>JAUIMM010000031.1:39307500-39740000 GCA_031769625.1 Taudactylus pleione
GCGGATGATAATGGTGCTCCAGCCAATCAGCTCCCAACTGTCGTCTGTTTGAAAAATGGAGGGAGCTTAAAAACTTGTTGTGTATGATAAAACTCATTGATAAATGAGGCCCTTAGATACAGAGTTTACAGCAGTTTAATAACGTGCTGAAGGGTCGCTAGAGTGTGGGGAAGTGAGATAAAACGAAACAAATGGACTTCTGTTTCTCTGTGAAAATCCACTTTCATAAATTGGACAAAGCTGTTATAACCTCTTATATCTCAGAAAATGGATAAAAACATGGGCTGCCACAGCATAATACATAAAGCCCTGCATCACCACTTCATCGCAGCAATAAAGAATGCGATAGTGTCGCAATTTATTAATATTTTACTTGCCGGAGAGGTCCTGCTATAAACCACCTCTCCAGCAGTGTATTTTTCTTCCTTTCTGCATCAACATAACTCCAAGACGAGGTGCTAGTCCCCGCTATGTCCTTACTACACATGCATTTACTCTGGAATTTTGCCTTATCGCTGCTTTATCGCTGCTTGGTAAATACTGTAGACCCCATAATCCTGAAGTAACTATCCATGAAATCCTGCAGAATAAAACCCACTCTACAGGTGGAAATTAAAGTGACGTTTGGACATATTTAAAAAAAAAAAGTTTTAAAAACCTTTTTAATACATTCTCTTAACACTTTTATATTCCTGAAAGAAGATCGGGACTTTCTTAGCTACTGTACTCTGGGCCTCATTCAGCGCTAAATGGAAATTCTGGATAATCGCAAATCTGCGCCGTTCGTGACCGGTTTTGCGCATGTGCAGAATGGTTCCTGCAAGATAGCTCCCAGAGTGGCAGCAGACTTGCAGTGATTGACAGTCTGCTGCCATTTAGGGGCGGGAAGAGGGTGGGAAGAGGGCGGCGATGGCCTTTATATCCAAACCGGAGGCGTGTCGCCGCCATAGGGGGGGAGGGAAGAGGCCAGGATCTCTGTTGGTAAACGGTGATTTCTTGCCTCTTTTGGACATCTCCGATGGCCGGCCTGCGTGACTCCATGGTCACTCAGCTAGGAAAGGATCACACAGATTATACGATGCGTGGTGGATGTAGCTCAGATCATTCAAGCATGCAGGAGACATGACGCCTCCTGCTCCATTGCAATTCTGTCCAGTGCTGAATCACTGTTAATAAAAAGACCAGTAAAACTTTTACAACTGTGTCATTTTTAATGCAAGTATAAGGAATATGTTTGTTTTTGTTTTTGTTTTTTTAACAAACACAAAAAGACAATGGTTACATTTCCTACAGTATTGGTAGAGGTTTGCCTTATTATTATTATTATTATTATTATTATTATTATTATTATTATTATTATTATTATTCAGTGTGATTTACAGTAAATATCATACAACATAGAATTTAGTACCTCCACCTCCACTGCAACAAGATGGTAGATATTTGTGGTACAGTTAAATATTTATCTAAATGAAACAATAGATTATATTATATATATTCTGGATAAATATAAGAAAGAAAAATACATTAGATATGACAGTTGTTTGTCCTTTTTAATCATAGTTTCCTTTTAAAACCTTCCACGGGGAGAGATGTATCAAATCTTCGAGAGAAAAAGTAGAGAGATAAAGTACCAACCAATCAGCTCCTAACTGGCATTTTTCAAACACATGGGGTCTATTTACTAAGCAGTGTTAGGAGACAGAGTGAAAAGTGATAAGAAAGTGATAAGGTGCCAGCCAATCAGCTCCTAACTGCCACCTCACAGGCTGTGTTTGAAAAATGACAGTTGGGAGCTGATTGGCTGACACCTTATCACTTTTCGCTCTGTCTCATAACCCTCCTTAGTAAATAGACCCCACAGCCTGTAAAGTGACAGTTAGAGGCTGATTGGTTGGTACATCTCTCTCCACTTTATCTCTCTCCAAGCTTTGATAAATCTCCCCCCAAGTTTGATGTCATTCTGTAACTGGCTGTTATTTTTATATATTAAATTGACCATGACCATTTTTTTCTGTTGTTTTAAAAGCTAATATTCATGGCCTTACATGTTTGAGTATTTCTATTTGAGTATTAGCAATAACAGTAGTAGTGGGATGACGTGACCGTGGGGCAGGCTGGCTCTTTAAAAAAAATGTTAACATATGCAGGAGCGCTGAGAGGGGGGCGGAGCGGGTGCTAATTAGTAATTACCCAGCCCTGGGCTTGTTGGAGGTGTCCAGCTGGGGCCTGGGTTTCCAACGTCACCCACCCCCTTTTTACCTGTCAGCTGCCCAGCACACGCTGCTGTGTGATAGGATTCAGTGGGAGTTCAGGGAGTCTGCTCACTGCTGTCACTGAGCAGCAGCAGCAGTCTCCTCTCCTCCTTTGCGTCGGGTTGAGGGACTCACAGTGCCCCCCACCCAAGCGCACAAATAGGGTTTTTTTTCCAAGGGTATGTGGCCACACCTCCCATGATTAGTCCACGCCCCCTCAATAGTAATGGGGACGGATCACTGCAGCCAGGTGCCAGGGATCAGGAGAGCGGGGAGGGGGAGAGGACACCGCTATCCCTGTGTTGACTGTGAATATATGTGGCCCCTAAGGGACCATCCAGCATGTGCCTTTAAGTGTTAACAATCAGTGCTGTCCTTTATTAGTTTACCTGTCTTCCATCCTGGGATTCTCTGATTCTAATGATGTCCTTTATTAAGCCACTAATTGAAGAGGAAGCTTTAAATGTGACTGTAAAACTGAACAGGACGGAAACACTTTATGATGATAATTGTGAGCAGCTGGAATAGAAGGTAAAATATACTTATTTGTGTTTGATAGATCAAATTGTAGTATTAGGTGTAACAGGTAAAATTAATTACATGTAGGGTACTGACTGTTGGACTTATGGACAGTTATATTTAATATGCACTATGGGCCTGATTCACACATACTGGCACAAGGTCTGAACTTACTCAGGAATTGCTAACTTCATCGCACGCTATGAGTGCTCAGGCTGCGTACAGCATTGCAGTGGATACTTTATGCACGCCCCTGCAACGGCGTTCAAACGCACTGGCACGCCTACATTTCTCCAACCACCCACCATCACCTCCCCCAAACAGCACTTCATGTCAATCAGTCTGCGATGGGTCTGTGTAGTCACTGCAATCGCAGTCCCGATAGCAGTGGCCAGTTCACTGTGCATATGCATGCACAGAATGCAACAATCGGCCGATTGCATGCGTAATTGCAGTTGCGATCGGTTATGAATCAGGCCCTATGTATGTAATTATTACAATACAGTATGTCATTACATTTGTAACTCTTTTGCAAATATGTGTTAATTTTTTTCTAGTTTAATTGTGTATTTGTTATTTCTTTGCACTGTAAAGCAGTCATGATATTCAGCGTAATATAATAATATACAGTCAGGTCCATAAATATTGGGACATTGACAGAATTTTCATATTTTGTCCTCTATTCACCACCACAATGGCTTTGAAATGAAACAAACAAGATGTGATTTAACTGCAGACTTTCAGATTTAATTTGAGGGTAATTACATCCAAATCAGGTGAACGGTGTAGGAATTACAACGGTTTCTATATGTGCCTCCCTCTTTTTAAGGGGCCAAAAGTAATGGGACAAACTAAACAATCCTAAATCTAACTTTAACTTTTTAATACTTTGTTGCAAATCCTAAGCAGGCAATTACAGCCTGAAGTGTGGAACGCATAGACATCACCAGACGCTGGGTTTCATCCCTGGTGATGCTCTGCCAGGCCTCTACTGCAAATGTCTTCAGTTCCTGCTTGTTCTTGGGGCATTTTCCCTTCAGTTTTGACTTCATCAAGTGAAATGCATGCTCAATCGGATTCAGGTCAGGGGATTGACCTGGCCATTGCATAACATTCCACTTTTTAGCCTTAAAAAACTCTTTGGTTGCTTTTGCAGTATGCTTCGGGTCATTGTCCATCTGCACTGTGAAGCGCCGTCCAATGAGTTCTGAAGCATTTGACTGAATATGAGCATATAATATTGCCCAAAACACTTCAGAATTCATTCTGCTGCTTTTGTCAGCAGTCACATCATCAATAAATACAAGGGAACCAGTTCCATTGGCAGCCATACATGCCTACGCCATGACACTACCACCACCATGCTTCACTGATAAGGTGGTATGTTTTGGATCATGAGCAGTTCCTTTCCTTCTCTTCTCTTCCCATCACTCTGGTACAAGTTGATCTTTGTCTCATCTGTCCATAGAATGTTGTTCCAGAACTGTAATGGCTTTTTTAGATGTTGTTTGGCAAACTCTAATCTAGTCTTCCTGTTTTTGTGGCTCACCAATGGTTTGCATCTTGTGGTGAACCCTCTATATTCACTCTTGTGAAGTCTTCTCTTGATTGTTGACTTTGACACCTATATATCTACCTCCTGTTGAGTGTTCTTGATTTGGCCAACTGTTGTGAAGGGGTTTTTCTTCACCAGGGAAATAATTATTTTGTCATCCACCACAGTTGTTTTCCGTGGTCTTCTGGGTCTTTTGGTGTTGCTGAGCTCCGGTGCATTCTTTCTTTTAAGAATGTTCCAAACAGTTGATTTGGCCACACCTAATGTTTTTGCTATCTCTCCGATGGGTTTGTTTTGATTTTTCAGCCTAATGATGGCTTGCTTCACTGATAGTGACAGCTCTTTGGATCTCATATTGAGAGTTGACAGCAACTGATTCCAAATGCAAATGTCACACCTAGAATCAACTCCAGACCTTTTACCTGCTTAATTGATAATGAAATAACGAGGGAATAGCCCACACCTGTCCATGAAATAGCTTTTGAGTTGATAGTCCCATTACGTTTGGCCCCTTAAAAAGTGGGAGGCACATATAGAAACTGTTGCAATTCCTACACCATTCACCTGATTTGGATGTAATTACCCTCAAATTAAATCTGAAAGTCTGCATGTTAAAGCACATCTTGTTTGTTTAATTTCAAAGCCATTGTGGTGGGGAATAGAGGCCAAAATCTGAAAATTCTGTCAATGTCCCAATATTTATGCACCTGACTGTATATTAAAAGCAAAGGTAGTGTACATGGGTTTTTGGATTCCCAAATGCACACTTGCTACACTCTGCAACAGGTATAATTTTTTTTGAACGGCCTCTGATCTAAATTTTTGTTTCTGAAAATGCATACCTTTTCATTGGCAATGGTGATCATGCGTCTGTTTCACCAGTACATGATCAGTCTTTTGTTACCACGCCGTTGGTGCCTGAGTGCTAGTTTTCAATATTGCAAGTGTGTATATAATGTGTTCATTTAAAAACACTGGGCCTTATTCTGAGATGGACGCAAATGCCATCGAATCTGCGATCTCTCCCACTGAATGTATCTCCAATCTGCCGCTCACGTACAAAACCGGAAACATAGAACACAAATCAGGCGGCCATCAGCCTTCTTAGTATGACTAAGCTGTCACAGACATAGCGGGTCTCCAGACACACAGAGGGCTCTCCTGCTGCAATTAGGAGCCTTGTACAGGATGGATCGCACGTCTCTGCGTTCTCACGCACACCCGCTAGCTGCGAAAAGATGCTAATGAATGCAATCGCATGGAAACTGCAGCATTATATCAAGACACCCATCACTGTATAAAGCCGACCACTTCCCACGACATGCATCCGCAAGTCAGTGAAAACATTGGTAACATTGAGTAACATCGGAACCATTCACACAGTTGTGGTTGACCTGACCCTACCTCATAAACTGCTAAACTTTCTGTCACCATCTGGACCTCTGCCAGCGTATGCAATCGCAGGGGCTTAATTATGCACGCCCCTGTAACAGCGTTCAAACTCACAAGCACGCCTGTGTTCCGCCGACCACGCCCCCCTCTTCACCCCCAAATGGTCAATTCCTGTCAATCACTATGACATGGGACTGCATGCTCGCTGTGATCGCTTCCTGATCGCAGCACCCGGTTCACGCACTGTGATGCATGCGCAGAGCACAAACATTGTCTAGCTGTGTGCGAACGCAGCTGTGTGATCCAACCTGAATAATGCCCTAGGAACGGCATGGCTATTTCATGGACGCCCAGAAAACAGTGTTTAAACGGTCCAACATGCCTGCGTTGTTCTAACCACCTCCAGTTACCTCGCCTAAATGCTGACTACCAGGGACGTAACATAGACCTAGGTGGGCCCCATTTTCATGGGACCTCTAGGTCCCTCCCCCCCTTCACACTCCCCCTCTCCTCTCTCCCTGACTTATCTCTGGTGGTCGCGTCCTCCAGCAGTGTGCTGCGCAGGGCAGGCACACCTCCTCTCTCGGTCGGCTCCATATCTCCTCACTGACTGATGCTGGGAGGAGGTGGCCATGCCTCCTCCAAGTATCAGTCAATGAGGAGAGCAGGAGGTAGAGCCGACCAGGAGGCCAGATGTGCCTGCCTTGTGCAGCACACTGCTGGAGGACTTGACCACGGCAGCAGCTGGCCTGGCACCATAGGTGCAAGGGTAGGGCCGGGCCCTGGGTCGGTCTGGGCCCCCATAGCAGCCGCTCCCCCTGCACCTACGGTAGTTACGCCAGTACTGACTACCTGTCACTCACTTTCCCAGTGAATCCTCCGTGTGAGCATAATCGCAATTCAATTGCTGCCACGCGCAGTGCGGCTTAAAGGCATGCGTAATGGCTAACAATCTGCGTAAATATTGGCATTGCGTCTATCGCTGGATCAGGCCCACTGTCTTTTAAATCCCTTATTTTATATTCTTGTTAGGCTTTAAAGACCACATTCCCTAAATAGTATCTTACCTGCATAATAAGCTTCAGCAGTGTGACTTTTACTGCTGTAGATCATAGTTACAGTCTGCTATCCTACAGAATAAATTGGTGACAGATATTTTGTATGATATTCCAATTTTCCTCTGGGTGGATTTGTTATGGATGCGGTATAACTCTTTGTATTTGGAAGGAATTGAGTGACTGAAGAATTATTACTTATTCCACGCGCTTGCTTAGTCACGCCTGCATATTCCGTACTCCAAGTGACTTCCTCACATATAAGACTGTATACCACTCTTATTGTAATGCGCTGGACACTGCCAAACAAACATATGTCCAATATCTCATTTCTGCCCAAGCCTCTAACCACAAGCAACTTTTTAATACATGTAAATCACTTTTTACCCCTCCCTCACCCAACCCACCTGCTACTATTAGTGCACAAGATCTTGCTTCCTATTTCAAGGACAAGACTGATAAGATCTGAAATGAAATGGTACAGTATGCTTTTCCTTAACCAGTGACCTGCTCAATTCCCTACCTGAACCCTATGGCACATTCTCTTCCTTTGACCCCAGTAATGAAGATGACCACACTTTTCTCATCCTCCTACTCTACTACCTCTACTCTTGTGCTATACCCTCACAAATCAGTAAAGCATTGTCTTAAGCTCATTCCAACCTTAACTAAAATCTGTAATCTCTCTCTCTACTGGTATTTTTCCATCACTGTTCAGCATGCAGTGATCACTCCCATTCTGAAAAAATAACAAAATTCTGACCCTAATACTCTCTCAAATTACCGTCCCATGTCCCAGCTCCCATGCCCCTCCAAGCTACTGGAGAGTCTTGTCTACACCCACCTCACACACTTTCTTAACTCACACAACTTATTGGACTCACTTTAGTCAGGCTTTCATTCCCAACACTCCACATAGACAGCACTGACTAAGGTAGTGAATGATCTAGTCACTGTCGAGTCTAAACGCCATTACTTACTTCTTATTCTTTCAGATCTATCTGCTACTTTTGACATTGTTGACCACTCTCTTCTCATACAAATACTACAATCCCCAGGTCTTCAGGACACATCGCTTTCTTGGTTCTAATCCTACCTATCTAACCGCTCTTTTACTGATTCTGCCTCCTCTTCACTCAATTGGAGTACCGCAAGGTTCTGTCTCAAGTCCTCTGCTTTTCTCAATCCATACCACCTCTCTTAGCAAACTAATCAGCTCTTTCAGATTTCAGTATCATCTGTACGTGGACGATACTCAAATCTACATATCCTCCCCTGATTTGTCACCATCTGTGCTGGTCCGTGTCACCGAATGTTTCTCTGCCATTTCATCTAGGATGTCATCCCGCCACCTCAAACTTAATATATCCAAAACAGAATTAATTATATTTCCACCGGCCAATAACAGTTACCAACCTGATCTCTCTTTCACTTTTGATAACTCGACAATCAACCACACCCCAGAAGCCCGCTGCCTAGGTGTCATCCTTGACTCTGAATTGCCCTTTGTTCCCTACATTCAATTTACCTCAAATTCGTGTTACTTTTATACAAAAAACATATTCATATTTTCGACCATATCTTACACAACACACTGTAAAAACTCTAATCCATGCACTCATTATTTCCCACATTGACTATTGCAATAGTCTCCTTACTGGTCTTCCCAAAAACAAACTCTTACCACTACATTACGTTTTGAATGCAGCTGCAAGGCAGATCTTCCTCTCTAAACATTCATTGCCTGCTGATCCGCTCTGTCAGTCACTCCATTGGTTACCGGTTTTCTACTGTATTCGATAAAAAATACTTTTACGTACACATAAGGCTATTAATCAAACTACATCAAACTACATCTCTTCACTTATCTCAAAATATCTCCCAACCCGACATCTCCACTCTGCACAAGATTTACGTCTCTCATCCACACGCATTACTTGTTCCCATTCATGGTTACAGGACTTTTTTCGGGCTGCACCCACTCTTTGGACTGCCCTCCGATGCACAATAAGACTTTACTCTAGTCCCCAAACCTTCTAGCATTCGTTGAAAACTCACCTCTTCAGACAATCTTATCAGATTCCAGAACCACCCACATAACCTTCATAGCTTCCCTATCTAATTACATCCCACCTTACAGTCCACACATAACCTCACATATTTTCTTTCTTCATTTTGACATCCTCTCAACCCTAGGCCAACATTCCTGTGTGACTGGATCATTACAGCCCACCAAGAACCTCTGCAATCTGGCCGGACCAATATGCAATGTGTAGCACATACTTGCCTACACTCCTTGAAGTCGTGGTAGCCTCCCACATCCTGCCCACTTCCTAGTGAAGTGGGCAGGATGGGGAGATTTAATAGGGAATTTGCTGATTTGCATAATTTAGCCCCGCCTCTCCTCACGGAACTGCGAATCGCGGACTATCCTGGGAAAGAGGTGGGGCCTAATTACGTCAACGGTCCGGCCCCGTCCCCCCCCCAAAGCGGCCTGCAGCAGCAGCTCTCCAGGCTACTCCCCAAAAAGGATTTATAGAAAGTTGGCATGTATGGTGTAGCACCTATCTTAATGTATCAATGCCCAATTCCCTATATATTGTAAGCTTGCAAGCAGGGGCCTCAGGGCCTGATTCACAGCCGGACGCTATTTGCGCTCGCTCGTTCAGAAAAAGGGGCTGGCTATTTAAATTGAGCGCTCGCTCTTTTCGGTCTGTTGACGCCTCTATGTCTGAGCGGGCGAATGAAACATGCGCTCGCTATTTTGTAAAGACGCCCCCTGGCCGCTCGCATCATACGTCATCTCCGCTATTTATTAGATTAATCGAGTACATTGAAAGGCGTCTGAACTGCTCGCAGTGCTTGTGGTTGGATTTTCCTACCGCCATCATGCGAACAGTTCAGGCTAAGAAACAACCAAGTGACGTGGTCGATGACGCTGCTTTGTTAATTATCCACACCCTTAAAACGCCCGTTTTGACCGTTTGGCACGGCTCTGAATCAGGCCCTCTGTCTGTTTTGGACACAATACAATATCAGCGCTCAGTCCTAACTAGAAGCAGATATGTTCGAATCAACAGACAGCTGCCTGCATGCAATAAAGGTATCCCAAAAACCTTATACTTGATCAATACACATATAAACACATACATGCGGCGCTCATCTAGACTCTGAATTGTATACAGTATATAGATAAATAATATAAGTGTCTATAAATATATAGTCGAAAAATTAATATTTAAATAGTCAGTTCTGTGGAATTCTGTAATGTAATTCCGGCACAAGCACCAATTGGATCAATTGACTCTAATCCTATAGTTAGTCCCACAGTAATCCAATTAACAGAAAGTCTCGTATACAATTGGAATCTCCAACAATCACTGTAGCTATTCAATGTCTTTATGCAAATCCAAAAGATATAAAAAATGTAGTTTCCATGCCACACTGTTCATCCAAAGTATTATCCACACGGTCCACCTTATATGCTCCTCCACAGATCCACTCCAAAATACAGCACCTTTAGTAACAAGGATGGGGACAGTATCACTTTCTTGTAGACACTATGTGTGCAGAGAGGTGATAAGAATAAACTTACCCATGATGTCCTGTTCTGCTGGCCTTTTTCTGTCCAAATCAGCTGGTGGGTGAATGGGGGTATATGGACCTCTGTGTGTGAATGCGTTGTATTAAATGTGCCAATAGAACTAGTGCTGGCTCAATAAACACTTTAATGTTAAAGAATTAAATGAAAATGCAAATACATAAGTTTAAAAACAAAAGAAAAATCAAACAAAAACCACAATGCTATATATGGAATGTCCAATGTGCCCAACGCGTTTCATCCCATTTACGGGACTTTTTCAAGGGTGTTACCTGACTGTAACACCAGAAAGCTGTCTGTTGATTCGAACATATCTGCTTCTAGTTAGGACTGAGCGCTGATATTGTATTGTGTCCATAAGTATATCTATCCCAGTTATATCAGGCTGCACAGTACTAACAAATACGAATGGGAATTTGGGATTTTAGAAACTCAAGAGCTACAAGGGCAGCGGGAATATTTGAGAATATACAGGATATAGCCAGTGTAACCAACAAAAACAATGAAGTATGTACCAATTTTCTAGAACTGGAACGGTTAGTGGAGAAAGAATTTAAAATATGGTGGGATACATATACCTTACAATGGTATCAAGAACAAAACATAATACCAAAAGGTTTAAAGATTAAGAAATTCCCCACACACAATAGAGATAATCAAATCTTCATGGAAAAATGGCAAAGCATTTTAGATGAGTGCTCCCAGAAATTAATAAACCTGATTATCATAGAAAGGAAACAGGAGTTAGACACACTGAACAAGGTAATTTCCACATTAGATTCTAAATTAGAACCATATAAAGAACAACAAGACTATCAGACATTAGAGAAGTTAATCACGCATAGATTGGATAGAGGAGAAAAATCTCTAATTGACATTAAGAAATCTAAGATATTAAGGGACAAATTTGGAATAAAACAGATAAAAGACAATTCTAAGAAACAGCGACAAAAACATGAACACCAACAGAAAAATAATCAAACAAGAACAATAAGTAAAGTACAGAACCAGCAAATCCCCATCTACAAGAGACTGAATCTTACATATCAGCAGTATATGACTAAAATACATAATACTACAAATAGAGAAATAAAATCAAATATCAATTTCAATACAAGTGCAGAGGAGTTATCAGACAGTGAGGAAGAATTTTCAATATATGAAGAAGATCACAACAATGACGAATATGAGGGGAGAATGAGGAGATCATTCGAACAAGGCTGGATAGACTTAGATTTAAGTACCATCCTCACTAGAAGTGACAATACACAGGCAATTCAAAGTGACCAGAATACAAAAACAACTGAAGGGGTAGTAGAGGAAGTGAATGAACAGGATCAATCAAAATGGGGAGACAATTTTTTAGAACTGGGTACCCCAGCGACATTAGGGGTGGACAATTGTGTAAACAAAAACAAAAGAAGACTAGAAGAGGATTGCGAGCAGGAAGGAGAGTCAAAAAAACTAAAACACTCCCCCCCAAAACAACAACTCCAAACTCCATGAATATAGAGCACACTGGTATATTTAATTTAACTGATGAAATTCTTTCGAATGCACAAATTTCAGTTTTAAATAAGGGGTTAAAGTATGCTCCATCCAAAAAATTGAATAAATTTGAGACATATCTAGACATAAAAAATTTCACGCGCAAATTAACCCTGAAAAAGTATTTTTTTCAAATAAAACACCAATAGAACCAAGAATAGAAGATATAAGATACATACATACAGGTTTGAAACCCCCTTCAAAATTTAATCCCAGTCATATGAGAGGGAATTGTATACCAACCTTTGAGCAGGCAGTCTTGAAAGATTTGGATCAATTAGATATGATACAAAACAGAAAGAAAGTCAATTTTAATATAACGAAGAAGAAAAAATTGCATTGGAGAGTTTACGGAACAATAAAAACGTGGTGGTGAAACCAGCCGACAAGGGGGGTGGTATAGTGCTTATGACAAAAACATATTATATTACTGAAGCCGAGAGGTTATTGAGTGACACAGATACTTATGAGAAATTGAAACAAGATCCCACCATCAATTTTCAAAAAGAACTTCAGAGATTACTAAATGAAGGAAGGTATTTTGAATAAAAGGGAATATGATTTTCTGAATACCCCTCATCCGATAATACCTGTTTTTTATTTCCTCCCCAAGATCCACAAAAATCTACAAAATCCACCTGGGAGACCAATTACTTCGGGAGTAGGGTCTCTTACATCGAACTTATCAGAATATATTGATAAATTTCTTCAGCCAGTAGTTAAGCAACAAAAATCATATGTTCGAGATACCACTCAAGTATTAAATGTATTGGACACAATTAAATGGGAAGACAATTTTTGGATAGCTACAAGTGATGTAACTTCACTTTATACGATAATTGAGCACGAGCAGGGGTTGGAGAGTAGCAGACACTTCCTAATAGAGGATAATACCTTGGAAACAACACAGATTGAGTTTATTATAAAGGGGATGGAACATATCCTGACACACAATTATATGTGGTTTCAGGATATGTTTTACCTACAACGGAAGGGGACAGCCATGGGGACCAAGTTTGCTCCGAGCTATGCGAACTTATTCATGAGCGCATGGGAGTCCAATACCATCTGGAACAATCAAGAGTTCGGAGCAAACTTGGTCCTATGGATTAGATTTATAGACGATGTTCTATTTATCTGGAAGGGAGGTGAAAAGGATTTACAAGCGTTCATCAAATACATCAACAACAATGAGTCCAATTTGGTATTTACAACCAACTACAGTAGAGATCATGTAGAATTTTTAGATTTGGACATACGGGTAGTAGATGGACAGATTCAAACAAAAACGCATTATAAGACCGTGGATGTAAATAGCTATATATTAGCAAGCAGCCATCATCATCCTAACTGGTTAACTAACATCCCACAAGGCCAATTCACTAGATTGAGACGTAATTGTTCAGAGATGAAGGATTACGAAGAACAAGGAGAGACACTAAAAAAGAAATTCAAGGAGATACAGATAAAGTGGAGGAGGCATTTCAGAAAGGGAAAAAAATGGATAGAAAACAACTATTACAGTACAAGTGCAAACAATCAGAAGAATCCAATAAACAGAATAAAGTATACTTTATAACAGAGTACACTGAGGCAGCTAAAAAAATCAGTAGTTCAATACGTAAACATTGGCATATTCTGAAAATGGACCAACAACTACAAGAAATTCTACCAGAGAAACCGGATGTGGTATTCAGAAAGGCTCCAGATATAAAGAAAAAATTGGTGACAAATCATTTTAGAGACAACATAACATTAACACAAAGAAGTATTCTAACAAATGAAAGTAGAAAAGGCTTCTTTTGGTGTGGGAGATGTAGTAATTGTAGGAATACAGGTAAAAACACCACGAAACCAGCCATGGAGTTTCAGTCCAATCAAACAGGACAAATATTTAATATAAAACAAGAATTGACGTGTGACTCCAAAAATGTGATCTATCTTTTAGAATGTGGCTGCCACTTACAATATGTGGGAAGAACAATACGACCACTGAAAATAAGAGTAGGAGAACACATTAGGAATATAAAAAGAGGGTTTGAGCAACACAGTGTGTCAAACCACTACAGAGAGGTACACAACAATGACCCTAGATGTTTGAAATTCCTGGCAATAGAACAGCTGGTACCGAATTGGAGAGGAGGCGATTTCGATGCATGGGTAGATAAAAATGAGAGTAAATGGATCTTTAATTTAAAAACTCTACAACCAAGGGGGATGAATATAGATCCATAAGACATGATGATATATGAATACCCTTCATTTATGGGTTATACAGGATATGTATTATAGTGTATAACCATGGACATGATGATATACAATTTTGAGCAATGGGGTATGAAATGAGTATAGGAAATTATATTTATATACACTAGATTTATATGGTATTATTATGATATGGTATCTAATGTCTGACAGTAAGCCAAGCTGTTTAAGCAAATAGCGATCACCATTACCATAATGAATAAATGACCTCAACAAAATGGCCGCCGGCATATAAGAGACAACGACTACACACTATGCAGGATTAAAAGGAATGAGAAGTGGAACTAACAGGCAAGATTCGTAAGGAATCGTATTGTCCCCATGAAGAGTCTTGACGCATGCGCAGAGGTCCGGATTTGTAGCAGAAGATAGAGGACGCTTTGCAGCATGAGACTACACGTGGATTACAAGCGCGAAATCTCCAGTGCGCATGCGCGAAAGACGGAACCCGGAAATAACGAAAAACGGCGTTCAGAGACTCATTAAACAAGGTATTTAAATGGCATATGAACTACAGTCAGGTAACACCCTTGAAAAAGTCCCGTAAACGGGATGAAACGCGTTGGGCACATTGGACATTCCATATATAGCATTGTGGTTTTTGTTTGATTTTTCTTTTGTTTTTAAACTTATGTATTTGCATTTTCATTTAATTCTTTAACATTAAAGTGTTTATTGAGCCAGCACTAGTTCTATTGGCACATTTAATACAACGCATTCACACACAGAGGTCCATATACCCCCATTCACCCACCAGCTGATTTGGACAGAAAAAGACCAGCAGAACAGGACATCATGGGTAAGTTTATTCTTATCACCTCTCTGCACACATAGTGTCTACAAGAAAGTGATACTGTCCCCATCCTTGTTACTAAAGGTGCTGTATTTTGGAGTGGATCTGTGGAGGAGCATATAAGGTGGACCGTGTGGATAATACTTTGGATGAACAGTGTGGCATGGAAACTACATTTTTTATATCTTTTGGATTTGCATAAAGACATTGAATAGCCACAGTGATTGTTGGAGATTCCAATTGTATACGAGACTTTCTGTTAATTGGATTACTGCGGGACTAACTATAGGATTAGAGTCAATTGATCCAATTGGTGCTTGTGCCGGAATTACATTACAGAATTCCACAGAACTGACTATTTAAATATTAATTTTTCGACCATATATTTATAGACACTTATATTATTTATCTATATACTGTATACAATTCAGAGTCTAGATGAGCGCCGCATGTATGTGTTTATTTATACCTCTGTCTGTTTTACCCAGTTCTGTTCTATTAATGTTGTTTCCAATTGTAAAGCGCTATGGAATATGCTGTGCTATATAAGAAACTGTTAATAAATAAAATAAATAATAAAATTCCACTAACAGTTTCTTTCACATGATTATATAATAATTTATTTACTCCAGACATTTATTATCTAGGTTTTCAAAGCAATGATAGTAAATATCTGAATATTTGTATGTAGATTATATGATTTAATTATAGAGTGAACCACAGATTGATTTTATTTATTATGTTTAAGTACAGGGGAGACATTGAGGGCCACAGGAGACTACATAATATGAACACCGTCTTGCCACCTCTTATAGATCCGGTAGATACTGGATTTAATAGTACAGTAGCTAGTTATCCAGATACTATAATCTCTAGTTTGAATGGATGCATTAATGCAGCATGACAGCTGAGACCTAATTCACACCTCATATCAGTCTTTTGTGAGTTAGGTACGAGACACACATGTAATTATTTCAATTAAAATGCAAGTGGAAGAGTTAGAATCAATATAATATTGATATCAAGTGCATTTTCCTTGCAAACACTGTAATTTCCCTCTGTTCAATTAACTTTCCTCTGCCTGACGCTATAAAAGAAAAAAAATAATTTCATTTTAGTAAATAGGCAGCTTTGGGATATTCCAGCATGTGCGAACATACATCAACATAAACTAAACCATGTTTCTTTATCATCTGTAACAACGCAAACTACTTAGGGGCTCAAACAAACAAGAAAATACATGGAGCAAAGCCGGCTGCATATTTTGTGAGCGAGATAAAGGTAACACACCCTATATTCTGGTTCAGTAACAATTGTCCCTGAAGTCACCAATGACAATTTACTGTATTTCTGCCTCGCTCTCCTGAAAAACGCAGGTAATGACCTTATTCAACTTTACCCGACGTCCTCTCCGCAGCACTGAGCTGCATAACAATCTTCAGAAGCCTAACAATTTAGGATTTCAATTCCCGTGGCTCAATGAAGCCGTGTCCTCATTTTCCACCATGTTGATAATGGTTTGTGTGCCCAGAATGCTGATACTTCCTCTCCTCTAACTGTCCTTCCGAGAAATGGGTCTGAAAAAGTTCAAAGTTACCTTGAAGAGGGCATACCATTGGAAATCCCACGGGGATTGTGTGTATACAGTACATTGGGGTTTTTTTTTATCACATGAAAAGTCAATACCGGGTTCCAAGAAAATATATACCACATATCATAGAATATGTCATACATTGGTCAACATTATCCAATGGCTGATAATTGCAAAGCCTTAGAAAATTAAGATCATTTGGGACATTTTCACCACTATACAGTTGCAGTAGACACAACATTGAAGGAGCACTCATAAGGATACAAGGGTTAAAAATTTGTAAAAAAAAAATCGACTCAGCACACTGACTCCCTGTCACTTGTCTTTGCCGCAATGTATTATGTTTGACAGGACTTCATTGTAGATTACACATTTTAGCAGCTGTCAATGGCAAATTTAACTTCTGATTAAAATATTCTACACAACGACAATGTCCATATTACAAGGACTATAAAACACTATACACCGACCCAAAAATGTATTATTATCCACAAGTTAAACTGGCCTCATAGACTATTATGTAAGGAAAAACTAATTTATAATGAAAAGCATACAATATATGGACATGGGTAGACACAAGTCTTAATGAAAACCTAATACTAATTTTTTCTTAAGTCTCTGTAAACCGTTAAGCTCCCATGTATAATTTTTTCCATTGGAAATCTCTTACTTTGCATTTGTGGATGTGTGACTGACCACAGAGGAAGCCACCGTACTGGAGTGTTCCCAGATGAAAGACTTATCACCACTAGAGGAAAACTTATGGTTTGATGTGTTACCACAGTGTAACCTTTGTAGTGCGCCCAACATTGCTGCCTCACCTGGTACACTCGTGGGTTGGATGAAAAATACATGGACTTGATGGTTAAGTTGGGACCCTACTCCTATCATTAGGAAGCTGCAACCACCCATTTTGGGTGATCTCTTCTAAGCATAACCTGTTCCACCCAGGGTAATCCTACATAGCGCACACAAGATGGCTGCCTCACCTGGTACCTTTTGTGGGTGGCATGGACAACTCGTGGAAGTTAGTACACAAAATGTCTGCACCTACCCTTAGTGGCATAAATTCATCCCAGATGCCCGGAGGCAAGTTATAATTTGGTGCCCCCCCCGCCCATCACAGCTGCTGCTGACTGTGTAATGTAGCAATTCGCATGCAGACAGGTTATAGATAGACGAAGGTGGCAGCTGATGGTCTGACATGGAGCTTACCATAGTGTATGGTGGCTTCTCAGGTGCCGGGAAGGGGTGCCATGTATTGGGCGGCCATGACGGTATACTCTGGGTACATAGTTACAGCCCTAAGTGGGGTGAATATGTTGTGGACAATGGAGGAGGTGCCCCTTCAGAGCTGGAGCCCGGCGGCAGGCGCCTCCATTGTCTCCCATAGTTCTGCCCCTGCCTACCCTGTAATATGCTTATTGTGCTCTCTAGATATTGTTGTTTTCAATTATTCCTGTGTGGTTTTCTTCTTGCTCTAAGTCTAAATCATTTGTACAATGTACCATGTTTGATGTCTGTAAAGTGACTTTGAGTCCTGTGGGAGAGAAGCGCTATATAAATAAAATTATTATTATTATTATTATTTTATCAGGCTACTGCAGTGCTTACTATAATTGGACATTGAATGCCACTGGGTGGAAGTTGGCAGGTCCTTTCCAGAGGAAGCCACTGTCATCGGAGCCTGGTGCAGTATGTTGAAAGTGTTTCCAAGCATTGGAACAATTGACCCTGTGAAGATTCACTTTCAGGCCGCTGCAGTAAGCCAATCAGAGCTGCGACTCTATATTTGGCTGCCCTGAGGGGGAGATTTAGTTAGTTTGGGGAGCTGAGAAGAAGGTTGACGTCCTGAAGAAAAAGTGTCACAATGTTGAAAACAGAAAACGCTACACAGAAGTCTGAAGACTGCTCTTAAGAGAGAAAAGCTACCACAATTAACAGAAGAAGAATCCTGGGAAGAAAGACAACTTTTCTGCAAAAGAGGCCAACAAAAAAAAATATGATCCCTATCTTGCGTGGAGCAGGTAATACCTTTCTTTCTTATTCAGACCCCGCTAGGCCATCAGGTGAGTCAGTTTAGGGCCACTGGCCACCAATGCCTCTGGACTCTCACTGCCCATATTAGGTTGGGCACTTGGCCCAGCAGAGATTAGTACAGACCTTAGGCCTGGTCCCTATGGTGACTATCACCAATGTCCATTTTCCTTTGCAACAGGCAGTAGGCCTGTTGTGCACCATTTAGGAATTAGGCCTGGATGCAGGTAAGTGTTTACCATAGTGTTTACCTTGCATTTTCTTGGTTAAGTCACTTACTGAGCAGGCACTTGCCACCAGGGAGGTTGGACATTGGCCTGTAAAGGCCCACAGTAGTGTTGGGTCACATGTGGTCAGTTTCCAGCCAAAATACCACAATTTTTCCTGAGAAAACAACTGCACCCAGGACCTTATAGTATTTAAAGGGATAGTACACTTTCTAGACCCAAGTAGTAATTTGGCAGTAGATACCTCCCTAAGTGCCACTACAAATAGATTCCCCATTAGTCAATAGTCAGTAATCGTCAATCAAGAGGTTGCAACATAGATTCCAGTGAGTCGCTTGGGTGAGTATTGTGCTGACAGTAAGGTGACTGCGGGGTACTCTGCCATGTGACCGTCACCTGTAGTCAGTGCTTAAAGTGGTCCTAGGGAAGTGGTGTAACTCACCCCCCCATGGTGCTTTATCAATAAAGGGACAGCGCCCCTTATGCAGTACCCCCAGGAGTGGTGCCCCTTATGCAGTCCCCACAGTGGTAGTGCCCCTTGTGCAGTGCCCCAATAGTAATGCTCCCTGTAGTAGTTACCCCTCTTAGAAATGTCCTCACTAGTAATGCCTCATGTAGTAGTGCCACCAATAGTAATGCAACCTGTAGTATTGCCGCTTACACAAAAAAAACACAATACTTACCTCAAGACACGCTCATGCATCCACAGCTGTCCAACAGGCTGCTCCTGTGAACTATGGAAGAGTGCACAGTGCGGGAGCCGGAAAGCCGGAGCTCAGGAGTGAACTCCAGCCTCCAGCTGGCGCTGTGGGGAGGGACTTGGGTTCCTGCTGGTAACAAAATCTCAGCGGGCACCCAGCAAATTGAGCCTCCCTGCGGCGCCGGACTTAGGTGGGCTGGAGGAAACGGAACTGGTTCCATCTCCAAATAGAAGTGACAGAACACAGTTCCGCCCCGTTCCAATCTACTTTAACCCCTGCCTGTAATCCCTCATTCTCAGGTCAGAGCACCTGGGGCAAGTGCACCCGGGTATGGTTCTGTAGCCTCATGCTAGTTACCCGCCCCATGCAAAATAAAATGGAAAAGTGTGACACACCATTGGGTATCCAAATTTCCATTTTATTCTACAGATACACCATCCCGTTGCTTGTGGCGAGAGCTGCATTGGGCGGTGCACAGGCCTTCGTGTCAGAATCGGGTAAGGCAACTGAAAAATATTGATGTGTATATGGATTAAAATTAAATAGTAGGAAATATAACAATTCATATGCAGATTTATCACTTACTGTAAATATCTGCGACTAAGACCAAGCAGAATAAAGTCTATTTACAGATGTGTCCTCACTTATTTATCCTTCTGGCCGGACATTACTTCCTCGGGGGCCCGTTTATCACACGCAATGAGTATGAGACAACTAATAAGTGCGTTAGAACATGAAAAAGGTTAATTTTGGGTGTGAGAGTAGAACAGTTTCCCAAATTAGTTGCTTAAATCACTTAAGTGAACAGATCTCAGTGTACTGTGGAAGGCTTCAGAAATTTTACCATAGCAACTCCCTAAATTACCAGTGGGTGAGAGAAATGTTTGGCCCTGTCACTTATCTCCTTGTTACCCTGTACACATCCTAACTGACCCGGTGCCCTTATTATCTAGTACTAAGTTATTGTGTAACAAATAGAGATAGTGGCTGCTAACTGCTAAGCTACCTGTAATCAGAGAGAATCCTGTATAGATAAGTGTGGACTGAACACACAACATTTAGAAGGGGGGACAGACATGATGTTGGCAGAAATCATTGTTTATAATACAAAAGAAATCAGCTATAACAGCTTGTGTCAGGTCACCTCAACTACTGACAATAGAACCACAGTATATACTGTATGATCTCCCTGCTTCCTCCAATATAATTCCTGTGCTCAGCTTTTCTCCGAGCACAGGCAGGCGATGAGTTTTGGCTCAAGCTGGCTTGGGTGCACTATAGCGATTGGCAGAGGGGGACATTTAGTTAGTTTGGGGAGCTGAGAAGAAGGTTGACGTCCTGAAGAAAAAGTGTCACAATGTTGAAAACAGAAAACGCCACACAGAAGTCTGAAGACTGCTCTTAAGATCCCGATCGTCCCTAAGGTAAGTATCGCTAACCTAATTCCCCACCCCTAACCCTAACCCTCCCTTAGGGGTGCCTAACCCTAATCCCCCCTCTAAGTGCCTAAACCTAACCCCCCCTTCCCCGCCGCCTAAACCTAAGTCCCCCCCGAGAGCCCTAAACCTAACCTTCCCCCCGTGGGGTGCCTAACCCTAACCTCCCAATGGGGGTGCTGAACCCTCCCTTCCCCTAGCCTAACCCTAACCTCCCGGGGGGTGCCTTACCCTAAGTCCCCCCCGAGAGCCCTACACTTAACCCTCCCCCCCCACGCGGCTGTCCGCGGTCGGTGCCCGGCATCACTTTGATCGGGATGCCGGGTGTCGGTCTTCCAGCGTCTGGTTAATGTCAGGCGTCAAGATTTAGACGCCTGTCATTAGTACCACGCCGGGATTAGAATGTCTGGAAGCCGGCGGTCGGGATTTAGACCGTCGGCTTCCAAACTACACACCTGTGCAGCAGACCCCCTCATCTCATTCCCCCACACCCAAGCTCCATCCAGCAAGCAGGTCCCTTCTCCTCCTCTGCGGTGCCATCTTCCCAGTGATATTCAGGAACTTGGTGCACGGTGCCAGAGTCTTTGCTGTTTCTGCGCAGCACCATGTTCCCAAAGATGAGACTGGGAAGATGGCGCCGTGGAGGAGGAGGGGCCCACCTACTGGAGTGAGGTAAGTATACTTTGGATGCAGGCTATGCATTGTGGGGGCCCCCTGGACTCATTATAAATACACCAATGCTTGCATGGGGTTACATTTAAATTGTAAATGTTTATCTTATGGTCCCCTTCAGTTCACTTCTTTCCTGCCTATACATAAGCATAGTAGTTATACGGTATGTCCCATTTACCATAGAGAAACGTGTTGTTGTTCTGTCTCGCGGAGCAGAGTGTCATAGAATTAGGTATTCCATCTCACCTCTTTGTAACGTTACACATGAGTTCTGTAGGCAGATGATTGGGAACCGGTGAGATTATTATGTCTACAGTACATCAGTCTCCCTGGTCCCATTGTTTGATGATCATGTCCAATTGTTGTGCTAATTAGGTCTACTCTAGTGTCTCATCTCTACATAGAGTGTAATAAAATGATATTATAAGCATGCACAGAGGTCAGGCTGAGCAGGTGCACTGCCCAATGTCTGTATAGAGTGTAATAGAATTGAACTATTTATTATTTTCACAGGTGGCAGGAAATAAAGGCAAGGCTTAATTATCCGAATGTAATGAGCAGGCACCTGTGTGACCCTATACTGTCTCGCTGCGCATCATAAGCATAATTTAATTCATGAGTACACGGCCAGCTGCCTATCATGACTGCGCAACCGCTTCCTTAACTGGATGCTGCAAATAAGGATGTAATGCTTCTGCAGTATGAAGTGCTAGCTCTCCCTCCCCTGTCTATGTGTTACCTCAACAGCCTATTTCCTATCTAAGGACTCTCAAATGTTATTTTACTACTCAATGGAGAGTGCTAAGTATATCCACAAATTTGTAACTCCTTACTGCAAACAAGTATCATGCAATAATCCCATTGTGTGGTGCAGCCCATATGGCAGACAATGTATTGCAACACTCCTTGTAGCGAAGAAGGGAGGCATGATACCCTGAGGAGTGGGCAAGACTTTATTTTGGGACCCAATCATATAACGAGAGACTTGGGAAGTTCTAGGAGAGTGAGCCGAGCTCACGTGTTGTGCATGTTCTGAGAGGGAGACATATCAGTTCCCCAATTGAGATAAGACCAGATGTAACGCTGGAGGATACGCCAGCTACAAGACTCGTCCCACTACACTGATCAGCATGTGCGTTGGATGGTGAGAGCGTGAGTGCCTGCACACAGATGTACCAGTGATAGATGTGAATACCTGAAATGTCGATTGAGAATGAGTTTTAAAGAAAAGTCAGGACCCTAAATCACGTGAGCATGATAATGTACAGGTCGCTATGGAGAACGTGTATGGTTACCAAGTATGACAATCCCACAAGTCCTGAGTGTTAGCTTTTCATCCCAAAGTTTAAAGATACAGAGTACGGATCTGATGATGTGAAGACCACACTGTTAAGTAATTAAATATTATGCGCTGATTTGTCCTGTAAAATAATAATCTGCACCAGGGCCGAAACTAGGGTGGTGCGGCAGGTGCCGCCTCACAGAGCGCAGAGTGCCCTTTGGCGGAACTGTCCGCCTACCGCAATTTCTATTTGCCAGGACACCCACTGCTATGTATTTTAGCAGGACCGCAACTAAGGGGGGGCTAGGGGTGCATGTGCACTGGGTGACAGATTTGAGGGGGTGCTCCAGGGCCGCTCCAGGGTGATGAAGAGCTAGGGGTAGTGAAGCCGATGCATTGCACCGGAGCCCGCCGCAATGAAGGGGCCCGCAGTCAGTGGCAAACCAGGAACTATAATGAGTCAGACTGACTCATAATAGTATGCCGGTGGCTGCCACGGAAGAGGATAGGTGGCCTGGCCGAAGAAGAGAAGGAGGAGATGGAGAACCCTCCCCTACCCTCTCCTCACCACATCCCTGGCTCTAAGTTGGTGTGACTCCGCACTTCCTGCTTAGTCAAGGCGCCATCAAGAGTTTGAAGACCCCGGCAAGAAGACCACCATGGCCGCCTGCCAGACCATCCCAGCCCTGCACATATCATCACATCACATCCCAGCCCAGTTCTGCCTGCTAATGCAAATAGTAAATTAAATATTTTTATTTATATATGTGTGTATGTGTTTGTGTTTGTATATATGTATAATATATATATATATATATATATATATCATACTTTCTAACTGTCCCCATTTCAGTGGGACAGTCTGACTTTTTGGACATTGTACCACCTGCAGGCCACAGTCGTTCATGTGCCTGTCATCCACATTGTGACGGGACTGCCCCATAGCTCCCGGAGCTCTGGCCAAGCCACTAGCATGACGAGAATGGAGTCATGGGGCCTGATTCAGCAAGGATTGCAATTGCAAAGCTGCACACAGGCTATAGATATATGATGTATGCACGTAGGCAGCTGCGTAACATCGGCCGGCTAAGGTGACCAATGGGGTCACGCAGCCGGCCGCTGCAGTTTAGTGGAAGAGGCCAGGAAATCTCCGACGGAGATCTTGCCCTCTTCCCTCCCCCCAACAGCGGTGACATGCCTCCGTTTCGGGTAACGGAGGCTGTCACCGCCCCCTCCCCACCCTAAATGGCATTTGACTGTCAATCACTGACAGTCTGCTGCAAGTTTACGTGCGGGCTCGCAGAACCGTTCTGCGCAGGCGCAGAAAGGGTCATGCACCTGTGCAGATTCCCGAACACTGTATAGTCGCTATTTAGTCACTATTTAGCACTGCAAGTCGCTTAAGAAAGAATTGCTTTCCAGTCCAATCGTGTGGTTCCAAAGCACAAAAAGATATTTATGTAAACAGGGAAAGATTTAACAAGTAGAATAAAAAGCAATAAGATATATATAAGTACAGCCAATACATACGCATTCACTACTGGTCCCAGTATGCAGTATTTAAATCCTGAAACCTGCGCTCACCGTCACCCAAAAGAAATGGAGAAATGACTGAACACTGAGACCAGCTCACAGCATATTTTCGGTACAGGTTACAGAGAGAACAAAGGGACAAGTTGGCAGGTTTCCATTGGTTCTTACATCTGGTCACTCTGGTCATTGGTTAGTTCATACGGTGTCATCAGGGGGATGGCTCAGTCCTCAAACGGTCACATTGTGTAGTTTCCCAACAAACAACTAGCTACAACACTGCATAATAATAATAACAATCTATGCAATAAATCCCTATCATCCATAACTAGCGGACGCAATATGCAACTTCTTTGCCGATAGGTACGGAAGTCTGCAAGTACACAGGGATTTAGTATGATACCTAACATGATATGTCTACTATGTTCTAAACCTTAGGTCTCACTTAAGTACATATTACATCATAATTATTAATTAATAATACCTTTAGTAACCCTTTTTATTAACTATTGCGAAATGGGAACCTATTGTATACATATGCGTTCGCATATTTGCATCCGTGTAATGTCCGTATGTATGTATGTCAGTACGCATGTGAGCGTCTATATGTACATATGTGGATACACATACAAGCGTCTATGTGTATGCATGTATGTTTATGTGTGTGCGTTATGTGCATCAGTGTATGTGTAATGGATTAATATATATATACCCCTAATGTTATCCAGTAACTGACATATTTAATATTATATTTGCCTATACCAAATTCCAAGGTGTCATAGACAATATAGTTGTTCTGCTCAGAGGTGACCAGCAGATGTTTGTTGGAGTCATAAAGTCTGATAGCTCATCAAAGGTTTTCCTCTGCTTATTTGGAGTGTAAATGTCAGTTCCTCTTAACTACAGTAGCTTTGAACAAAAGGCATACAATTGCTAAAGTTATTCAGTCTTCTGACAATGGTCTTTAACTCTGCATTTAAAACACTCCTCTGCACATACCAGTATCTGTGTTCATTTTAATTATTTGTTACAGACATACACAAAAAAACAGTTTTCCATACACTGACTAAATAAATAAATAAATAAATATATATATATATATATATACGCATTTGTGCGCATCGGATTGCACCAACGCAGAGTAGCGTCTGATTTACTCTTTATCGGACCATATACGACTAGATCGTCAGATAATATTTATACAGTGATCGTAACCAACTATTTGACTTTGACAGTCCACCCTTTGATAGTAAACATAAACTATCACCTTCTATTCTTAAACTACTTAGTCATGCATAATAAATTATTATTCAATGTTCTAGACGGTGTGACACAATTTGGTCACTGAACCGTCAATAATGCATTTTAAGGAGTGTAAAACAACCCTTATACGCACTCAGCGGATCTATAGAGGACCATTGGTAAGATGTGGGACCTCATCGAACCTATAAAGGAAGTTTGGGGGAACTGAGATTAAATTATCTAGGATGTTTAACGGAACATTTTACAATATTTTATCATACATGACCAAGCCTATTCACATGTTATTTATCTGATGGCACATTCAATTTCAGGATTGTAATGCAGTTCTTTATTAACCTTAGTACCCATACTACCACCACCATAATTTCATTTTCTTTATTTACCTTGGTGTTACATTTTCCAGCCTTGGCCACAGTAAGAACACATCTGACACATAAGCCAATTACTAAGATGACAACAAGTATAAGAATAAGAAGCTTACCTACAGTAGCAACCATCTCCTGTACCCACTTTCCCAGACCGGTGAACCATTTTACAGGGTTTAACAATGAAAAACATTTTTCTACCTTTACCTCTGCCACATACAGCGAAGCTTTATGGTTCTTCCGAAACTCCCACAGGTGTAGGATTTCATCCATTTTTTGGTCTATCACCTCTTTGGGGTCATTAGTACTATTGGTGATGTACGTGCAACACTTGACACCAAATTGGGTGGCCAAAGTCACACAATATCCACCAGTAACAGCTGTCAGGTAGTTTAACAGTAGCCTATGTTGTACCAATTCCTGTTTGTAAGCCTGTATACTTGAAAGTGTCATCATACATCTCGGTGATGTTGTCTATTAATTTGGCCAGATCTTGGATATATCTAAAAATTTTAAGTTCCCAGAGTGATCCTGGTGGTATCTAATGCTACCAAAATTTGGAAGCCAGTTGTTTCACTAATTAACTGTGTGGCTATAAGTTCTTCACCAGGGATCATATTTCTTTTGTCACGATGTTCATACTGTGTGTGTATGTATGGACTTGGTGCGGTTTTATGGATACCAATCATTTCATTATGTGTAAGGGTCATAATTTCTGGTACCACCCTTCCAAGATAACATAAACCTTCAGAACTCGGAGAGAGCCACTTGTATGCTTTCTTTCCACATATAAAATACACATCATCTGAGAGTAAGAATGCATCATTATCATCGAACACAATAATCTAACAAAGAATCCTGCCCCTTTTTCCCTCATTTGCCTGGTACACGTTTTTGGTTGTATAACATCTGCACAGTACCCTAATGATACTCTACCAACCATTTATTTGTCATAACTATGCATGTACCTATATTGGAAACATCTTCCACTTGATAAAATACTGCGTACAAGTTCAGAATCGATAGGCTCATTATCTGCTCGGTGTGAAAAAGTCATTTCCTGATTGTTCCCGGTCACCTTCCAATTTCCTGGTTTTCTGAAATTTGTGACATTTAGGCATACAAGGGATCTATCTACGTGGTACTGGTGGAGTTTAAGACTAGGGCTTCTAGATATGTTACATTTCTTGTCCACCGTTCTTCCCCCCTGTAATTCAAGTACCTCTGCTAACTTTAATGGGTATGGCACTAATCCCGAGTTACTATGTCCTTGAGGTACTTGTGAGCACACCCAACATTCAGTCTGGTTTAAGACCTTACCCACTAAGGAATTATAATCCTCTAAAGGATGCCCGCCCACATACAGATTACTCTAGGACTGGCATCGTTGGATGCATTTCTCATTGACTAGGGATCCACAGTAATCACAAATACAATATTCCCCAGACAATAACCCCTCACACTGTCTCTGAGTTTCTTGGATAACAGATCTTTGATTGTTTTATCGCTCTCTCTCCCAACCAAACTCCATCGACATAACGGTCGGCCTCCCTCTCCGCCATCTGTCCTGCCTCACAGAAACAGGAAATCCTGAAACAAATAAGGATGAGGAGAACCCTGGAAGGAGGCAAAAACACAAACCCAGCCCGCCACTCCATTGCTGCAATAGTGGTCTGCAAAATGTCTATAGCTCAGGTGTTTCACTGTAGTCTCTAGCTCTCACGAATCAGGCTCGCAATCGACAGGTCCACATTATCTGTCTCAACTCCGCCTTGTATCTCCTTTGGATAGTTGACCTTTCTGCAGTGAGTGGAATGGACCCAGGTATCTCTTTCCACTACCTTCAACGATGTGGTACTTGTCATCAACACCTGATAAGGACCTTCCCACCGGTCAGTCAAACAACCTGAGCATAAAAAATTTCTTATCATAACATATTCTCCAGGTTCAACACCATGACAGTTTGTTTCTGGCATTTTATGTGACAACATTTTCAATTTCTGTTGCTGCTGTTTCAGCTGTTTACTCATTTTTATAAGATATTTCACAGTAATCTCATTATTATACTTCAAATCATTCTGTGGACTTACAATCAAATGAGGTTGTCTCCCAAACAGTATGTCAAAGGGGGACAGATTAAGAGGTAGTCTAGGAGTGGTCCTGATGCTATGGAGGACTAGCAGTAAGGCTTCTGGCAATCCTAATCCAGTTTCAGCCATGATTTTACTCAGTTTGTTCTTAATAGTACCGTTTACCCTCTCCACCTTGGCACTGGCTTGTGGTCGGTAAGGGGTGTGAAGTCTACTATTGATATCCATAAGCTTACACATGTTCTGGAAGACGTCACCAGTGAAATGAGTACCCCTATCACTTTCTATGATTCTAGGGATACCGTATCTACATACTAATTCCTGAACAATCATTTTATCAGTAAAAACAGCAGTATTAGTGGCAGCTGGATATGCCTCTACCCAGTTAGAAAATACATCAGTACAAACTATACATACTTGAGATTCCTGCAAGGTGGTAATTGAATGAAGTCAATTTGAATTACCTGAAAAGGACCGTCTGTAGGAGGGATGTGGGATGGTTCGGTAGGGATTGTCTTCCCAACATTTTTCCTCAAACAAGTCAGACAGGACATTACTATCTTTCCAGCTTGAGAAGAAAAGCCTGGTGCACACCAATATGCTCTGACCAACTTGCACATACCTTCTTTACCTAGGTGAGTCAGACCATGCGCTGCCTCAGCCAAGCTTGGGTAATATGCCTTGGGAGCAACAGGCCTACCTTCTCCATCTCTCCAGAGTCTGGAGGACTCCTGAACACATCCCTCCGATCTCCAGACTGCCTTTTCCTGTAGGGAACACAAATTTTGCATCTCAATTAATTTCTGCGTGTCTATTGTCTGGAAGACCATTACGTTATCAGTTGTTAAGTTTATGCGCAACCCTGCTGCCCATTTGGCAGCTTCATCTGCTCTGTTATTGCCCAATGACACCGGGTCTTCTTCACATGTGTGGGCTTTACATTTGATGACAGCTACTGCCTTTGGTAGCTGGATTGCTGTCAAAAGTCCTTTTATGTGGTGTGAGTGTACGATTGTACTTACTGCTGTCATAAAATTTCTCAGACGCCAAAGAGCCCCAAAATCATGTACTACCCTAAGGCATACCTAGAGTCAGTGTAGATATTAGCTGACTTACCTTCTGACAGCTCACACGCTCTCCTTAATGCCACCAGTTCAGCCACCTGGGCTGAATGAGGTGGACCAAGGGGTTCAGCTTCTACAACATCCTCATCATTTACAACAGCATAACCTGTGCATAATTCTCCTGTCAGTTTGTCTATGACAACTCCTATCCGTGTAAAACGTCAAATCTGCATTTTCTAATGGTGTATCACGTATGTCCGGTCTTGCAGTAAAGGTCTGATTCAAATACTCCATACAATCATGTGTATCAGTATACCTGCAAAACTCACCTTCAACCAACGACTCACCTCTCTCCACCCTGTGCATCTGGAGGCACATATGTTAAGTACGTTGCTGGATTTAAAGTTTTGCACTTTTAATGGTGATATTTGCAGGTACCATTAGAGCTAGTTCCCATTTCGTGAACCTAGCTGAAGAAACATGTCTGGTTTGGGCAGAATTCAGCAAAGCAGATACAGCATGTGGTGTTTAAACAATCATATCATGACCTAATACTACATCCTCGCTCTTATTTACCAGAAGAGTGGTTGCTGCTACACTTCTTAAACACGTTGAGAGTGATCTTGCCACAGTGTCCATTTGTCCACTGTAGTATGCTACAGGTCTGCTAGCATCACCATATTTTTGTGTGAGGACACCTGCTGGGCAGCCATCAGCTTCCGTACAATATAACTCAAAGGGTTTTTCATAATCTGGCATTCCAAATGCAGGTGCTCTTGTCAGACTATTCTTAAGGTTAAGGAAAGCCTCCTCTGTTTCCTCAGTGTGTGTGACACGGTTGGGTTTTGAGGATGACACCAATTCCTGCAATGGTAATGCCAAAATAGAAAAATCTGGGATCCAAGTTCTGCAGTGTCCACACATGCCCAAGAAGGTACAGATTTGCTGTTGGTTTTGCGGCAGTGTCACGGTCTGTATGGCCTGTAATCTGTCTGTCATCAAGTGTCTTAGCCCCTGGGTTAGACAGTGTACCAAGCAGAGCTGGACTGGGACTAAAAATAGGCCCTGGCATTTAAAGAACACACAGGCCCACACTGGCGTCAGCATCTGGTCCCAGGCGTAGACTCCTCCCCTTACTATTTGTGACTCCTCCTACATCTTAGTCTATACTTTTATAAATAAATATAATTAATCACATCATTAATAAGTAAAAACATACAATTATATATAATTATCTGTATTAAAATACATACAACAGAGCTCATCCTGCAGGGGATTCATACATGTGCCATAGTTAGACATTTGGTATTTGTTTGGTTCTGTTAGGTAAAGCTGGCACTTCATTGGTATAGGTCACACACAAGGATAAGGAAAGGCATTTTCCCAACTGACCAAGCCCTAGTTTAGCAGTTGTAGAGATAATGATCACTGTATGATTTTTTTAGGGCAGAGGAGCTGAAAACGGAGGAAGACACATCTGTGCCACCAAAGTAAAGCCGAAAGTACATATTTTGCTGTTCTGTGTACATAAAGAGCATTGGTGCCCACCTCCACATCTAAAGGAGGAAAAGAGCGCACCATAGGCGCGCTTAAAAAAAAATGGGGTGTAGTCTCGCTGGGAAAGGGTGTGATCACACGATTGCACCCCCAATTAAAATTATGCTACACAGTAATGCCCCTCAGTCACATTACACCACACAGTAGTGTCCCTTGCACATTATTATGCCACACACTGTAATTACCCTTACACGTTATGCCATACACCATAATGGCCATTACACACATAGGGTGGTCCCAGCAGGGTTGCCAAGACACTCAGCAGGCCAAGGTATGGTGGGAGTGCATGACTACATGGGAGGGCATGGTAACTCTCTCTCATTTACAGCATGATTATAGTGTGAGCTGCTGTGAGGTGTGAGTTGTGTGTGGTTTCTGCATATTGGAGACATTGGTTACACCTATCCTGTACTCCCATGCCCCTAAAGAGACTTGGGTACTTTTACCCATCCTCCTGGGTCCCAGTTCCAACCCATCATCAGAAATGTTGTACCTTGACAGTTTGCCACCCTGTCTCATGACCATTACGTAGGTAGGGCGACCGAGGGTAAAATATCGACTGGTCGGGCATGCCGGATCATCCAGCATGCCCGTCCGATGCAAAATTCTGTCATTTATTTATTTATTGTATTATATCACATAGAGACTTCACATCAACATTTCAGTCTGGTACGTGGATGTTTGTCAAGATAACGACATAAGTGGACCAAACTGTTTGGTCCACTTATGTGGTTATCTTGACAAAGGTCCATGTACTGGACCGAAACGTTGATGTGTAGTCTCTATGTGATATAATAATACAATAAAAGAATAATGCATAAGTACTGGTGAGTGTACTCCTTGTTATTACCTTTTTATGTAGAGCCGCGGGTTCAAATCCCGACTCCGGAAGCCTGACTATTGAAAATCCAGATGTCGACTTGTAAGTACCCTATCTCTCCCCTCTCCCCCCTAACCTTCCCTTGGTGGTGCCTAACCCTAACCTCCCCGGGAAAGTGCCTAACCTAAACTTCCCCCGGTGGTGCCTAAACATAACCCACCCTCCCCACAGCCTAACCCTAACCTTCCCCGGGGAAGGGGGTGCCTAAGCCTGATTTCCCCCCAGGGGGACCCTAAAGCTAGACCCCCATCCCTGAGCAGCCGCGGATACTTACCAACATCCTTTGTTCGGGATTCCGGCAGCCAGGATGCAGACGCCGGTATCCTGGTCCCATTGGAGATATCATCATCGGCATTTTGCCAGGCATCGGGATTCCGGCATCGGCATGTGTATATATATCAGTGTTCTCCCCAGGTTGTATTTTGCGGGTGCACCACCAGGCAAGAAACAGCCTACCACCCGGCACTTTGGGAGCCTGCAAGTGCGGACAGTATCTGGGAGTTGTATAAAAAGGACCAGATCCTACAGACTTTACATCTTTTTCATAATCAGACGACTGGGCCTCTAATAAGAAGAGGAGAATTTATATATAAAATGTTATTTCAAGTTTAAATCATTAGAAGGTCATGGTTTAAAACATTTAATTACTGCGAGGGGTCCCCACCCGGCTACTTCTTGATGTCACCCAGCTGGAATTTTATATATATATATATATATATATATATATCACAATGACACTCCAATAACCTGTCACCATCAGACAAGAATCTTGCTCCGATGCCCTCCTCAGGGTCTGTACCCCCAACATAGAATCCAAAATCAACAGGCGTCACTCAGAGGCTGAGAAACAGTGAACCCAAACTTGGCAGTTTAATGCGTGGACGACCACGAGTCTTTTATTAGACTATTTATATATGTTGATATTATATATATTATATATATATTATATATATTATATATATATTTAGGAGCAACTATATATGAAACTCAAAACAGATGTTTTTAACATATTGATTTCCATAGGTCTGGGTATAACAAGATGGCCATAAGGAAGTTCTATACAGTACCATGAGAGTACCAAGATGGGCACTTAAAGACACCTGACTGCTAAACTTTGAATCATTTGGACCATCGTTAATGATAAGAAATAGGAGTACCAAGATGGCCAATGTTGATCACTATTGAAAAGCAAGATGGACACCGTTGCTCAATTTGAGTACTAAGATGGCTTCCGCTGTAGTGCTATTTTCATTTAATATCAAGATGGAGTCCATAGCCTCACGTGAGCACCAAGATGTCCGCCGCTTGTAAAATGAGTACCAAGATGGCCACCAACATACCGGAGGGGGATATCGAGACACCTGACCTCCAGGCCAGCTGACCAAGACGTAAGGGCGGAAATACCTCACCAGATCCCGAAAACAGCGCTTGTGTGGGCGGAAGTAAGCTCACAGGAAATGAAGAGACGGGCTAATACCACGTGATGCCCGGGAAATATTATAAAACATTACGGACATAAACAGAATCTACTCTTTGTAAGAGCGATTCTGCTATTCAGCAATATTACAACTATATGGTTAGTTATTGGTCTTATATAATATAACGAATATCTAATTAACATAAACCGGAAGTGAGGTCACTTCCAATCGGAAATCTCTGCTCAGCTAGTCCCAGCATGTGGGTATTTATACCAGATACTCCACAGGAGTTACACATCCCTTGAAGAAGTCCAACAATCGGACGAAACGCGTTGGGCACTCCTGATTCCGCCTTCCATGAACTTACCTTTAATATCTAGATAAGCCATTCCCTATTTATTTCCTCTCTCCCCCCCTTTTTATTCCCTTATGCTAACTGTTTTTTAACATCTGCCAGTGGCATTTTTATTTCTATTGTATGTTGTTGCCTTGTATATTCAGAGTGTTTTTGTAATTAAATTTATATATTTTTTATGATTATAAGAACTTGATTTTCACTTTATTCTATATGCACGTTATACACTTTATATTGCGATAATTGCACACTACGTTTATATATTGATATTGCTCAGTTTATCATTTACACTTTGGTTGTGTTTACTTAGCACAGTGCGCTTTACATCAGTTTTATTATTTATATATATATATATATATATATATATATAACGAATGAATGACCAAAATAATTTTCAACGTTTCGGTTTATTCAACCTTTGTCTATAATGAATGACATAAGCAAACAACAAACCTTATACACCACAGTTCACCTCGTGCATCCCCGCGTCCATCCCGGTGCCGGATGATGACGTCACATGCGTGCAACGTGGGCCGGAGCAGCGACCATGGTAACCAATACACAGCAACTCCTTCCGGGCTCAGCGTCTAGAGTGGCTCCGCCCATCCCCACCTGGAGGGACAGCCCTCGATGCCATGAAAACTAACATCAATATCAATTTACACCATAGAAAGCTAAAAACAATCAAACTGACATAACCCCCCGGAACTCTCTAGCATAGAAAAACAATAATAAATAGCACATAAGACATGAATAATCGAACAACCGATGGCTCCAGACACAATCTAAGAATTCATCCAAATGGCCAACGTCCAATCCGGAGCATGGGGCACAATATAACAATAAGCATAATGTAAAGGCACACATCCACTAGCCGACAGGCAAAAGACTGCACGATTATAACATTGTAATCGTGCAGTCGTTTGTCTGTCTGTGATGAGCCTGCACTGAACGAGCAGTCATTCAGTGTAGGCACATCAATCTGCAAACATGTTGAACCTGACGATATCGTCAGGTTCTACAACATATTTGTATGATGATAGATGTCTAAACGACCAGCGGGAGCGCGCATTGTTGGTAGTATAAGACATTTTTCTTAACGATTTTTAAACGATTTGCGAATGTTTATTGAACGATTACGTTATCGTTCAATCGCTCAATTTAATCATCCAGTAGATGTGTGCCTTAAGCGTACTGCATAGACAGTCAGCGCTAATGCTGGTTCTCTTCCCTAAGCGCAATAAGATATATATATATATATATATATATATATATATACAGTCAGGAGCATAAATATTAGGACATTGACAGAATTTTCATATTTTGGCCTCTATTCGCCACCACAATGGCTTTGAAATGAAACAAACAAGATGTGCTTTAACTGCAGACTTTCAGATTTAATTTGAGGGTAATTACATCCAAATCAGGTGAACGGTGTAGGAATTACAACGGTTTCTATATGTGCCTCCCACTTTTTAAGGGGCCAAAAGTAATGGGACTATCAACTCAAAAGCTATTTCATGGACAGGTGTGAGTTATTCCCTCATTATTTCATTATCAATTAAGCAGGTAAAAGGTCTGGAGTTGCTTCTAGGTGTGACATTTGCATTTGGAATCAGTTGCTCTCGACTCTCAATATGAGATCCAAAGAGCTGTCACTATCAGTGAAGCAAGCCATCATTAGGCTGAAAAATCAAAACAAACCCATCAGAGAGATAGCAAAAGCATTAGGTGTGGCCAAATCAACTGTTTGGAACATTCTTAAAAAGAAAGAACGCACCGGAGAGCTCAGGTACACCAAAAGACCCGGAAGACAACGGAAAACAACTGTGGTGATGTTGTTTCATTTCAAAGCCATTGTGGTGGTGAATAGAGGCCAAAATATGAAAAGTCTGTCAATGTCCCAATATTTATGCACCTGACTATATATATATATATATATATATATATATATATACCATCCAAGCGGTGCAGCACTCCTGGCTTTCAACAACATATGAACGCGGTGGCTTAAATTAACGTTTCAGTGTCAAGTTTAATAGTGCGGCACTTTCATCAGAATAACAAAATACACCATAAGGCTTACATTAAATAACACCATGTGGACGCCAGTTGTCGGTTGAGGGACCTCCCAGCCATGTATGTTTATGTTTATATTAATCCATGTATATGTTTATAGTATTTGTTTATTATGATAACCATGGTGATGGGCATGTGCACTGACACTCCGGACAATACGGAGATGACATCATGATGAAAGCGCCGTCGGTCGCGTGGGAGGTCCCGCAACCGACAACTGGCGTCCACATGGTGGACATGAAATGTTAATTTAAGCCACTGCGTTCAAATGTTATTGAAAGCCAGGAGTGCTGCACCGCTTGGATGGTATATGGGTAACTATATGCACAGGCACCCGGCATTATACACATACTAATGGGAGAGAGACGGACCTCTTGTGTTCTTGTATGTGTGTATATATATATATATATATATATTTATAATATATATACTGTATACATACAGCTATATATATATATATATATATATATACACACACATACACCTATATAAATATATACACACACCTATGTACATAACATATAATTATATGCACACCTATATACATAACATTATATATATGTATATATACACTGTATATATACACACCTATATACATATATACATACACACACACCTATATAGCAATGCAAGGGGGTTCCAGCATCAGCACCTGCCTGCAGGTTGGTGCTGCTGTGATCTCTGGGCAGGGACAGTGGTGCTGCCTGGGACAGTGGTGCTCCTGTGATCCTTATGATCGTGGGGGGGTGCGAGAAAGGAGCTGCTGTAATCGCAGGGGGGTGCTACCCGCGCAGGAGTGTAAGTGTGATCGTGGGGGGGCAGAACCCGCATATGGGGGCTGTTGTGATAACGGGGGGGGTACCCGCGAGCGGGCTGCTGTTGTGATCGCGGGGAGTGTAAGTGTGATCGTGGGGGTGGGAGAACCCGTGTATGGGGCTGTTGTGATCATGGGGGGAAGGGGTACCCGCGAGGGGGTGCTATTGTAATAGTGGGGGGTACCCACAGGGGGGCACAGTTGTGATTGTGGGGGGGGAGAACCCGCAGGTGTGACTGTTGTGATCGCTGGGAGAGGGGTGGGCACAGTTGTGATTGCTGGGGCTGGTAATCACGGAGGGGGGTTACCCGTGGGGGTGTTGGCACTCTTGTGATCATGAGGGTGCACTGTGATGTGCAGCACCCAGGGAAGCAATAGCTCCGCCTCCAGCTAAACATGTGCTGTCTAATGGGCGCTAGAGCCCACTTCTCCCTCTGCCCATTACATTGCGGCCATTTTGGGAGTGATTTTTGGCCGGGCATCTCAGTAGCCGGACCGGCCCATCTTGGCATTGGCCCTTCTGGCATTTGCCAGAATTGCCAGATGGCCAGTCCGGCCCTGGTCCCAAGTATTTAACCTTAGTCTGGCATGGCTGTAATTTGTCCTTTGCAACCTTGTGCCCTGTTTGTGAGAGATAAAGCAACAACAGTTTAGTATCATTTAAACATGACATAAATGAATTAGAGCACAACACATATTCAGCAAACCTTGAAATCATACTCAGTTATAACTGCAATATTATATGTGGTTTTCCTGCAATCTAATACACAGATAATACAGTATAACACACCACATGTTATAACTTACGCAGAAGTGAATTCCTTAACTGCTGTATTGCAAGGATTTTTCAGAAGTACATACAAATGAACCCATACAAAGCTCCACACAGAAAATTCTCATATGCATCATGTACAAACTATACATAGAGAACTTTCATATTTGGGTTTGCTGTGATTAATTATGAATTATCCAGTACTATAAAACATGCACTGTATATGTGCCAATGTGTACCTTAAATGCATAAGTTTCACTGCAGGTAATGGATCTGTTGTCTAGATTTCCAAGTAGATCAAAGAAAAATTAACATATATAGTAACTATTCTGTCTTCAGTTCTCAATCTCAATATTTACTGTAAACACGGACACCTGATCTTTTCCACACTGCACAATGACTTAAGGCATGCACACACTTAAAATTACTTAAATATCTAAAATGTTATTATTTAAACTAACATAACCATTACTTTTTTTCCACTCATCTCACCAATTTCAGCTGCTGCCCCTGCTGGGGGGACCACTCCCCTTCCTTACCTGCATGGTACTTCTTGCATGTTAATAGCACAGGCAATGGCTGAATTTACAGTGGGTTCATTATCTATACTTACATTTTCCTGTAGGTGACTTAAAACAGGGTATAAGTTACTTATTACGATTTTTAAATTATTTTTAGTATCGTCTGTATTTCCACCTGTGGCCGCATAAGGCGGAGGAAGTGGTGCGCATGCGCTATCCTCTTTGTGCACAGTGACGCTACCTTGCAGCGTGGGTACTCTACCAGGCAGCGCCATGCTTTGCGGCATGAGTACGCTGTTTTGCGACTCACATACACCACCATACCACGTGTTCCCCTCATGCTTAAATAACTTTAAACAATCATTATACTTTACTCTTTTCTTCAGAGACTTCACTAAACATATGTTATCTCTGACTGTATTTAGTACCTCTGTATCGAAACTACCAACTTTAGAACTTTAGGAAAGAGCTTCACACATCCCTTGGTCATCTTGACCCATATATCGCAGTATGCAGTAGCATACTCGCCATACTTCATATTCATTATATACCTTGCCAACCCGGTCGGCCCATTCACAAGCAGCATCTCATCGACCATCCCCAGCAACAGCTTAGCACCCATTTGGGACAACGCTTTGCTACTTTCGCTAGAGATTTCGACCGGTAGATGAATTACAACAAGCTGCATCCACTCACTTCTACCCACTGTATACAAAAGACCACTAAGCGTTTTCTGCCAATTTTACACAATGAGGAAACAAAATCCAGCCTATGCTGTACTTCTGCTTTCCAGACAAATTATACCAAGCTTTGCCTGCCGCTTCCTACTTTGAGTTACTCTCCACTGGTAGCATCTAAGTATTCCTTAGCCCTGCTAGTGATTTCCTCAAAACCAATTCCACAATCACAGTTTCACACCACTGTGCAGTCCAATCGCATTGCCCAGAGACTCTAACTTATCAATGGACTTTGCGATTACAATTGGAAGTCGACCGAGAAACACCCTCCGGTTTCTCGCCCAGTTATACCTGTATAACTGCTCCAGCTTGCCCTATCCGCCTCTTGGTCACCTTAGCCGGCCCTATCTATTTTCAACAGTTCACAAAGTAAAAACCTCTCCATTTTTCTTTTTTCTTATCACATCACAAGCACCTGATCACATTCATATACCTTTGTTTTCTGCGCAGAAAAATACTTTCCCCTTGGTAGTACCTATTCAGAGGTGTTCTACTAACTGATCAGACTATCTATCAATTGTTTAAACATGCGGCAGTAATACAGGGAAGATGCATACACTATTTGCGAATCGCCTATTGTAGCGCAAAAGTGACAATACGAGAAACTGACTTTTCTCTTTTGTCCCTAAGTCCTAGCCAGCGCCCTTAAATCACCTGAAAAATGGATATTCAATTTCACAACACTGAGTATTAAACAGTTTTTTAAAAACACATCGCCTTCTTACCCATATGTGATGTGCATCATCCACCCTTTGTTGAGGAATCGAAATCTGGTAGCATCGAATGATTTCCGGTAGTGTGAACACACAGCTGATGAGCCCCCATCTATTGATTCCTAATAGTCGCTATTTAGCGCTGCAAGTCGCTTAAGAAAGAATTGCTTTCCAGTCCAATCGTGAGGTTCCAAAGCACAAAAAGATATTTATGTAAATAGGGAAAGATTTAACAATTAGAATAAAAAGCAATAAGATATATATAAGTACAGCCAATACATACGCATGTGCTACTGGTCCCAGTATGCAGTATTTCAATCCTGAACCCTGCGGTCACCGTCACCCAGAAGAAATGGAGAAATGACTGAACACTGAGACCAGCTCTCAGCATATATTCGGTACAGGTTACAGAGAGAACAAAGGGACAAGTTGGCAGGTTTCCATTTGTTCTTGCATCTGGTTACTCTGGCTCAGTCCTCAAACGGTCAGATTGTGTAGTTTCCCAACAAACAACTAGCTACAACACTGCATACTAATAATAACAATCTATGCAATAAATCCCTATCATCCATAACTAGCGGACGCAAGATGCGACTTCTTTGCCAATAGGTACGGAAGTCTGCAAGTAAACAGGGATATAGTATGATACCAAACATGACATGTCTACTATGTTCTAAACCTTAGTTCTCACTTAAGTACATATTACATCATAATTATTAATTAATAATACCTTTAGTAACCCTTTTTATTAACTATTCGCATATGTGCATCCGTGTAATGTCCGTATGTATGTATGTATGTGAGTACGCATGTGAGCATCTATGTGTACATATGTGGATACACATACGAGCGTCTATGTGTATGCATATATGTTTATGTGTGTGCGTTATGTGCATCAGTGTATGTGTAATGGATTAATATATATATACCCCTAATTTTATCTATTAACTGACATATTTAATATTATGTTTGCCTGTACCAAATTCCAAGGTGTCATAGACAATAAAGTTGTTCTGCTCAGAGGTGACCAGCAGATGTTTGCTGGAGTCATAAAGTCTAATAGCTCATCAAAGGTTTTCCTCTGCTTATTTGCAGTGTAAATGTCAGTTCCTCTTAATTACTGTAGCATTCAACAAAAGGCATACAATTGCTAAAGATATTCAGTCTTCTGACAATGGTCTTTAACCCTGCATTTAAAACACTCCTCTGCGCATACCAGTATCTGTGTGCATTTTAATTATTTGTTACAGACATACACAAAAAACCTGTTTCCCATGCACTGACTAAATATATATATATATATATATATATATATATGCATTTATGCGCATCAGATTTGCGCCGACGCAGACTAGTATCCGATTTACTCTTTATCAGACCATAGACAACTAGATCGTCAGATAATAATTGTACAGCGATCATAACCAATTATTTGACTTTGTCAACTGATGAATCAGGCCCATGATGCACAGTCCCACCCCCAAAATGTGCTCACGAGGGGGCAGGGCTGCGCATCAGAGACACAGAGGGGAGAGGGGAGGTGCTAAATAACTGCCTTGCACCAGGTGGCAAAACTACTAGCTTTGGCCCTGATATTAGCAGCAGTGCGCCCAGCTCCATTCCTTTGGGCTGGCTCCTACAATGGCCAGAGGCTGCCCTCCACTCACCCATGGCAGCTGCTGCGATCAGAGCTGAGCTCCGATTGGGCAGCTCTACACTACAGAAGCTTAATGGAACAAAACAAATTGGCTATAGGGGAGCTGCCTGCTGCACATGTCCAGCCACAGCAGCTCCCCCACAAGCCTTTGTGGGGCCTGTCAGTCATCACTGACAGCTCTCCGCCTCTCACCCCTCCGCAGCCTGGCTCCGCCTCCAGGAAAACAAGCAGGCAGCAGCCTGCTCGGGGATGCTGGCCACACCACAGATAAGCAGCAGGCAGCCAAACAGAGGAGCAGCAGGTAAGTGTCGGCGGACAGACACTAGGTCTGAGACACACACTGGGGCTGAAGACTGGGACTGGTGGCTGGGAACTGATGCTGAAGATTGGGGCTGTGGCTAGGAACTGATGCTGAGAATTGGGGCTGGTGGATGGGGACTGATGCTGAGGACTGGGGCTGAGAGACATAACTAGGGCTGAGGGGAATGAGGCGGAGAGACACACTGGGGCTGGGGGGAATAAAACTGAGAGACACACTGGCTGGGGGGAAGAGGCTGAGAGATGCACACTGGGGCTGGGAGGAATGTAGGTGAGAGACACACTAGCTGGGGGGAATGAGGTTGAGAGATGCACTGGGGCTGGTGGCTGGGGACTGATGCTGAGTACTGGGGCTGGTGGCTGGGGACTGATGCTGATTCCTTGGGCTGGTGGCTGGGGACTGATGCTGTGGACTGGGGCCTGATGCTGAGGACTGGGGATGGTGGCTGGGAACTGATGCTGAGTACTGGGGCTGGTGGCTGGGGACTGATGCTGAGGACTGGGGCTGAGAGACTCACACTGGGGCTGGGGGAATGAGGCTGAGAGACTCACACTGGGGCTAGGAGTAATGGAGCTGCACTGGGACTGAGAGATGCACACTGGGGCTGGAGGAATGGGGTTGAGAGCCACAGGGGGTCCTGGGGATGGAGAGTCATAGGGGGTGTCTGGAGTAACACAGGGGGTCCTGGGGATAGAGACATAAGGGGTGTCTGGAGTAACACAGGGGGTCCTGGGGATAGAGACATAAGGGGTGTCTGGAGTAACACAGGGGGTCCTGGGGATGGAGAGACATAGGGGGTGTCTGGAGTAACACAGGGGGTCCTGGGGATGGAGAGACATAGGGGGTGTCTGGAGTAACACAGGGGGTCCTGGGGATGGAGAGACGTAGGGGGTGTCTGGAGTAACACAGGGGGGCCTGGAGAGACAGAGAAATTGTTTGATCATGGAAATTCACATTTTGCCCTGCACAAAAACTCTTACTATATATTACCTGGTTATGATGATGACATTGGTTTTGTTTCTACCTAAGCAGGAATCTTCCAGACAATGTTATCTCCTACATGAATAGAGAATACCGGCTGAAGAGGCTGCCCAGTGAGGCTCAAATCCTCAGAGGTTTTCTATTGCAGAGAAACCACCATATACTGGCCTGTACCTAGTGTAGATGGATGTGGGGCCCCAAAAAGAGTGCATCATTCACCAAGATTTCTATTGCCAGCCCTGCTCCCCTCAGTGGCTTGCAAAAGCACCTCCAGGCCCTAAAAGGAGAGAGTATCCTGCCCTCCTCCACAGACCCCATCCCCTCAACAGACCCGCCCCCATTACCGCTGCTTCCAGAAATTTCCCAGGCTGGTTTTCCTTCCTGTCCGCCCCAGGCTGCACTTCCCCCAACCGAGCACTCGAAAGGAAGTCGGCTTCTGCACTCGGCTTTTTCTGTATGGACAGAAGAGACATTATAAAATCTCTCCTGTCCAGTCTGCACATAGTGGTAAAAACGAAGAGTGAAGAGCCGTTTATCTGAGTGCGCAGGCAGCGTCCAGTACAGTGACAGACAGTTTTCACACTGTCCTTCCTCAGTCCACTCCAGACATGGTCGTCAGTCTCTGTGCCTGGTCATAGTATCATTGACCAGGTGAGTGCTGACTACATATGGGAGAGAGCTCTGTTGAGTAAGGGGGGATGTGGGAGGGTATTTGTACTTTGTGGCATGAAGTGTAAGGGGAGGAATTTTACTGTTTGGCATAATGTGTATGGAGCATTACTACTGTGGTCATAATGTGTAAGGGGCATTACTACTGTGTGGCATGATATGTAAGGGGCATTACTACATTGTGTGGAGTAATGTGTAAGGGACACTACTGCTGTGTAGCTTAACGTGTATAAAGGGCACTACTGTGTAACTTAATGTTAATGGAGGGTACCAGAGTGTGACCATGCCCCTTTTTTGGTGTGTGCGCCTGCGGTGTGCACTTTTCCTGTTTACACTATGGGGGGGTGGGGGAGGGCACCAATGCTCTTTCTGACACGGGGCACCAAAATGTCTAGTTACGGCCCTGATCCGCACCAATGTGATTTGTGCGGTCATGTGTCCTAAAATGAAAAACAGGAGACTGTAAATTAATCTATAACATGTATCCAGTTAGGAGGACATGGCACCCATTCTTTTCATAAGAGGAACTGCACAGCGTTACACCTGCTGCACGCCAGCACCCACGTGTACATCTGTTACCAGAGCTGCATGTGCAGAGTCACCTGACACTAACCTTGACCCACAGGGCCTCATTTATCAATGAGTTTTATCATACACAACAAGTTTTAAAACTCGTTGCATATGATGAATGGTGCTGCAGCCAATCAGCTCCTGTCAGTTTTAAACAGATGACAGCTAGGGGCTGATTGGCTAGAGCACCATTATCATATGCAGCAAGTTTTAAATAAGGCTCATGGTGTCCTGTGGTGGGAAAGACTTGAACTGCCACCAGGTGGTTGGCCCAAGGATAGGAGTTAAACCTAAAACACTACAACCACCCAATCAAGCAAGAAAGGGGTTACATCATTATTTGTCTGCAGTAGCTTTCATGTATTGTAAATGATCGCATCTCTTCCAATTGTACCTGTAATAAACATCCCATAATAAATCCTACTGTTGGTCTCATGGTTTTTTAATGTGCTTTGGGCTTTCATCTCCTTCTAGAAAACCAACATTTCATATAATTATTAAAATAAAACATAACCAAAATGGATATTTGCAGAGACTCAGAGCAGAGGTTTTCCGGGATAAAGGACCAAACAGCGACAGACAAATGAGCCCCACGCTCAGGTCAGTCACTTTTAATTATTTATTTATAAGTGTTTGCCCTTTAATAGAATGTGTCCTTTGCTTTATTGCCGAAAGCATCTTTAACTTCTCATTTATACTGCAGCGCATTCAATTCTAAGAACATCAAAAGGTGCTTAAAATATATATATATAGTTTATATATTTATTTTTATTTAAAAAAAAAATTTCACAACTCAATTTTGACACCACACACAAAAATAGTCTTCCAGATGGAGAATTGGCTATATTTAAAAATTAAATGAAAAAAAAAAGAAGAAGAAACAAGATGAGACACTTCCGAGGTGGGTCTTACAGAATTTAATAATCCTATTTTAAAAAATGCAGAGGGATCCGAGATCATTGCTGTTTGTGATTAGCTGAGATGCCTGTACTGTATTTCCTAAAGATAGCAAGAAAGAGAATTTCACACTGCAATGGGATTAGTGAATTTTTGCTAAATCCATCAGAGGAAGAAGGAAAAAAAAGAAAAAGAGAAGTACCTAGTGATCGCCAGCGTTGCATCCGTGCAGCTTAATGCGTGCTTTGTAAGACTCAGCCAGGCTTGCAATGAAATAATGATATATCTATTCTGTCAGTGCAATTTTTTTTCTTACTTATGTAAGGATTTAACGTGACAAAACAATAAAATTGCAGGTGGGAGTAAGAGAGCGCAAAGGGGTGGGGGGGGCGCAAGTGTAACAAATCAAGTGAAACTTACATCCTTTTCCATAACTTATAAGTGGGTTTGTTGACACTTTCCATGGACTGAGAGCCAATCCCTTTACATATCCTCATTACCAACCCACAGAATGGGATTCACAACTAGCTTTGACTGACCGAGTATAAGGTACATAGTGCAAGTACCCGTTACCGTGGGTTCCCTCATTATCCCTTTTGGTACCTAAGTTAGGAGATAACCCCCCACTCTGTTGGATAGGTGATGCAACGCGCCCAATGAGAAATGCCGTAGCTAATGTCACACAAGTGTAGAAGTGAGGTCACATGTCCCAACATTATAAATGTCCAAACATGTATACTATAGAAAAACACTAAACAGAAACCCCCTTTGTGACTACTATTCTGTGTAGACCCCATTCTGGTAACCAATATACCAATTTGATCCTATGCTGGTGGCCAATATAACATGTAAAATCATTCAGGTCACTACTACAGCATGCAGAACGTATTCTAATAGTGTCATGATCCGAAGCTAGGAATTCCTCTGTGGAGGGCTGGGAGCTGGGGGGGGGGGGGGTTAGGATGGCTAGGAGGTAGCGAGGGAAGTGACAGTGCTTGTACACTCCACAGGTTTTGTCTAACCCACTCGGTGATCTTCACCAGTGACCCCTCCTGTTGGAATATGGGTTTCGCCGCACCGAGTGAGCAGGTCACGGCCCTCTGGTTAGGTACCTGGGAGTGACGAGGAGACCAGGAAATGTCACTGCAGTAATGAGTGGATGGATACACTGGTATGCGCTATGAGACGTTACTGGATACACCAAGAAGTGACACAGGAGGACAGGCACAAACTAGTTGAGAGTGACGATGAACAATGGAATATCAGGTACTGGTTGCTTTGGGTAACTTGGAAGATCTAGATGCAGGGTAGTGTAAGGAACCTCGGGATTCCAGACACAAAGAGTTACTGGGTGTATAGGGGACCCAGACGCAGGGTACTGTACTTGGTGCACTGTAGATCCAGACACGGAACACAATTAACTGTGCAGGGAAATCAGACGCAGGTGCGTGAACTTGATACACTGTAGAAACAATTGTCTGAAAAACGGAAGGTGCTTCGTGAATCCAAACGCAGAGAAATGAAAACAGTGCTTGGGAATGGTACAGGAGGAGACATAGGAAATTTGGTAAATGATCCAGTGCTGGGTAAACACAAGAGGATTAACTAAAGCAAAACTTGAGTTAAAACTGGAGTTTCAGCACAGAGCCAGACGCTGACATATACACAGGAGAGTAGATGCTGATTAGTGCTGAAATAGTTAAACTGGTGTCTCAACACAGAGACAGGTGCTGACACATACACAGGAGAATTAGAGAATGATTAGTGCTGGAGTTCCAGCACAGAGACAAGTATTGGAGAATCACTGGAGGAGTCTGATCCTGGGAAACACTGGAAGAATTACTGGTAATAAACAGAATAAAGCTAGGAGCGACTCCAGACGCTAGGATATAACACTGGTAGCAAAGAACGTGGCACTTGGAAAGCGGCAACAGCTAGTAACCACAGTCACTGGAGAAGTGAAGTTGAACAGCAGCTTCCTGTTCCTGGAGTCAGAATAAATATCCTTAGGTAGTTGGTCACTGGATCAGAATATCAGCTGAGTGACCGCAGGACTACCATTGGGAGAGACTAGTCAGGTGATATGGATCAACATGGCTGCACCCATGCCCACCACCACAGAAACCAGGACGCACGCACAGAAGCCCTAACAGATCCCAGGTAGAATACTCAGCCACCACTCACCTCCACTCCCAGCAACTGAACATCTAAGCCCAAGGACACCGGTGCGGAGGTGAGTATCAGCCAATCCCAGGCCGCATCCTGACAAATAGCCACTATAGAATGCAGAGCCCACTAGGGAGACTACAGCAAGCAGAGTTTATTCTTGAGAAGAATCTGCAATGCAGGGCCCATTTTGTTGGCCACTATACAATACAGAACACAACTACTATATTTAACCAGTGCAAAGGATTGTATGCCTATACAGTATATTTAAATCCATTCCTGTACTAAGCACATAATATAGCTTTGTTGATAAGGAGTGGTTATGAAAATATAATTTGGTAATGTGTAAGGTTGAGTAAAGGTGCGGGATCTATTATCCTGAACATTTTCACCTAGGGTTTTCCATAGGAGCGTATTTCCTGTGTATTGGCCTATAGTTGGGCATCGACCACCAATGGTTGACAACCACCGATGGTTGGTTGCTCGATGGTCAAAAGTCTTACCATTGCTGGGAGTAAGGGCAATGGTGAAAGCCCATCACTTTTCTATATTGTGCATGCACAGTACCGAACAATTGAGGGTTCAACAAGATGGTTAAAAACCATCAATGGTTGACCCGTCAATGGACAACCCTAATTTGGGTTTAGCCATTCTTAAATGGTGCCTGAAAGGAGTTGTGGCTCCTTTCGGGCACCATTTAAGAATGGACTAATTGGTTTTCATGGCCGAAGCGTCACACAACCAGGATAGTTGCTGGGGCTAAAACAAAAAATGAAATCTCAAGTAGATGCATGTATGGAGCAACTTCTGGAATGAAGGGAGCAGCGGTTGGGTGATTATTTAACCTACAAAGGAAGTCAGCTTTAAATATGTCCTTTATCTCTCTGCACACTGCCCGGCATTTCTAGCCTAGTTAAAATGTTTAGTAATGAGCTTTACAATTACTGTATGAGAACATGCTCAATGACCAGGTCTATTGATTGCAGTATCACTAAACAGCAGGAACCATTAAACTGTTGTGTCTTCCTAGTTTTGGGAACAGGTTTCCTGATAATGGCCTGTACACAGATGGACATAAAATGGGAACATGCTGTGTTGCACTATAATTTAATTACGTTATTCCAACATTTAGCACATCTTGAATTATCTGAACTGAGTGAGTCCTTAGGGACACAGGCTCAATTATAATGGTATATTGTACAAAAGAGGAAAAAAGGAACTTTTGTCTGAACCTATCCATAGGATAGTCCTCCTTTGTGGGTTCAAGTGTATGACAATAAAATGTACAATGCACATTATGTAGATATTGCCAGAGCCATAACTAGACTTTTTGGTGCCCTGTGCCAGAAAGAGCATTGGCGCCCCCCCCTATATTTCAAACAGGGACATAACCCACCCGAAAAAGGGACATGGCCTTATTGGGAAGGAACAGGGAAGAGATAGGGGTGGCCAGAAGATGCTGGGGATAAAATAAGAGAAATGAGAATGATAAGAAACAGGAAAATTTACAGGCCCAGACAGCGCCCTCTGCCCTGCCCTGTGCCATAGCACAGGTCGCACCACCATAGTTACGGCCCTGGATATTGCTGCCAAAGTTAGTCTATTCAATAGAACATGGTGTGACATTGCACAGTCGTTCTGTAGGCCGGGTACACATCAGAACGAGGTGTAATAGGGACGATGGTCGGGACGAATTCCCTTCGTCCTGGACCATCCATGATTGCCCATACACACTGTACAATTTTATTAACATTGAAACAATATCTTGATCCGCACTACATTAAACTACACCACCTCGTACACGATATCTACTGATTGGCCGTGCAGCGCGGCCAACCAGAGGATGTCGTATATGAAATGTGGGAGCGCGCAATTGTGCATATACATTACATGATATACACAATTTGTTGTTCCGATTTTGGTAAATGGCACCAATATCATTCTAGTGTGTACCCAGTCTTAGACATTTTTAATAACAGTTTCAGAGTCGCCACGTCTATAGGCTATCCCCATTGAGTCAGAATGGTCTTCACCAGATTGCTACTTAGAACTCATTATGATGTGGAATGTCTGTTACTTGTTATATGTGGTTGTACCAGTACTGGTGGGAAATAGCTGGGAGAGCACTGCACACACAGCACGTCATGTCACAATGCACAGAAAGTCTTTACTGACATTTCAGCATAAGTGATGTCAACAGCGAATCACTGATAATTGAGGACTTTTTTTTAATCAGAGCTGGAAGACTAGGTTTAACTGTGTGCACTTAGCAATTAATTTATATGTGAGGTGAATAGAACAATCTCTCTGCTATTGCATCAGATGAAGAAGGACAGTGCAACCATTTCACTTATGTACAAAGTTCAAACTAAATCATACTTGGCACTCAAACTTTGGGTTTTACTGTAACTTTCAAAAGACTGAAGCTCATTTTTGATTGGTTCTGTACAAATTTTGCTCCTTAATACGTGAAACAAATTGACTACCCCTCAATGTTGGCTATTGCCTTGATCTAGTCTTTTCCCACTTTTGACCTGTTTTGAAGTTCTTAAATTCTCCTTCCCAGTTTCTGATTACCATATACTGTACTCTTTTACATCACAGTAGCAGGATTACCTCAAAATAAAATCACAGTAATACTGTACATACAGTATAAGAATTTCCTTAGGTTCAGCGATAGCTAATTTACTTATCTCAATCAATTGTCTGGGGAACTGGACTATACATTACAAGTTCAGAAGTTTCTCTACAATTGTTAAACAACTCATGATGGCACAGCGGCTCCGGTAAGAGCTTGTCCCGGCAAAGGGGTATATTTACTAAGAAGTGAGTTTGGTCGAGTTTTTTAGTTTTTAAACTCACTTTGCTTCACCAAAACTTGGGTGAGTTTTTCCTTATCAAACTCGCAAAAAAGTGAGTTTAGCTGAAAGTGAGTTTTTCTTCCAAATTGCGAGTTGAAGGAGAGTTTAGGTGAGATTACTCACCCGAGATTGCAGTGTTTTCTCTCTTCCAAGCAGCCTGCACATATCAGGGAGATATGTGTAAGCTGCTTGTGTGTTAAGACCTGTAAAAAATGGGTTAAATATTTTAAATAAAAAAATGACATAATCAGCCCCGGACTTGCCAGCCTGTCCTGGTACCTTAAATTATGGGGAACAAAACGAGTAGGGTTCCCCCATAAATTAGGTACCAGCACCAGGCTGCAGGGTCAGTTCTGGTTTTAATTAAAGGGGTAAAAAAATTTGGTTTGGGGTATCCCTAAAATTAAAACCAGCACTGGACCCTTTCTAGTGGGAGGCTGATGCCACAGCTAGGGGTGCCCTTTCACGTGCCCCCCAGCCGCAGCATCAGCCTTGACCGCTAGTCAGCCCAGGCCAGGCATCCCTGGGGAGTTGGGGACCCCTCCAATAAAGGGGATCCCCTCTCCAGGTCAACCCTGGCCTAGCCTGATAGAACGGGGCTATACCCGCCACCCCTGGGCGGTGGGTGGTGGGTTGATAGTGTAGGTGTAGTGTTAAAAATGTAATTAACAAAATTGTCTTTACAGTAGAACTGCAGGTCCCAGCAAGCCTCCCCTGCATGCTGGTACTTGGAGAATCACAAGTACCAGCATGCAGGGCATTAAGGGGCCACTGGTACCTATAGTTCACCTGTAAATAAATGTGTAAAAAAACAGCACACACCGTGAAAATAAAGATTTATTACTTACATATACACACACATACTCACCTGCTCCCAGATGTTCACGTCCCCTTCTCAACGTAAAGTATCCAGTGGTTGTACCTATGAAAAAAGAACCAATACTCACCTTTTGTCCCACGGTGTTCTCCGCAGTATTCCAAAGAGGGCCCCGGAGACACTGTTACAAGACGCTACAGCATATTGACGCTTGTGCATCTCCTCACTATACCTTCATCTACTTCTTACTCTCTACCAGGGCATCTAACACTTGATTGCTTTGCATTGTTGCTTATCTGGGTGTTATGGTCGTGAATGTAGCAAAGTATATTATGCATGTCATGTAATGTATTGTACTGTACTGTAAGTCACTGTAAATCAATCTATTTGTTTATGTACTTTGTAAGGCGCTGCGGAACACTTGTGGCGCCATATAAATAAACGATAATAATAATAATAATTGTTACAGTATCGATAATGACAGCTCCGGGCTTGAGCTATCATTATTGCTGTGGCGCCAGCCAATCAGCAGCAGCTTCCATTAATGGTTGCTCATTGGCTGGGACCCACGTGGAGGAGCCACTCATTGGCTAAGCCCACGTGGGTCCCAGCCAATGAGCAGCCGCTAATGGAAGCCGCCACAGCACTAATGATAGCTCAAGCCCGGAGCTGTCATTAGCGATACTGTAACAATATGCTGTAGCGTCTTGTTACAGTGTTTCCGAGGCCCTCTTTGGAATACTGCAGAGAACATCGTGGGACAAAAGGTGAGTATTGGTTCTTTTTTTACAGGTAGAACCATTGGATACTTTACGTTGACAAGGGGACGTGAACATCTGGGAGCAGATAAGCATGTGTGTGTGTGTATGTAAGTAATAAATCTTTATTTTCATGGTGTGTGTTGTGCTTTTTTACACATTTCTTTACAGGTGATCTACAGATACCAGTGGCCCCTTAATGCCCCGCATGCTGGTACTTGTGGTTCTCTGATTGTCCCTACTAAAAATGGAATGTATTTACCATCCCGGTGGTCAGTATGCCGGCACTCACAATACCCGTGTCAGAATCCCAACAACAGTCGGAATCCTGGTGCCTAGATCCCAACAGTAAGTATTAGGGTTAGGGTTAAGCACTAGAGAGATGGTTAGGGTTAGGCTGCAGGGTGGAGGGTTAGGCTGCAGGAAAAGTGGGTTAGGGGGAGTTTTAAGGGTTAGGACACTAACCTAATTGGGTCGGGTGCTGCTGTCGGTATTCTGATCTCCAGCATCCTGAGTGCCAGATCCCGTACCCAACCCCTAAAAATGTCCAGTTCTCATGATTCAGTCCTTATCCTGTGCAAAAATGCTCTCTATATATTAATAATGCTCTTCCCCATATGTGAAACACAAAATTAATATCAAACACTTTCTCCCTAATTCAGTCACCGCTATGAATCCTCTCCACTCCTTCTTCCCAAGTGTGACTCAGCAAAATAGGACAATAGGACCTTAGAAGGTTTTTGTTTTAACAAAAAACTATTAAATAACATTAAGTATAGTGTATAAAGTTAAAATGAAACAGTGTAGTAGCAAGTAACGAGTGGCAAACGCAGGATTTCTAGGGGGGTGCTCCCAAATGCTTGATTTTAGAGTGAGTGTGGCCAGTCCATGAAGAGGACATAGGGCCTGATTCAGAGCCGGACGCTATTTGCGCTCGCTCGTTCAGAAAAAGGGGCCGGCTATTTAAATTGAGCGCTCGCTCTTTGCGGTCTGTTGACGCCTCTATGTCTGAGCGAGCGAAAGAAACATGCGCTCTCTATTTTGTAAAGATGCCCCCTGGCCGCTCGCTTCCTACGTCATCTCCGCTATTTATTAGATTAATCGAGTACATCGAAAGGCGTCTGAACTGCTCACAGTGCTTGTGGTAGAATTTTCCTACCGCAATCATGCGAACAGTTCAGGCTAAGAGACAACCAAGTGACGTGGCCGATGATGCTGCTTTGTTAATTATGCACACCCTTAAAAACGGGCGTTTTGCACGCCTGCGTTCGGATCACCACTCCCCGTTTTCAAGCACCTTCCCCTGTTACCACCCACAAACGCCTCATCCTGTCACTCAAAATAGCAGGCACTCGCTATTTTGTGAGCGCTCGATTTCCGACCGCACTGACTGGTTGGCGCATGCGCATTACGACCCATACGCATGCGCAGTTGTGCGAACATCGCTCGGAGCGAATGAGCGCCCGCTTACGAGCGGCTCTGAATCAGGCCCATAGTTACTACTTAACCAGCTTTAATATGCATTATGCACAGCGTATTGTGTGTCATAATTCCAGCAGTTGTATTTATTACTGGCTTTTAATGTGTTAGTGCTAATAATTTAATTTGTGATACTGAGGAGAACGTGCAGCACTAGTAAAATTTTATATTACTATTTCTATTGTGGTCATGGTGTGGGCTGGGGAGGGGGGTCTCCAGGCAACCAGACCCCCACCACCTCCCCACATAGACAGTCCATGCATATTATCAAGAAAGGATACTGAAAGGAAGAGGTCCTCTACTGCTATATAGCTCATGTTTCTAAATTTGCCAATATCAGAGATCCTTCATTAATGGAAAAACATAATAAACCCTCGTGCAGAGATGACATTAAACATCAGTTTGTGCAAGTAGCTGAAAACGTCTGAATTTTAAGGAATTTTTAGTAAGTGCAGTGAAAGCACCAATACTTATGTCCTTAACAACATTATCTTGTCCAGAAAAGAAAACATGATTATTACAGTATATGCGAGGTGGATGAGCTCAATTCAGATGGTGAAATTGTATACAGTGTATGTATGTGTATATATATATATATATATATATATATTACAATACAATATGTGGACATATTATTAATGTTGCTGGAATTAATATTAACTAAGAATTTCTTTCTGTTTGATGATGAATATTTTTTACAAATGTTTGATATAGAGGATAAATTATTCTTTGATGATGATTATATTTTTAGTATGATTCTATTCTATAAAAGGTCTATAGATTATTTCATTTTTATCTGGTGTGGTACCAAGGAGGAACTAGAACAGATTTTTGCAACTCATAACCTTACTAATTGTCCAGTTAAACTTACATTTATAATGCATCAATTTGAAATCGAATTTTTGGATGTACAGATTTCTTTGAATAGTTCCAGTATTGATACTACTGTGTTTAATAAGAAAACTGACCGCAATACATACTTACATGCGACCAATTGTCACCCTCATAGTATGAAATGTGGATCCACCTATTCTCAAATGATAAGGGTTAAACGCATCAACAGTGATACTGCTAAGGCAGAGGAACAGATTAACATCATGAATGAACGGTTTGTGTTGAGGGGATATGATCGAAAATATCTGGTGAATCTAAAACATAAGGTGATGCAATTTGATCAGAATTAATTATTGTGTAAAAAACAACAAACAGTGGCTTGTAAAAAATTTCCTTGGGTGCCTCAGTATAATATGGGGTCATCTGTGATTAATAAAGCTTCTAAAAAACTTTGGAAACTAGTACAGACAGATAAGGAGCTAAGTTGACAGACTATGCCTTGATGCCATGTTATTCAAGATCTAGCAACCTACGAGACATATTAGTTAAAACCGACATTTCTGGTTTGTCGTAAAAAAACGACTGCATATAATTTTCTTGCTAAACGACCTGGTTGCTTTAAATATACATGTGTGACCTGTAGGTACCGTCTTACTGGTGATGTATTCTATCCCCCACATTCTGGGAAGGAATTACGTATTAGATTTCATCTGATGTGTGAATCCTCTTTTGTAATATACCAGATTATTTGGCCGTGTGGCTACACTTATATCGGGAAAACATCTAGGAAATTCAAAGAGAGGAAGGGAGCACATCGCTCCTCTATAAGAACAGCTTTGTTAACGGTGGTAGTGATCAACCAGTAGCTCGCCATTATGTTGAGGCTGGTCAGAATTTAGCAAGCCTCCGATACCAGATGATAGATCACATCCCCCCACTTAAAAGAGGGGGTTAACCGAGATAAGCTATTGCTTAAACGTGAGGCATTTTGGATACATCCGTTGATGTATTATCCCAGAAAGGGTTAAATGAAGTACAACCTTTGGCTTGTTTCTTGAAATGAGGAAATGGGAGTATATAGGTTTGTTCTAATACAGTGGTTCTCAAACTCGGTGCTCAGGACCCCACACAGTTCACGTTTTGCAGGTCCCCTAGCAGGTGCACAGTTGTAATCATTACTTGCTAACACATTTTAAAAGGTCCACAGGTGGAGCTAATTATTTAACTTGATTCAGTGTGGAGACATGGAAAACATGCACTGTTTGGGGTCCTGAGGACCGAGTTTGAGAACCTGTGTTCTAATAGATTTTTGCTATGATGTTTTTATGCACATCACTAAGTGCTTACTATTATGCCAGTGGGCATTGTCTATCTTCCAATGAGGGTATATTTTTGTATAGGAATATTCTCTCTGCTGTTTAGCCATTTTCATGTCTGCTGATATCGTAGCATGCATTATATGTATGACTTTTTGTGGTCTTTGTTATTTATACAAGCTGTCTTATGGCACTGTTCCTATATGTGCTACTATGGTGACTGTTTCTATGGTGATTGTACACACAGACGTGCATCGCGTTGATACGCGATGACGTCATCATGATGCGCCTGCCTGGGGTTCCCACGGGATGCCGCTACATACGCTGGGTTGGAGGGTATAAGGTAAGATGTGATTTTTTTTATACTGTTTATACTTCTTGACAAAATTCTTAATATAGAATGAAACGTTGAAGACACTACCTGTGTGTGTTTTATTATTGTCCTGTGATATGCCGTGAGTGCCACATCTCCGATTGTTGTATATTTATATATATATATATGGGACATGTATCTAATCTTTTAAAAAGCACAAGTGGAGAAGTTTCCCATAGCCGCCAATCAGCTTATAAATTATCATTTGTCAAGTACATTCTATAAAATGGTAGAGTGTAGCTAGAAGCTGATTGGTTGCTATCTCAGCCTGTCCTGTTTAGAATGTTTGATGCATCTCCCCCTGTATAAATATTGTAAATCTAGAAGAGGGACAGAGCGCTGTAACTGCGCGGTGATCTACGCTAATACTGTATTGGTTATGAACAAATATGAAGCTCCTGGGAATAACCAAAAAACATGCTAAGGGTATACAGCAGACAACTGACATGTGCCACTCTGCAATTTTTATTTTAATAAATATATTGTTTTAACTTTCCATTCTGTGTTTCTCAGTAAGGCGTATACATTATCCATGTGTGTCGTATCCATAACCAGGCTTATATACAGATAATTTTATTAAGAAGAAATATAAGCCAATTTAATTTTTATTTTATTTTGAACTGTGTCTAATACAACTGAAAATCAGCCCTACTTTTGTGGTTGTCTAGTCTTTATAAGGTTGTACAGGTTGAGAAATCAAGAAAAGATCAAGAGCCAACACCAATTGTTACATTTTGTTATTTTCATCCATCTCTTCAAAGTTATAATGACAGGAATCCCCTTTCTTCTCTAACTGGTAGATTTATATTGTGTCTCTCTTTGCCCTCATTTCAATGCATTGCGAGTCTGAACCAACCCTACTCTTATTCACCATGTTGCTGAACATTCCATCCTTCCTCCTGGCTCTTCTTCCATATCTTCCAAGATCTGCATCATTAATGTGTAAAACCCAGAGTACGAAAAAGAAATAACTACCTGATGAAATAAATATGTGACTAAAAAGGAACTGCAAAAAAAAACACATAATTCAGTAAAAGTTGTGGGACGATAATTTATTACCAGTTATTTATATAGCGTACATATCTCACAGTACTTTACAGAGAATATTTGGCCATTCACATCAGTCCTTGCCCCGGTGGAGCTTACAATCTATATTCCCTACCACATGTACACACATTACACACTAGGGTTAATTTACGCCAGGTGCCAAGTATCCTGCCAGTATATTTTTGGACTATGAGAGGAAACGCACACAAGTGCAGGCAGAATATACAAACTCCATACAGTTAGGGCCGTGGTGGGAAGCAAGCCCAAGACTTTAGTGTTGTGAGGCGGTAATGCCAACCGTTACACCAACCGTGCTTGCAGATGAGTACAAAACCAAACAATAAAGCCTTCTGAAGGAGGGAAAGTCCTCTAAATTTTTATAAAACACTATATTTAGAAACAGATGTTGACCTGCAGTAATTAAGGCGTTTACCAATTAGGAGATTTTGATTGTGAAACATTTGTAAATTTATCTTGTTCCAATGGAATATTTTCTCCTTCTATACATCTGTACTTACACCTGATTCTGTTAGTCTTAGATAGGAGGCATTATTATAAAGCTATTAATTACTTCATTTATCCTTCACAGCCGAGCAGGAGAGATTTTCGGGCTGTCGATCAGACTATTGTGATGGCTGGCTGTTAGAGAGAGGCACACGTACGTCAGCCTGCGCATATATACACACGGATGATGGAGCTGGCTAGTAATGCTCTTAATGAGCAGGAATCAGGCCTTACTGTCCTGACAATGAGCACGGAGGCGATTCATCATACCTATATGCTTTAGACTGAGAAATTAAGCCTTTAATTGTACATTTGCTGCTCAACGCATATCACCGAAAACGTATTTATCCACCTACATTTGCCTATTCATTCTAGTTATGTCTAAGCTTCTCCTTCTCACGCTTATGACTAAATGACTACACAGGATCTTTGAGTTCTGTATAATGACAGGAATGTCAGCGTTAATACTATGATAAGAGGTGGATTAGCAGAATATGGGAATTTGTGAAGCAATTTAATGAACACTAAACCTAAAATACAAGTGACTTCTATAAGTAATAAAAACACACAATCATATACACATATACATTCCAATACCTTAACACAATGTGACATATTTGAAAAGTAATTTCTATTTGCTGTGCAGCTGACTGTAAACTATTTGTGATGGTCTTGCCATGTTGTCAGGTTACCAGTATGTATCAGGCTTTGCCACAGACAGTTACTTGCAGGTCACAGACCTCTCCTGCCCCTGTTGTAGACTTCTGCACTGTCATCACTTGCAGTCTGCACAGCTTCTGCAGCACCTCTTTGTTGGGTACTTGGCTAGTGCCTACTAACTCCTTACTGTGGGTTAGGATTGCAGGGAAATAGGCATTGAGGTAGGATGTTGAGCTCAAAGCAAGACAGGCGAAAAGTTACTTAGAGCAGCGTTTCCCAACTCAAGTCCTCAGAGAACCCTCACAGCAGGTTTTCCAGGTCTCCTCACAAAAGTAAAGTAATTAGTGCCCCCTATAGAGCTTTTATAATGTGTCAGTCAGTAAGGAATGCACCTGTGCCCGGAGTGTGGAAAACACGCACCGTTAGCCTGTGCCTGAGAACCGGAGTTGGGAAACACTGGCTTATATTGTTAGCTGTAAAATGTTGGTCCCCAGAACACGGCCAGATCTTGGCAGCATTGCTGATTATTACACAAATGCCTGTCTGTGTCTGGTTACACACACACATCCACGTGAAGGCAGTGATATTACCGCCAATGCTCATTCTTACGTAGTAGAGATTTTTATTTTTTGCAACTGCACATGCGTGTAAATCCCAAAAAACAGCTAGGGAAAATGCGCCCCATGCTGTGTACGCACAGAGGCCCAGTAGTGATAGGTTCTCACGGTGTCAGAAATGCTGGGGAAAAGTGATGGGCGTTTCGGGGTGGTGGCTAGAAGTGTGCGCAAAGATGGTCCTTCTCATTGGCGGGTTATGGGAGTGTCAGCTGCTGCATTGTCAGACGCACATCCGCAGCAATAGGAGACTATAGTCAGACGGTGAGACTGCTCCTACCACAGGACTGGTGCAAGTATTCATGGTGCGCCGATGGTGGGGTCTAAAGTAACACCGGGAGAATATAAGCAGACTTAGAATAATGGAAGCAAAGAGGTGGATCTTGTCAGACAGAAGGAGGCTAAGGAGGTGATCAGATGGGCAGAGGAGGAAATATCCCCTTTCACATCTCAAACCCGGGTCCGACCCAGGTCAAACCCTTTCACACTGCACTTTCGACCCGGGTTATTCCCAGGTTGGCCCTTTTCCAAAACTCCACGGATGTCATTTTAAATGGACTTTTAGTCTCAGAAAAATGAGGTGTCAGAATGGAACAAAAGGAGAGGGGTGGGGACAGGTTGGGTGGCAGAGCTGGCAGGTTGGGTGGTACATGCCTGGCTGCTTTCCCTGGCTGCAAGGCTGGAAGAAAGGCTTAATGGTGTGGTTACAGCTGTGTGCCCAAAAACACCAGCACATAGGTCAAAAAATTCCCACTCAAGCCTGGCTGCCCCACTTTTATTTTTATTCTGGTTATGAATTTTTAGGTAGTTTTTCTTAAGTGATTTTAATTTATTTACTACCTGCTAGTGAGTCCTGTGGAAGCCTGAGGACTGCAGCAATTGTGCTATATTTTTATATATAACAGAATCCTTTACAGTTCCTGTCAGCTGTCTGGCAATCTCTGCCTCACCCCTAATTCTCAGAAGCTCCTTCACCTCATCAGGACTCTAATTTGCCAGGGGTGCTGAAAATCTGAGCGCTCGCTCTTTCTCTGTGTAGTGTCCTGGCAGGGCTCAGGCTGCTGACATCACCAAGGCATACAAAGAGCAGCCAATCAGCACTTTTCCCTGAGTCCCAGGTTGCATAACCTGGGTCAGACACTTCTAAGTGCACAAAGACCCGAGTCTGACCCGTGCTTATAACCCAGTTTGAAATGTCGGGTTGCTCGACCCGGGTTATTACAAAGTGGTGCTTTTAGACTGCACCTTGACCCAGGTCAAGCCACCTCAACACGGCAATAACCCGGGTTATTTTGGAGATGAAAAAGGGGCATCAGTAGGTAAAGATGGCAATTTTGTTTTTGAGGTATAGAAGTGAAAGGAGAAAAACAAAAGGAGGAATAATAAGACTAAAGGCAGTGAGAGTCTGTTCAAAGGAGACAAGGGAATCGCAGACCATCTTGATAATTATTTCTGGATAAATCAATGAGGCCAGATGGGATACATCCAAGGATACTAAAAGAGCTTAAAAAGGTGCTGGTAACACCATTAACAGAATTATTCAACTAGTCAGTAGCTACAGTAGTAGAGAGGCCAATCCTAGCTCATTTTTTCAATCCCGGGATTCCTTGGATACCCGGGATTGAGGTTAATCAATGTCGGCTGCCCACAGCACATGGACTTTTGGGCGGACGCGGCTATACAATGGGGTGAGGTGGTGTTCGGCAGCACAGTGTAACCTTTGTGATGTCACACGCATCCGCACAGCCGCAGCATCTGAGCCGGCGGAACTAGTGCTCAGCGCTGCCCCGGGTTGAAGACAAGCCGCACATTTTAATCCTGAAAATCCCAGGAATGAAGGCACCAATCCCAGGATTAAAGCCCTCCGTATTTTACTCTAAATCCTGGGATCCTGTCAATCCTGATCCTGGGATTGGTTTCTCTATACAGGAGTAATTCCACACTGGAAAAGAGCGAATGTAGTCCCACTACACAAAAGAGGAAGCAAGAAAGAGGCAAGTAACTACCGACCAGTGAGCCTTACATCAGTAGTAGGGAAAATAATGGAAACACTAATAAAAGAAAAAGTGGTGGAATATCTCAAATCCAACAATTTGCAGGATCCCAAACAGCATGGATTTACTCAGGGAAGATCATGCCAAACAAATCTTATTGACTTTTTTGACTGTGTGACTAAAGTAATAGATTAAAGGGAGGTGGGGGGCATAGATTTAGCTTGTCTAGACTTTATTAAGACTTTTGACACGGTTCCACATCACAGACTGCTAAATAAACCTGAAATCTTGGGATGGATAATAAGATAACTGAATGGATAAGAACTTGGTTGCAGGCTAGGAAACAGAGGCCCTGATTCAGAGCCGGATGCTCTGACAGAGCGCTCGCTCTGAATCAGGGCCGTCCTTCTTGATTTTTAGAGCAGCCTCCTGGCCACTCGTATAGCTGTGGGTGACCACCAACAGCTATAGTGAGTGGCCAGGAAGATGGTAGCGATGGTCAAGACCATCGCGACCATTGGGCTTGCGACGAGACCTTTGTGGTAGGGTCTCATTGCTGTAAGCCCTGGAGTGCTTTCGGCTCTAACAGAGCTGAAAGCACTCCCACTGACATCACTTGTGATGTTAGTGGGGGCCGGCCCCAGACGGTAGGCGTTCCCATGGGAGCGCCTCCGTCTGGGCAGCCATTCCCCCGGCACGTCCACCAAAGGGGATGTGCTGTCACTCAACATCGACAGCATGCCCCCTTTGGTACGAGACCTAGAGTGATGGTTTGCCCGTCGCTATCTGGGTGGTGCGCATGCGCACTGGGCCACTATCGCCTCGCTTGCGAGTGCTCAGCGCTCACGAGTGGGTCTGAATCAGGCCCAGAGAGATGTAGTAATTCCAGTGCAGTCACAGGAGGGAAACGTTACCAGTGTAGTTATATAAAATTGTAGTAGGATAGGTTATGAAGGCACAAATATAGGCATTCAGCCATACATGGAAATAAAAGAGAACCACCTAATTCTCCACAACATGTTCAGCAAGTATACATACAGTGGGTAATATAAGTATTGAACACATCAACATGTTCCTCCTAAATATATTTGTACTGGGGCTATTGCAATTAAATTTTCACCAAATGTCAGCAACAACCCATACAATCCACACATGCAAAGACATCAAACCATAGATGTCCATATATTAACTTATGTGTAATAATGTGAAATGACACATGGAAAAAGTGTTAAACACGCTTACTGAATTTATTTAATACTTTGTACAAAAGCCTTTGTTGGTAATGACAGCTTCAAGACATCTCCTGTATGGAGAAACTAGTCACATGCTTTGCTCAGGTGTGATTTTGGCCCATTCTTCTACACAAACAGTCTTCAATCTTGAAGGTTCCGTAGGCCTCCTCTTGAACTCTGATCTTTAGTTCTTTCCATAGATTTTCAATTGGATTCTAGTCAGACGATTGGCTGGGCCATTCTAGCAGCTTTATTTTCTTTCTCTGAAACCAATTGAGAGTGTCCTTGGGTGTGTGTTTGGGATCATTGTCTTGCTGAAATGATGTCGTTTCATCTTCAGCATCCTGGTAGATGGCAGCAGATTTTTATCAAGAATGTCTCGGTACATTTTTACATTCATCCTTCCTTCAACTATATGAAGTATGCCAGTAATGTATGCTGAAAAACAGCCCCACACCATGATGTTCCCACCTCCAAACTTCACTGCTGGTATGGTGTTTTTGGGGTGATGTGCAGTGCCATTTCTCCTCCAAACATGGTGTTTATTATGGCATCCAAAGAGTAAAATTTTGGTCTCATCTGACCAGACCATATTCTCCCAGTATTTCACAGGCTTGTCCAAATGTTGTGCAGCAAACTTTAAACAAGCTCCAGCATGCTTTTTCTTCAGCAATGGAGTCTTGCATGGTGAGCGTGCATACAGGCCATGGCGATTGAGTACATTACTTATTGTTTTCTTTGAAACAATTGTACCTGCAAATTCCAGGTCTTTCTGAAGCTCTCCACAAGTGGTCCTTGGCCCTTGGACAACTCTTCTGATAATTCTTTTCACTCCTCTGTCAGAAATCTTGCGAGGAGTACCCGGTCATGCGAGGAGTACCCGGTTTATGGTGAAATTATGTTCTTTCCACTTTCAGATTATGGCCCCAACAGTTCTCACTGGAACATTCAGATGTTTAGAAATCCTTCTGTAACCAATGCCATCAGTATGTTTTGCAACAATAAGGTTGCGAAGTTCTTGAGAGAGCTCTTTGCTTTTACCCATCATGAGATGTTTCTTGTGTGACACCTTGGTAATGAGACACCTTTTTATAGGCCATCAGTTGGGACTGAACCAGTTTATATTAATTTGCACTGACAAGGGGCAGGATTGCTTTCTAATTACTGATAGATTTCAGCTAGTGTCTTGACTTTCCATGTCTTTTTACACCTCCCTTTCTTCATGTGTTCAATACTTTTTCAGTGTCATTTCACATTATTATTTTTATTACCAGTTATTTATATAGCATACACATATTCTGCTGCGATTTACAAAGAATAAATAGCTGGCCATTCACATCAGTCCCTGCCCCAGTGGAGCTAACAATCTATGTTCCCTATCACATGCGCACACACACACACACACACACACACACTAGGGTTAATTTTTGTTGGGAGCCAATTAACCTACCAGTATATTTTTGGAGTGTGGGAAGAAACCAGAGCACCTGGAGGAAACCCACACAAGCACAGGGAGGATATACAAACTCTGCACAGTTCGGGCCGTGGTGGGAATCGAACCCACAACTTCAGTGCTGTGAGGCAGTAATGCTAACCATTACACCATCTGTGCTGCCCATTATTACAGATAACTTAATTTATGGACATCTATGGTTTGATTTCTTTGCATGTGTGGATTGTATGGGTTGTTGCTGACATTTGGTGAAAATTTAATTACAATAGCCCCATTACAAATATATTTACTGAGAAAAATGTTGATGTGTTCAATACTTATTTTACCCGCTGTATATATTATGGTGAGAGGGATTGTCTCTCACCTGAATTGCCCACATTCCTGTGGGATCAGCTCGCTCCAAGGTAGTCTAGAGTGAAGCCTGACCAGTTTGCAGCAAAGATTTGGAAGTCTGGGTCTTCACAGTTACACAGGCCCAGCTGCAGTTCATCACTGAGGAACAGGAAGTACACTGGAGTTTAAAACTGCCATACAAACACTGCTCTGGCACGGACGCCGGCTAGAAGCCAGTTTAGTAGGCCAGAGTGTTGTAGTGCCAGGGTCTGACTATTAAGTACTGGGACACTTACTTGTGTATGTTTGTTTATGTTAGGCTTATGTATGCTAAAGTACAATGTCTGCAGCCATTAAAGACACTGCCTAACCGAGTACCTGCCTGTCTTGAATCCTCTATTCTACACCCCTTGTTACATTATAAATACCATAGAGTTAAGTCTCTCAGGGGCCTATTCATCATCACTTAATTTCTACAAAAGCAGGTGAAAATTAAAATTTCAACTGCAATTGTAGAAATGAAGTTATCGGGCCATTCATCAAGAGGGTAAAGCAGGAGATATCACAGATACAGATGTAGTCGCCTACATCGTGGCCGTAATGCGTGTGCAAAGGGGCACATGCATCGCGCCATTGTGCAGCTCTTGGCACACCATCCATGCTGCAATGTACTCACCTTGCGGGGTAGATGAGCGTGACTACATCTGTGTCTCATGCTTACCTTCCTCTTGCGGAATGTCCCACTGTCCCCATACTAGTGAATTCATCAAGCTCTAAAAACACAATATTTTCGGAACTTGAGTGTGGGAGCATACGCCTTTTTCAGATTCGCCACCTTCAGATCCTTTCGGATCCTTCCGCCGGACGTTATATATACTGTAGTGCAACTTTGGGTTGATTTTTGGGACGTGGGTCCCCTGGATTGCTTTGGTTGGTCTGTTTCAGGGCATCGCATTATAACACATTCTTTCTTTTTTGAACAATTTTAACACTTTACTGTTTGTTTTTATTAATTTGTATTTTCACCTTTCTTTGCAGCCATATCTGCTCTTACCTTTCTTACTTCACATTTCACTTTTCTCATTATAGCGATGTCCTGGGGTGGCTCGGCTGCGCCGATTTAGGGGTGTCCTGCACCCTGGATTTGAACCCTAGTCTGTTAGGGACCTACCCTACAGAGGTTACCTGGATATGGTGGGTAGACCCAAAACCTTGGCCATGATTATGCTAAAAACCTCTATTGATTGCAAATTTTTATTGCATTATGTATTTATATATAATCAGTAATTTGGAGTTGTGCACCTGTGATTTGCCTATATTAAAGACAGAGGCAGAACACTTTCACTGTCTCACCGTCCCCAGAGGGCGCTCTCCCAATAGACCAGATAGAGACACATAATTGGTGCTTACATAAAGCAGCATTTTGCCAGCTTATAAAGGTTTATTTGAAATCACACAGATCGATACCTCATGTTGCAAATTGCTTCAATAAACATGAAAGAAATGGAAAGAGCAGATAAATAAATTTAAAAGCACTTTATTGCTTTCGCCCATCTTTTATAGATATTGTCAAAAATTTCTATATATCTCCTGTGACTACTTTAATGATAAATGGTCATAGTAGTGCCCCATTGGAGATGTTTAGAGGTACACAGCAGGGGTGCCCCCTTTCACTTGATTTAGCCATAGAGCCTTTGATCTGCATTTTAGAAAAGAATGCAACCTTCATCTCTGTAGGCTCTATGACTGTTACATTAACAGTATTTGCAGACGATGTGCTGCTTTATATAGCCCATCCCACTGAATCTATAGGTCATATATTTCACACCTTGAGGGTCTTTAGGAGGTGTCAGTAGCACGAGCCAGGTTCCAGGAAGCATGGCACTTTGTTGGGCCAGAGATCAGTTTACGTATTTGGGAGTTAAAATACCTTGTTATCTAGCAAACCTTTATTCTTCTAATTATACGCCAATAATTAACAAAAATGTCAGAAGAGCTGGAGGGTTGTTTGGATTTGCCCGTGTCTTTTTTTAGGATGTTCAAGCATGAAACAGATGATCTCCATTCCAAGACTCATGTATTTAATCCAAGCACTGCCCTTGTTCATCACATTAAAAGATCTACGACGTCTTTAGAAGATTTTCAGAAACTTAATTTGGCACGGGAAAAGACCTAAAATAAGTCTTTTAAAACTACAGCCACCCAAATTGAATGGGGTGATTGGATTCCCTGATATTCACGTGTATAATAGAGTGGCAATGTTTAGGTATTTAGCTGATTAGGTCCATGGTTGTGACAATGATGCAAATATTCCCTGGAAAGGGAGTTTTTAGAAGAGAGAAATTTACTTTCTTTTCTCCACCTCCACGATCAGGAAGTCTCATCCTCTATACGAGATAATCCTTTACTATGGAATACAAGGAAGATATGGCACATTGTAAGACATAAATAGGGACTGAACTCCATTAAATCATTATTCCTTCCGTTTTTGGGCAACCCTGAATTTCAAAATGGCTTGGCTGTCTATCCATTGACAATTTAGCGGGTGGGAGGTATTATTAATCTGGGAAGTTTAGTAAATAGAAGCTCACATCAAGTACTGACATTCACTGAGGCTATGGAGAGATATGGAACTTTGTCAGGCTACACCCTGGCTTTCCTGCAAGCCAAACACTACATCAGTTCTGTGGTTAGAGTGTTTTCTGATGGCGACTGGGAGAATCCAGTGGATACCCTTATGTCCCAACCCCCTATAATTAAGAAGGCCATCTCAATCTATTACCAACTTTTTAAAGTAACGTGGACCATATGTCTTCCTCCAGGGGATTATCACTATGGTTATTAATATTTCCCACTTACTGTCGAGGACCTTCTTGCTATTCTCAATACTTCATGAAGACCCCTTATATTATCTATGTACAGTATTTGGAAACGTTTCTAAGCATTTTTCATAGGACATATCGGTCTCCACACAGAAGTTTTCTCATGGGGGGGTTCTACATCTCATTCCTGTTATAGATACGGAGCGAGTTATGCAGCTCTATACCATTGTTTTTCGTCATGGCCACTAATCAGGAGATTTTGGCTTCAAGTTAAGAATTATGCAGAGGCCTTTCTACTTATTATGTTCCTTTCACAGCAGAGTGGGCGATATACGGCCTTCTCCCTACTAATATAAGGGGGGGTAAGCGTTTATTGTTAGCAGTTAACACAGCAGCCCGAAAGACAATATTACATGAGTGGATATCGTCATCTTCTCCGTCATTCTCATTATTTATGTCTAAATTGTTTCATCTCTTCTGTATGGATTGGATTGAGGTAATACTAGATAATGAATCCAAAGAAGAAAAACATTTTATCATGTGGGAGAGTTATATATTTACTCTGTCTTTGGCCATGAGGCGTCAAATACATGGTTGTCTTAAAAACACATTAGTATTTGCTACGAGTCCTAGCTAATGATCCCCCAACACAGATTATTCCTACCAATACTTGGCACACTTTGTAGGATGAGTGGTGTATGGGGGCTGTGGAGTCTCTGGAGGGGGTTGGGGGAGAGTAATAATAATTTTTACCTTTCTCTTTATTTTCTTTAATTTTTACGAACCATTATAAGTGTTGTTACACAATATTTGGGTAATTGTTTTTTTGTTTTAAATATGTAACAACAATTTACAATGTCTATTACCCTTGAAAAATTGTCCAAGGCACCGTTTGTCACAATTGTATTATCCAGCTAATTTCCTTTTAATTTTTGTTAAGAATACTTTCATTTGTAACAATGAGTATTAATATTTTTATTCTGTAAAATTGCTTGTATAACGCTTTAATAAAAAAAAAAAAACACTATTATTATAAAATAAACACACACATGGGTAGTGAACTGTACAAGAGGGGTATCAATGGTAGCCCTATATTCGCTAGCCTGTCGGATAGTTGGAAGCAAATAATCCGCATGGCAGTTAAAAAAGGACTCAAAGATGAAACCTCCAGAAACCTTGGATGACCACCCCGCTGACCAATACGTTTCAACGATGTCTGACGTATTTTTCGAGGTGGAATACCCCATGGATCTGTACTTGGACCAGTGTTTCTTAATATCTTTATTGGTAACATTGCAAATGGCAAAGGAAACTATGCCTTATTGCAGATGACAGAAAGGTATGCAACAGGGTATACACACCAGGAGGGTAAAACAAATGAATGATTATCTACAGTAGGTAGTCTAAAGAAATGGACACTACTGAGGAGGAATGGGATCTAGGAGTCACTATTTCAGGTGACTTAAAGGTAAGTAAGCAATGCAACAAAGCAATGAGAACGGCAAGTCAGATGCTTGGTTGCATAGGGAGAGGAATCAGTAGCAGGAGAAAGAAGCAATAATACCACCACTATATAGGTCATTGGTATGGCCTCATCTGGAATACTGTGCTCAGTTCTGGAAGCCATATCCCCTGGAGGATATAAAAATATTATATACTGTGCAAATACGGGCAACTAAAATGGTGCATGGCCTACATCACAAAACCTACCAGGAAAGACCAAAATATCTTAATAAGTATAGTTTGGAGCAAAGAAGGGTTTTTAACAAGGTACAGGAGGGAGACATTCTTAAAAGAAAGAGAAATATTAGAACAAGAGGACGTGCACTGACAGTGGAGGGCAATAGGTTCAGGGGAAATTTGAGGAAAATGACTTCACAGAAAGGATAGTGCAGTGGTTCTCAAACTCTGTCCTCAGGACCCCACACAGTTCATGTTTTGCAGATCACCCAGCAGGTGCACAGGTGTATTCATTACTCACTGACAAAAGATCCACAGCTGGAGATCATTATTTCACTTGCGATTCTGTGAGGAGACCTGGAAAACATGCACTGTTTGGGGTCCTGAGGACCGAGTTTGAGAACCTGTGGGATAGTTGATAAGCGGAATAGCCTCCCATCAGAGGTGGTAGAGGCTTGTGCCATTATATTTGTATTTAGATTCAATTTACTATTGTATGCTTTTGTTTTTATATATTAATTTATTATTTTTACCTGACACTAATTGGAGACAGCACATCCTATTTGCTTTCTCTGTATCTATATTTTAACTGTCTACATTTTGTCGACCTTATAATGTCTGTATTTTAACTGTTGACATTTTGACCCTGTTGACATTTCTACCTGTCTATATATTAATTGTCTAGACCACTGGTTCTCAAACTCGGTCCTCAGGTCCCCCAGCAGGTGCACAGGTGTATTCATTACTGGCTGACACATTTTAAAAGAGCCACAGTTGGAGCTAATTATTTCACTTGTGATTCTGTGAGGAGACTTGGAAAACATGCACTGGTTGTAGGGTCCTGAGGACAGAGTTTAAGAACCTGTGGTCTATATTATAGCTATGTCTTGATTATGTCCCAGGTGACATTGATTGGTGACATATAGACTATTTTGGCATTTTTGTTGTCTAAATACTGTACTTGTCAACATTAGTTTAAATCTCGCCAGTCTAATATACCCAACCCCATTATAGTGACCTATATATGAGAGAGAACATTCTAGTGACCTATATAAAATATAGACAGTATTCTTAAAGCTTTTGGAGACTTCTACAATTTCCGTTCATACAGGTTAGTTGGTAATATTCTCATCAAACATGACATTCATCACCCAATATTGTGTGTGTGTATGTGTGTATATATATTATATATATATATATATATATATATATATATATATATATATATAAATCGAACAATGATCGGGCACTCAGTGTAACTTACACCACAATATTGCAACACGGAAGACGGCACTCGGAGACTCTTAATATAAGTGAATCAATGCAGTGATTTATTAAGTCATCGACATTTTGGGATAACAATCCCCTTCATCTGGATGCATCCATGTGTCATGCCAGGAGTCCCGGCATCGGTAAGTGCGTTCACACTTGCTGATGCCGGAACCAATGTCGCGACAGCAGGGGCCATGCTGCATTGGGAAACAAGGCCCCCACTGATGATATCGCCCGTCGGACCTGCATGCATGCGTCAGGCACATAGCGGGTACACTCTACCCGATGTGGTTGATATATCTGATCTGCTGGATTGGACAACATATCCTCTAGTGTGTATCTGGCTTTAGATTTATCCAGATCCAAAACACGGGGGTCAGTGCACATCTCTACCTTTTATACACTTTTACACAAAAAAAAGTGTCAGGGAGTAATGCATTTCCATGTCACATTAAGCAGTCCCAACTCATCTTGTCAGCTATTCGGCTCAGTTGGGTTCATGTTTCTACTTTTCACATGGTCTTCGGTGGCAGGTTGTTGTGTTCACCAACCTTTACATGCAATATCAGGGCAGGGGGGATTCAGCACCCTTCTTCCACGACTCTATGAATATCCCTTTCAGACCAAGCTTCTGAATGGTGATGTTGCCGGGGCAACTCAAGGTCCTTTCTCTGTGTAAAACGGTATACCCGGTCCGAATTGCCGGAGCCTTGAACCTGGTTGCTACCAGGGTTATTCCCGGGTCGCCTGCAGTCTGAAAAGGTGCAACCCAGGCTGTGCAACCCGGGTTACAGCAAAAGTATTCATTGGCGGTACAGGAGCACTGTCACCCATTTTCATGACTCGTCTTTGTGAGCCTGTAACAAAACATCCACTTCTAATGACTCACACATTTGGGAGGGCAGACACGGGTTCTGTGTGAAAGGGGTCGACCCAGGAATAACCCAGGACCAAGGTACAATGTGAAAGGGATTTTGGAGCTGTGGGTCCAACCTGTGTTCAATAAACCTGGAAAAAGTAGGGTGAAGCCCCAGCTTTGGTCCGAAAGTGGTACAAGTCTGGGCCCAGAAGTTTCATTTGGTGCCATCTTCAAGCCAAATTCAGCTCCAGGCTTTACAACAGATACTGGATTAGCAGTTCTATTGCTGCCACTTCCGGAGCTCAGGGGTAGCGCTGCACTGCCGCACTCCATATGATGATTGTTTGGAACTTACTGTATTATTAGCCAACCTATATTTTAGGTTTAGAAGACCTTTAAGAAAAAGCTTGCTACTGTAGGATCTTCTCCTATTCCCTCTCTTTGTGATCACGAAGTAAGGGTCATAAAACCCCCGGAGAATACAAGTATTTACCCCAGTGTCTGTCAGACAAGTTCTCTGTGACTACTCTTCACCACGCAGGTTTTCTAAGATATTGTGTTCTCTGGCCCCTGTAGGTGCAGAATCACATTAGGCTAATCCCTCACATGTGCGTGAGCAGGACCCCCATTTTGAAACATTTGCTGCAATAACACTTGCAGCACAACATAGGAAGTACAGTATATACTTGTAAATCCATTATACAAAAACTTGTGTGGCAAAAAAAGTGAGGTGAGGCTTGACCTCTAGAATATACTGTGTTACCCTGTTGAAGTCATTGAAACCTTTCATAAGGGCATATTCAATTGGGGGGCGAGAATAGCAAAAATCCTGCACCCGCAGGTGATTAATTTTTCCTATTCAATTAGGAGCGGGGTCTTTGTTTTTCTGAGCGCCGGGAGATTCTATTTTGCGCACCTCCAGAGTACAACCAATTTTTCCTAAAGTCCATAATTTTTGGAATAATGGTCGAGAAATGCTCTGGGACCCCAGCGGCACCCCTCCTAATGACTAATCAAGCAATTGGAAGTTTCCAATTAGCTTAGTCAGTAATACTCACCTTCCAAAGAGCTGTCTTCTCTCTCGTGTTGGGACCCGATCTCCTGCAGCAGCGGTGAGTATGTCCGTGTGTGTATGTTTGTGAGCGTAAGCATGAATGTGTGTGTGTGCACCCCAAGTGTAAGTATGCCCACCCCATAACGGGCGCTGGGAGAACTACATCTCCCAACGGCCCTTGTGCCTTCCAGCAGCCCCCGGGACAGCTCTGAAAACCCTGCAACCACTTTTTTTTTTAATTGGATACAACGGGTATCGGGAGCGCGCATATCCGCGGTAATCCAAAATTGGGGGCGAGGTTTTTTCCTTGCTAAATCTCATCCCCAACTGAATATGCCCCGTAGGCTTAAGACTTGAATATAGTGATTCAGATATTCAACCTCTCTAAAGTCCCAGTTTAGAGACAACCTATATAAGGATTCTATCCTAAGAGTGGCAATTTATATCTCCAACTACTACATGACATCTTACGTTTTATTGTAATAATCTGTACAACTTTTATATTTCCCCTTTATTCTTTTCCATTATGATTTAATTATACCTAATAAAGATTAAAGTTTTTATTTTCTACCTGAACATTCATATGCGACTGGACCATTACATGTGTCCCTGGTTTTGTTAAGAGAATATTCAGAAACGACCATCAGTATCATTGTGGGAAAGCCACACTATACTGTAGATCTCTTCTTTGCAGTAAACAGAGGCTTGTATTGTATTGGTAATACCTTTATCTAATGGGTGTCATGGCACTTGGGGTTTGTTGATTTGGGTTGGGGCCCCTTAGGGCTAGCTGTATGTGCTGGAATGTGAATGAAGCTGGATGGCTTAATTATGCTATTCCACATGCAGGCCACTAGGAGTAACAGAGTGCTGATGCTGCAGAGTGATTAGCAGAACAGGTATTGAGAAAACATGCAAACTAGCAGAATAGTTCATAGCTGCAGCAGTATGTAGGATATCTTGGTGCAGGCTGCAATTATACTGGAACTAGGTGGCGGGAGCCCAACTAAAGCAGGCTGCAGAAAACACTGGAACTGAATGCTGGAGCACTAATGGAGCAGGCTGCAGTGAAATGCTGTGAAGCAATACTGGAGCAGGTCTGCTGGATTATACTGGAGGGAAACACTGAAAAGCAATTACTTCAGCAGTGTGCTGGAACACACTGAAGCAGAATGCCTGTGAAGCAAATACAGTAGCAGATTTTCTGGATAGAACTGGACCAGAATGCTGTGAAGCAATACTGGAACAAGTACTGAACCAGGAGCCAAGGTACTGAACCTCAGAGAAAGATGTTTTACTGCCAATGTGCTCTCAGCTGTTCCTGGTTTAAATAGGGCATCCTGAGTGCTGATAGGCTAGGTGACAAGACATGTGACCGGAGTAGTGCTGGGAGCTGGTTAGACAGACTGAATCATGTAATACAGTCCTACATTGCGGCGCCCATGATTCAGAACATCAGGAACTGCTGGGAGTGGAACATCAACCACACTTAGAGAAGTGACCACGGGTCTCAGGCTTGCCACAGGAGGCCAGCAGGAACACAGATGACTGGGCCGGGCCTGGACTCCAATGTGGATCAACAGGTTTATAATAGCTTCTACCACTATATTCTGGGGAGCACCCTCACTCAGGGAGTACAAATATATTATTAAATAGTGTTATAATAAAAAACCCTTAGCCCCTAAGCCAAAGACCAGTGCGAAGGAGAAGAAAATATTAAAAACAACCATATTCCTCAATAATGTCACGGAACCCATGTTGGTGAGGAACCCTTACCTCACCAACCGCTCCTTTTCTGTGTCTGCCTCTGGCCCCACCTCCCCCCCTTCCCGTTGGTGTCCCGCAGGGTTCTGTCCTGGGCCCACTGCTCTTCTCCCTGTACACTTCTAAACTAGGATAACTCATCAGCTCCTTTGGCCTCCAATACCACCACTATGCCGATGACACGCAACTATACCTCTCCTCTCCTGAACTCTCCCCTTCTGTCCTCTCTCAGGTAACCAGTTGCCTCTCCGCCATCTCTTCCTGGATGTCCTAGCTCTCTCTGAAGCTCAACATGGACAAATCCGAACTAATCATCTTTCCACCTAATAGAGTCTGCACTCCAACCAATCTCGCTATCACTGTTGACAACACAATCATCTCCCCTGTCCCCCAACTTCGCTGCTTGGGTGTCACCCTTGACTCCACCCTCTCCTTCACACCCCACATTCAATCTCTGGCACAATTCTGTTGGCTCCAGCTACGCAATATCGCTCGTATTAGGCCTTTCCTCTCCCAGAATGCTACCAAACTGATTATTCATTCACTAATCATTTCTCGGCTTGACTACTGCAACCTTCTCATAACTGGCCTCCCACGTTGCCATCTTGCTCCCCTCCAGTCTGTTCTCAATGTGGCAGCTAGACTTATCTTCCTCTCCCGCTGTTCCACTTCTGCTGCTCCCCTCTGCCAAAACCTGCACTGGCTCCCATTCCCCTACAGAATCTTCTTCAAACTCCTCACCTTCACATACAAGGCCCTCTCTAACTCTACTGCTCCCTACATCTCCAACCTCATCTCCTTACACACTCCCCCCCGCTCACTCCGGTCTGCCAATTACTGTTACCTCTCCTCCACCCTGGTTACTTCATTTCATGAACGTATCCAAGATTTTGCCCGTACAGCCCCCCTTCACGGGAATGAGCTCCCTTGCTCGATTAGGCTCTCCCTGACCTTGCAGAGCTTCAAACGTGCACTGAAAACCCACCTGTTCATCAAAGCGTACCCTTCCACCACATAACCGTCACCAAGTCTCTGTACCTCCTGCCTTAGCCATCTCTACCTCGCCTACTTCCTGCACTCAGGTCCCCCTCTACACACTCATACCTCATGTCATCTGTCTGTCTCCCCTCTCCCCTATATTGTAAGCTGCTAGGAGCAGGGTCTTCCTCCCAACTGTCTCACAGCCTTCTTCTCTAACACTTCTATGACAGCCTTCACCTTCCCAGCTGTATTGTGTATGGAGAATTGTGTTGCTAATTGTTACTTGTGCTCTGTTTATAAGTTGGTTACTGTATTGTAATGTAATGTTCTGTGTACCATTTACAGTATGTATGGCACTGCGGACCTCTTGTGGCGCCCTATAAATAAAATGTAATAATATTACTAACCCTACTTAATTGACAAGCTGCATTCTCATAAATATTGGTTAAGTCCAAAATATAGCTGCGCCCACAGTGTGTAGGTGGCAGATAAAGTTTGAGAAGTATCAACTGTCCTTGTAAAACAATAAAACAAATAGTGTAGCAATGGTTTTATTAGTGAATAATGGACATTACAGTTCAGTAATAAGCAAGTCAGAAATGTTAAAGCTAAAGGTCTCAATTGATGAACAGTGTTTAATAATCACCATTATCAGCACACAGGCTATTTTCTAGATGTGACATTGAAAGACCATGATAAGAAGTCAAGCTGTTGTATATGTGCCTTTGGTAAAATACGATGCAGCTCAACTGCCACAATGAATGGGTGCAATGTAACCTTTTCAATTATTGACGATGTGAACGGCTACGGTTAAACAATGACTTATTTCATACCTGAGGGATCAGCATTTGACTTTACAGAGTCCATGACAGCCAGCTGAAATAGACTACCTACCGGAATCATCTATACATGGCATAGTACATATACCCATAGTAGCAAAATAGTAACTGTTTCATATTTAATCAATCTAATAAACAGTGTAGTAACTCAGTGGAGTATGTGACTCTCACTGCTTTCTGCTATCCTGATGTAAGTTGAAGTTGATACAGAATTCATATAAGTTGAGGTATAAGGAGACAAAGTGTTTGGGTGCAGAACATCGATGTTGAAGAATTCAGCAGTAAAATAACCTAAGCATAGTACAAAAAGCTATATCATACAAGAAACCGGTTTCTCACAATATGCATCTTCTCTCATCATATTCCCCCCTCTTCTACTAAGTAATAATTTATTGCTGAATACTAAGGCAGAAGTCACCAGCAATGATCGGAGCACCTAAAATTTGATCTCCACTGACTGCCATAAAAATGACTAACATGTGTGACGTGGAGTTTCAAGGGGGTGATACGTGGCTGCTACTATTAAACAGAACAGGGATACTGTCTAGGAAACATTTTCCATTAAGTTATGTGGATTTTATGCTATTCATTTACAAATGCAATTAATTTCCAAAATATTGTTCCTGCCAACACTTCCAGTCATATTAAATGGCTACACTCAGTTCTTGTTCTACAATCTGGAGAAAAAAAAACAAACAAAAAACACCAACTGCTTTGGTATGTAAAGTCAGTATTGTATAGTATCGTTTTTATGTGCACTGATATAAACCACAGGCTTAAGAGGCATCAGGATACAGCTAATGAGGCTAGGTGAAGGTCTGACGACTAAAGAGGTCAAGTGTGACGGCACTCAGGAACGCTGGGATGCTGTTCTGGTGATGCAGGTGAAGATCAATGAAGTCATGCAAGGTCTTGGAGAAGTTGGTTTCCAGCAGCTGCAGCTTTCCCCCGGACGGGCTGGTTGACTGAAAAGGCAAGAAATGCGGAAAGGTCTTAAAATTACTTCTTCAAAATCACAGTAAGTGAAAGTAAAACTTTGCAGAGTTATTTTCTTTTTCTATAAAAGCTGTTAAATGTTCAATATCTAATTTTTCCTTCCTGCTCTTGGGGCCAGCTTTTGGCCTGTGCTATGTTTATAGTCAGCTCCATCTACCCAGTTATCTCATGCAACTCCGTGCAAACAAATCAATTGCTGGGTTTATGAAGTGGAGTTGGGACTTGACTGTAGATAGAGATAAGACTCATGGACCCGGCCTCTAAAAGATCTTGACGCTTCTATATACACATTGCAGTAGTAGAGCATGTACATTACAATTACTTACACATACGACCGGGGTCTTTAACTCCCCTCCCCCCCAACATACACACACATACAGTCAGGTCCATAAATATTGGGACATTGACAGAATTTTCATATTTTGGCCTCTATTCACCACCACAATGGTTTTGAAATGAAACAAACAAGATGTGATTTAACTGCAGACTTTCAGATTTAATTTGAGGGTAATTACATCCAAATCAGGTGAACGGTGTAGGAATTACAACGGTTTCTATATGTGCCTCCCACTTTTTAAGGGACCAAAAGTAATGGGACAAACTAAACAATCCTAAATCTAACTTTCACTTTTTAATACTTTGTTGCAAATCCTTTGCAGGCAATTACAGCCTGAAGTCTGGAACGCATAGAGACATCACCAGGCGCTGGGTTTCATCCCTGGTGATGCTCTGCCAGGCCTCTACTGCAAATGTCTTCAGTTCCTGCTTGTTCTTGGGGCATTTTCCCTTCAGTTTTGTCTTCATCAAATGAAATGCATGCTCAATCGGATTCAGGTCAGGGGATTGACTTGTCCATTGCATAACATTCCACTTTTTAGCCTTAAAAAACTCTTTGGTTGCTTTTGCAGTATGCTTCGGGTCATTGTCCATCTGCACTGTAAAGCGCCGTCCAATGAGTTCTGAAGCATTTGACTGAATATGAGCATATAATATTGCCCAAAACACTTCAGAATTCATTCTGCTGCTTTTGTCAGCAGTCACATCATCAATAAATACAAGGGAACCAGTTCCATTGGCAGCCATACATGCCCACGCCATGACACTACCACCACCATGCATCACTGATGAGGTGATATGTTTTGGATCATGAGCAGTTCCTTTCCTTCTCTTCTCTTCCTATCACTCTGGTACGAGTTGATCTTTGTCTCATCTGTCCATAGGATGTTGTTCCAGAACTGTAATGGCTTTTTTAGATGTTGTTTGGCAAACTCTAATCTGGTCTTCCTATTTTTGTGGCTCACCAATGGTTTGCATCTTGTGGTGAAGCCTCTATATTCACTCTTGTGAAGTCTTCTCTTGATTGTTGACTTTGACACATATACATCTACCTCCTGGAGAGTGTTCTTGATTTGGCCAACTGTTGTGAAGGGGTTTTTCTTCACCAGGGAAATAATTCTTTTGTCATCCACCACAGTTGTTTTCCATGGTCTTCCAGGTCTTTTGGTGTTGCTGAGCTCTCCGATGCGTTCTTTCTTTTTAAGTATGTTCCAAACAGTTGATTTGGCCACACCTAATGTTTTTGCTATCTCTCTGATGGGTTTGGCTTGATTTTTCAGCCTAATGATGGCTTGCTTCACTGATAGTGACAGCTCTTTGGATCTCATATTGAGAGTTGACAGCAACTGATTCCAAATGCAAATGTCACACCTAGAATCAACTCCAGACCTTTTACCTGCTTAATTGATAATGAAATAACGAGGGAATAGCCCACACCTGTCCATGAAATAGCTTTTGAGTTGATAGTCCCATTACTTTTGGCCCCTTAAAAAGTGGGAGGCACATATTGAAACTGTTGTAATTCCTACACCGTTCACCTGATTTTTATGTAATTACCCTCAAATTAAACCTGAAAGTCTGCAGTTAAAGCACATCTTGTTTGTTTCATTTCAAAACCATTGTGGTGGTGAATAGAGGCCAAAATCTGAAAATTCTGTCAATGTCCCAATATTTATGCACCTGACTGTATAATTTTGGAGCCTTATATAAATTAGGTTATCATGTTGGCGTGTGCATCACACCTAAAGGTGGACGAAGTGCTCCCTGGCTTCCGCAGCGCACTGTGCACATTAGGCGTGACTAGTATACAGTATATATTACTTATACATGCACATACACATCTGCGGTCTATTTTTACAAATGAAGTACTGTACACAAGGCAATATGCTTAGGCTCTTTAATAGAATTTATACTGTGTTTTAGCAGTCCGTTTATAACATGCATTATGAATAATTTGTGGGGCCACTAGTAAAATAAGATGCCAGGTCCAGGTTTGGAAAAGTGGAATTTTTGGTCGATTTTATTAAACAACTGCAGATCAAGCAAAAACTTGATGTAAGAAATGCATCTGTCACAAGCCTGTTACCCTTACATGTCAGCCAGATGTATCATCGTCATTCAGAGAAAGAAAACACATACTTTTTTTTTCTTTGCAAGGTCATATGGATGAACACAAGGAGACAATACAAGGAAGATCTTACAGAGCAGACAAAGGAAACTCGGCTATGCAACATAACTGCTTTGTAAAGAAATCAAAACAATTAGCATAGAAACAGCAGCTCACAAAGATCAAAGAGGAGACCCATTGCTCTATAATTGTGAATGCAGGAGAATATAAAGGAGAATCAGCACGGCGGGAATGCAACCTGCTATTACAATGAGCCTCGGATTTTAAGAACTATCCATCTACACTGATTATTACTATTCTATCTTCATTATCTCCCATTGGCCTGACTGATGTATGATCACAGGATTAACCCATGTAGTTACCCCAATGTTCTCTGTATATTGTGTTCCCATGTCCAGTACAGTAATGTGTTATCAGCTTCCACACATATATCCATTAGTATCCATCATACCTGTGTGCTTCCCTATATTTATCAGTCTTCCACTTCCCTGTACACAACTAGGTTTTCCCTTCAGGTCTGTTTACAGTAATAGTTACTGGTCCCATGGTCCAGTAGTCACGTCAATCTGTGTCACATTTCTCTATATATCCCTCTTGTCTCCATATTTACCTCTTTTATTATCAGATGACTGAATAATCACTCATTGTTCACTGTGGGTTCCACCACCATTATTTCCCACTGTTAGCCATTCTTATAAATGTCCCCAGAAATTGTGCATTCCTAACTGCTTCATCTCTCCTCCGATTCATACTGATCTATCAATACTGGTCCGATGCTGTGTACCATAAGACATAACCAGACCGGATGATCCTTGAAGTCTGAGACTGTTGCGCTCCACCAAACCATCACTGGAGTGAGTGTGGCCTATACGCATATGTAAAGGAAATCTATACACTGAATTTTTTTCCCATCTGTCCAGAGCATTGCTGGAAGACATAATTACCAGACCTGGTTAGATCAATGAAGACTGAAAAACAGGTTACATCATCTGCAATGAATTATATTTAATGTTATCCAACCTGAACATATGGTGTCACAAGTAGGATGGGTCCTTATAACAGTCAGAAAAGAGTGCAGGGGAGAGTGAAAGAAGACTTCCACTAAAAATGGAGCACAACTTATATTAGAACACCAGATGCTACTTGCCAACAGTCCAGCATGAACAGCAATCAGCAGCTCCCCCCATGCCTATAGCTAGTGGGAGAGATGAGTTGGTCAATGTGGTTTGTCTAAATAGGGCAGCGAGTAGTGCATCCCTGGACCAGTGCAGTATCAGGGACTTGCCAAACTGGTGAGAATACTGCAGCCAGGATAAGTACCATTCAGTATGAGCCAGCTAGGAAACATAACTGCAAAAGGTGTTTCTTGGGGGGGGGGTTTTGCCTACGTATGTTAAAACAAATCTGAAAAAGCACAGTACTTAGCCAGGGTTTGGTTACAGTTAAATAAAGTGAATACAACATTAAGTACAAAATGCCATCCAAGTTACTGTTTTTTGTTTTCTTTTTTTTGTAAACGCAATTTCCATTTTGATTAAAACGATACTCCATGTGAGTAACTGAGCCCAGCAAAACAGAAAATTTGTCCCTGAGACGGAGGCACCGAAAACTATGGCGGGACTGCGGTCTCTAGAGATGTAAATCAGAATTTATAACCTGAAGTAATTATATGGTGTTGAAAAATGTGGTTTAATTATCTTTGAAATAGCTGCATGAAAGAGGTAGGTCCCGGCATTAATGCGTTCTCGGAGCTTAGGACAAACTTGAAAAAGCTAGTTATGTGCAGGTTTCTTTTAGATCACTGCCAAAAAAACAATCTGTAAGATTTTTATTTCCACATCGATAAACATTGCTCGCTTTATGCCTTCAGCTCTGAATGCGCTGTAAAATGATCTGCGAACAGAAGCACGTAGCAGCTGCACGGAACTATACAACTTGAAATGTAGGAACAATTATTGAATTATTTATGACCGGTTATTACGCCAGTCTCTATCCAAAGCTTTAGCATTTTTAATCACTCCAGAACCTAAAAAAGTAAGTGTTTAATCAGCGGTTAGGAACAAGCATAGATTTTTACATAAAGACAAGAAAGCTATAACGTATTTTGTTGCAATTACAGGTAAATTAAGTATCCCACGCCAATACACAGCCATGTTGTGGGCTGAATCAATATTCAGGGGAGTGGACATGTTGGCTGTAGAGTGACACGAGGCATGTGACCCTTTACAACATCAGAAACCGTTATATATCTCTTTATGCTGTTTATTTAAGATAGGACTACTCTTACGAGTTAGCATTTTTTGTTTATTAGTCTCCTCCATATAATTTGCCACTGGCATTGTATGCAAATTAGAAAAAGGGAGTGGATTAGCATATAACGTAGTCAATATGGATCAATGTAATAGTGAATGCGTATCTATATAAGGTGACATGGTTATTTGTGTTTACAAACAATTGCCAAACAGTTATGGCTTGGATCTTAGGAGATTCAACTACTAGCCTGTAGGTTAAGTAATCACTGAGATGCAAAGGGCCAGCTGACTCCCCATGCAAACCATAGGGTGGGTCTCCCTCTCTCTGTTTACTTTCTCTTTCCTGTCAATACAGTAACACTAACCTACTTTAATAAAACATTGTGTGATGGATGAATGAAACTCTCTGCCTTATTCTTAGGGGAGACTGCAAACTTGGCCAATTTACCAAAGCTCCGAAAAGCTAAACTGTCAATTCAGTTATTATGAGGAGAAAATCGCCTCCATGCCCCTCCCCTCTGTGAACTTTATGGTAGACTCTCCGTCAATACATGGTCTTATCAGAGCAGATGTCATAACAGAGGATTATTGATAAATTGCAACAAAAAAAAATAAATCTTATTGCTGTGATATGCCACAATAATAGTAGTTTATTAATAATAATACATGGACCCCACAGTTTCCTACTCTCCAAGGGTGTCTGGCAGACTGCTAACACATTGAGTCCCGAGCAGGGCCGGATAAACAATAGTTCTGATGGAGCTGTAGCTCCAGGCACACCATCAAAATAGGCCCCACAGCAGCATGACAGAATTTTTTTTTTTACAGCATTCTGCATTGGCCGAAAGAGGCCCCCGGCCACATGCCGCCGACATAAATGGATTACATGACGGTGGCACAGTGGAAGGCTTCACTAGCCCTCCCTGCACCGCATACACACAGTGATGGAAGTGCTGCCCTGCCATCACCGCACCCTGGCCTGAAACAGCCCGGCCATGTCCACAGTCCGACCAGCAGTCACACAGCAACTCCGTGTAGGCAGCCCGGCAGTGTGTCTGATCCTCCTGATTGAGGTGGTGTCACACCTGCTAGCCTGGATGTCTGGCTGCTGCTGCTATTAGTAACTGATATAGTAGAATACATAATGCAGGGCAGGCTGAGGCACTACTAACAGTTAATGATATATATTTTGTTACATACTGTAAATATTAATAAATACACATATTATACTATATATGTATAAATGTAAACCATATATATATATCATGGATGATTTTTGGATGTTTGAAATTAAGAGATAGCCTGCAATGTTATGAGGGCATTATACAATGGCAAATAAAAGCTCAATATTTGTATAAGATATGAAGGGGCAGTTGCAAGATTAACATTTTCGTCAAGGTGCATACAAATATTATACTTACCAAGCTAAATACCCACACTGGACTGATCATGGTGCCGCGGAATCCCAATCACATTCTCTGTTTACAGCTCACTTCTGGTGTGTGTGCTCCATTACGTCAAATCTCGCGAGACCTGTGATGTCATTACAGGTGGTGAAGCAGCACTATGGATGGTCTGGTGTGGGTATGTAGCTTGGTAAGTATTATATTTGTATGCATGTATGTATATAGTGGGGTTTTTTTTTTTTTTTCAGTGGTCAATGATATACCAGGTTGTGTATGCTTCATATAAGCAAAGATGGGAAGGGATTGATGTGGTTGAATGTAGGCGGGTAGCTATGCCCTCCATGGTGTTAACCACGGCACAGACCACACCCCCACATCACTGGTCACACCTCCATATTAGTAGTCACACCCCCGCCATATTGGTCACACCCACTGCGGCGGCACACAATAGGCCCTTCATAAATTTCAGCTCCAGGCCTATCAGGAGCTTAATCTAGCACTGGTCTCGAGAGAACAGGTTCAGCAAGGCTCCTGGAGAACCATACTGCCATACATAATGTGATCTGTGCCATCCAAGTGGCAAGGATATGGTGACATGCATTGCATCATTACTCAGACTTCAGCTGCATGACACATGTTTAAATAAGTGGGCAGGCAGGGCCATAATATGCCCTTAGCTGGCCCCTCCTGCTCATGTGACATCATGACATCACGATGAGGGGCAGGGCAGCCAGGACCAGGAAGAAGCTGAAAACCAAGGGTGTCCTAAGGATGGATACCAAGGGGCATCGACGGTGCCATCCCCTAGACCCAGCACCCTGGGAGGTGGCACCACTCACACACCTGCAGTTACGGCCCAGTGAGCAGGATGCCGATGGTGCTCTGCTCTTCCCGGGAGTCCTGGAGGATTCTGGGAGAGTAGACAAGCAGTCCACAAATAGATAAATAATATATCTGGAATAATGCATGACCTTTTAACTAGACGTTTTCGTTATTGCTTCATTGTTTTTTTATATTTTTACTGAGATTTTCTAAATGTCATTCTGAACATGCCGAAATAAAGGAACTGGTAAAGATGAGTCAAAGAAGCAGTAAAAAGGGAAAAGGATGCAGAAAATAATGAGGAGTGAGCTGAAACATTTACATAATGCAAAAGACGTCTTACAAAGGCAGGTGGAACATAATGGCATCTTTCATCAAAGCAAGCATCCAAAGCATCACAGCAATCATCCAGACTCAGAAACATACAGTAAATATACACGCTGCCAACTTAAGTGCATTGTTCATAAAAGACTTAATTAGACAAGCTCCACATGGCAATTTTATACCAAAGAAAATCAAAATTCCACCTGCAAAATGCTTCTTATCCGGCACAGAACAAGCAGGTTTTTATCTCTTTAACGGTAAAACGAAATGTCTAAGCTGGCGTAGAAACCAGCTGCTCCAAGGTGAAAGGATCGTTTTCTTATACTCTTGATACAACTAAGGGGGATAATGCACAAATTTCATTTACTTTTTAATACTCACATGCTCCAATGATTTTAAAATCATTGTTATTACTTTTTCTACTGCCCTGTGGTGGAAAATGTAATAATTCAAATATAAAGCATCTGAAGAGACTGAGCCAGGTAGTGGTGGTGGTGGTGGGGGGGGGGGGGGGGCAAGACCGCATTAGGAACCTGCAATGGGCCAGGAATGTGTCCTTGGTACAGTAGGTAGAACTGTGCTAAGGAATAGAGGAGGAATAGTGAGTCTCGGCAACAGCAGAGAAGGGAAAGCACTACAGAGACCAGGTTGAGCTGCGTCACACCCGGCTCTTTCCGAAGTAACAGACGGCGGTAACCCTGACTCATCACACCGAGTTAGGCGCCAAGAGGTGGAATGTTTAAACTGTAACAACATATTTGTATAGAATAATGATTTGTGGAACCAGTTATGTTTTTATTTAAAAAGAAAAAGATTTAAAAAAATAAAATAAAATAGAGATTTATGTCAATAAAAAAAAAAAGTACACCGACTGGTTCACTAATTAATACAATAATTAAAGCGGTCAAAAAAGAAACTCTGCCACAGTGCAACTACAAGGATTTGGATAATTACATATTTATACATTCAGTTTCAGATTCAGTATTCATGAGAGAAAGATAATCTTGTACTATTGGTAAAACTCAGTTTTATTTAAGTACGTCTCCATTAAAGCACTGTACACTTCTTTGGGCGCCAAATAAAGAGTATGCGGTATATAACACGTGCTTGGATCATTATTTTATGCATTCCATAATAGTATAAAACTGCTAGTCAGACTACATGAATAGACAGATTTGTTTCACTAAAGTAACATGTTCTGTTCATGCTGGGTTGCTTAGCCTCCATTCACAAAGACATTACAGAGCTAATGTCAGTCAGGAGGAAGGAGAAGGAGTCAGTATCACCTGCTTTGAAGATTGTCTCCTACAGTTAACCCTGATTTTTATTCTCTATGAAACTCTGTAGAATTTATTGCGCTGCTGGAAGCTCCAGTAAACGTCTGTATTTAGCAACAGTGTGAGACATATTTACTAGTCTGAGGTTGGGAATTTAAATAATAAATTGTCATCTCGACACATGTTCGACTGGATAAAAATTATCAATTATTTGTACAACAAAGAAACTGGTGTGTGCTTTATACGGCTACAATGGGTCTTTAGGCTCCACTATATTGACTGCCATAAATATAATTCAATTTAGTTTTGTAGCAGTCTCTTAAAATAACAGACATATCTGCCAGTGAACCATTATCAAAATGTCTCCACTGATTCAGGCCATTGACATTTTTTTCCTCCCCTCCCCCAATAATCTTATTAAATAATTCAGCACGTAAAATAGGCTGCAAATAAGTAAAACAAATGGGAACATAATACATTTATAGTATAGGCAGAAATTTCTTACAACTGTAAAACACAGAATGTCATTATCTATCCCCAGTACATGCCGCCTTATATAGCTGAACTACAACACCCATTATCCTTAGCGGATATGGTTTGCTTACCTTTGCCTTAGACTCTATATGTTTTAATCAATACAACATAATATTCTATTGTCAAGCAAGTGTGAAATAAAATGACTATGCCTCTGTACCAAACACTCCAGGGCAGGTTATAGAGGTCAATCTATTGTTAAGCAAGAGAACACAGAACTCTAATTAACTTTTTGGAATCCTCAAGGCAAACATATTGCAGAATGTAATAGTGTCTTGTTATTGAATAGTTATCCACTTTTAATTATGTTTTAGCATATATGTTAACACATTATAATCTGCCAGCAAACTCAATGAAACATTACATCCACCCTAATCTATTTCTGTAATTCTCTATTATTGACATAATTGAGTGGGGCACCCAACCTGGACCTCGGCACTTATGAAATGCACCCACTTTGCCTTGGACACTGATAACTCTAGGAAAGCCTTCCTGGAGAGTCATAAATGGTTGGGTGTCAAATGCACTAGATTGGATGGATGAAGAACATTGCCAAACAATCAGACACATTGCTCCTGAAAGGAGTTCTGTGCCTCATAGACTCTCAGTAAGGCAGGACTTATCTAGGGAATGATGGGTGGACATATCCTTTAAACCAGACATAAAACAGGCCTTAATCAATATAATAAGCGAGAAAGTGTGTGTTTGTGTGTGTCCTATATGCACGGCCAGAGTTTTGTACCTAGCTCCACCAAATTTGGCATGTTGTGTAGTTTGACCAGGATTAGGCTTTTGCCTATGATTGAAGTTAGTCAGGGGTATGGAATGCTACACCGTCCCAACAAATATTCCATGAAGTTCCTGATTTGAAATTTTTGTTTAAGCAAGTTCGCTCAAGATGTCATCCAGTGCCTAAAGCTGCACTGATCTAAGAGCACAGGCTGATATGGATCAGTGGGGGGCTGGCAGAACTCCAACGCAAGAGTAGTGAGTTGGAGGATCAACTGTCACACTGCACCTGCACTGACGGTTACTAATTTCCTCCAAGCACATTTGCATATGCCATGGTTTTCAATGTTGGTCTGCAGAGATTTCTGATAGTCAGCGACTCCTGTTCTGCTGTGATTTCTGAAACTGCAGAGATTTGGGAAGCTATACTGATTTCTGTCCTGCAAGTCACTCTGCTCCTGATATACCCCATTCAAACAGTCAGAGAATACGACTGCCTGCACGGTCATTTACTCCTTAATTGCATTGTTATCCAGGTGTGAATGGCTTCTGTGTTCCTTGTCAAAGCTTTCCCCCTTTAGTATAGCACATTCAAACTAAGCTTAGATGTAGGTCAAGGTCCATTCTTTAACGCCGGGTATCCCAGCTAGTACTATATATCCACAGAATGTCTTGATAATTGTTATATCCAAATAATTGACCACATGACTGCTTTATATATGCATGCTTGTGTGTGCATGTAAAAAAAAAATTAAATATATATATATATATATATACATACACTACACAGATATCATAGAGGTAAGAGTGCAGCCATACGCAAAGGCAAGTTTATGAGTCATTGAACGCTCCACTGCCTGCCCAGGATATGGAAATATCCATAGATTGGACAGCAGAAGTAGAAGCAATCCGATATTGGAAAAGCAGTTTTCGGTTGAAGCCTCAACTGAGTGATTTATACATTTCTTTTTCTTCTGACACCGCGATTCATTTGCTTTACGTTTCAGTTGTAAAGAGAGAAGATCCCATAAAAACGGCCCAGTTGTGAATTTATTATAAGGCCAATATCAAGTCATTCATGTTGAGTGATTCGTCCCAAAGGGCACTGCATGCTCAGCATAACATATTATTCCGGATTTCCAGGTATCTATGATATATAGATCTATAAAGAACATTTATGGCTAATGCAAAATATATGATAATGGGAAAATGATCCAAATGTTGTGCATACGTGTATAAGTGGTGAAATGAATCCCTCCAATAATACTATTCTATTGAAGCCAACAATAGAGCATAATATTAGCACTCTGCAAGTAGCCACCACCTTGCTTATGCTGTAGAATCCTTGCAGTGAGTTTTCCTTACAAAGTCCTCATCTGCCAGCTGTTATTTCCATCTTATTTACTAGCATTTACGGCTGAACGCCAGAGGCAAATATAGGCGAATGAGGGGGAGGAGACAGGTTTAGCAACATGCTACTAGAGAAAGAACAGTTGTGACCCTTATTAGTAGGAAAGGATTTAACAGTTAATTACAAAAGTATGTCTTATTTAATGTCTTCTTAATTGACTTGTTTAATGTCAGTTTTAATCAACTTTGAATAAACAAGGGAAATCAGGGTATTATCAAGTTCCATTCTGATTTCACTTTACCTCTAGACAAATCCCTATTACTACAACGCAGGGTTCTCACCCACAATCCTCAGGTTCCACTTACAGGTCATGTTTTAAAGATTTCGGTCTGCGGAAACAGGTGGGATAATTACTGACCCAGCAAAATAGATTAACTAATTAAAGAAATCCACAAAACATGACATGTTGTTGGTACTTGAGGATTAGGGCTGAGAACCCCTGCTGTAAGAAAGTAAAAAAGGATCTGATCCTATTACCAGGCTAATGATTGGCACTGGCTGGCACTGAAGGCTCATACACACTTAACAATATGCTCCATGAGCGATATCGTTAAGTGTTTCCCCTGCACTGCCGGGCTCAATGTCGTTAACGATATCGTTCAGTGACGGCACCCTCCCTCATCCCCGTACTTGCAGAACCTGAGTTGCCCTGCAAGTACAGGCAATTAAAGACATCGTTAACGATTTGCGGGAGTGCACATCATTAACAATGTCTTGCATACACACTGGATGATATTGAATGCGAAAGATATCGTTCATATAGGGAAAATAGCATAAATGAACCTCCCATCTCCAACAGACACCCTGGAAAGGGAGTAACTGGCTTTGTGGTGGATGGGCAACCATCAGTACAGAGCCTCCCGTCATTACCCTAACTCTATAGAGGAACAAGTAAGAAATAGACAGCACAAGGTCAGGGCAGATTGCTTGGTTTTAGATACTTTAAACAGGCGGGAGAGGGGTGGGGGTGGGGGGGCAAGGCTGCAAATAAATGGACCAAATCAGGAATAAGCTGGTTGTGTATCAGAAAGTCAGGTAGGATAATTCATAACAGGAGACGTGCAAATTTGGCCTGTATTTCAGGCACCAGGGAAAGTGTGAGTGGGTGTATGTAGAGTGCGGCAGCAGTCACTGCATACGCCCAAACAGGGCCGGACTGGCCATCTGGCAAATGCCATAAGGGCCGGTGGCCTGATAGGCCGGTCAGGACTGAAACCTGGCTGAGCAGCTCCGCCTCCTGGTGCACTGCTCACCCGGGATACTGAGAGAAGGGGTCGTGCGGCGAAGGCCACGCCCTCGTGCAATGAAATCACACCCCCATGTGACCAAGTCACACCCCCCCTTTGCGCAAGCTTGTGCGCCTATGCAGCGCACATAGAAATTCATGCCAGGGCTGGTCTGGAGCTCTAGTCCGTCAATGCACCCAAATGCACACTCACTGGGACGCATAAATGGCTACGGTTATATAAAATGAGCCTAACACATAGCATTGAAGGGCAGGAATTAGGGGTGGACAATTGAAGGGTCCGTATTGATAATTTGTATTGATGCAATATCAGCATCATTCGGAAATCATCTAAATTTTTGTTTGTATCAAAGCAAACTGGAGACCCATCCCACAGTCACTAACAAAAAATCTGTGCGCAGCCGCCTCAGTAAATTAATGTAAAATACATTAGTAACTTATATATATATCATCACGAATAAGAAAAATTAACTATGGCGCAATAATATTGTCATAAAAATGCAATCAGCCATAAACACCTATTCAAAATTGTATCAGTAAGAAAGAAAATCTCCTAAGAGTATCTGAATGCATAAACATTCATTTGAAAACGCTTCGCTCAATATGGAGGATATGCAGTGTTTATCAAGCAGTCTTACAAGGTCCAATTAGTAGAGTGCCAATAAGTATCACTGAGATCTCCTAAAAGACGCCCATGGGATTGTGATGTCAGGTTGGATGGTCTGGATCTATTGCACAGTCTTGGTGTGAGCAGCAAGCTCACTTCTTATGCAAAGCTTCCAGCAAAAGGTCCCCGTCATCAAGCAGGAGCAATCACAGGCCCAACCAAAACGCAGAAAGATTACAGGTTCTTGCACGTCTGGAAATCCCGGTACACTCCCTCATCCAGCAACTCACACCTGCCTTTATAAACTCTTAATTTACTTCCCTGTCATCCTCCTCCTCCTTCCTTAATGCCCATTTCATATATTGCTTTATATATTCTTTTTTCCTTTATGATCCCATGTAACCATTCCAGGCCTTTTCCCGCTGCTCTCCTCTCCCTGTCATCATGTTCCCTCTCTTCTTCCTCTTCAATCTAGCTCCAAAAACCTGATGATCTGGGGCCACTGGGGAAGGGGCTTGGGGCTGAAGAGAAAGGAGCTGGATATTCAGCAGTGGAAAATAGAAGAGGAAGAGAGCATTTATTGCACTAGGAAATTTCCATGTAAGCACTATATGTTCTAGTTGATCCCTGTATTCTGAATTCTAATTATTCAATCAAGATCAGGGGGTGCTACCACTGCCAGGTGCACCTTTTACAGACACTGCTATCCGGCGGTGGCCTGGCTGGCATTATTTTGTATTAAGATGAAGAAGAAGAAACACCCCAGTCAACAAGGACAGGATCAGTAGTAGCTTTATTAATAAGCTACCGCTGCCCTAAGAAATAATTTCGCCGCCTAGATTGTGACGCCTACATAAATGTCATCTATATATCACACTTGCGGCATTAATGAAAACAATATCAACACACTTTTATATCAGACCATGAAGATCAAAGTTTTTGATTCATCGATGTCCAGCAGGAATACAAGGGCAGCTTCATTTGACGGAAAAATATTGTAGTCAATAGAGTACTGTAGAGTGTAATGATAATGTTGTTATTGCTAGGATATCATTTTATAGTTTGTCCTGGTCACCAGCATCATTTCTCTGCAAGCACATGATACACGTGTTTATGTGACCAGATTTCCCTTTGCAACTGCCATTGTCTCATTTCTTTCATGCCATTCATGTAGTGTAATCTGTGTTGTGATTAATTTTGCCATCAAGAAAACACTGTACAATCTCAGACAGCTGCATTTAATTACACAGATGGAGTTTAATAGGGCTATACGACACAGAGTGACACAAGTCTACTCAAGTGTGCCACAACTGCATTTATACTGTAAGTAAATAGGTGGGACACATAAGGCACAACACAATGTATTATCTTCACTTCTGTCATCTATCAATCAATCTACCAGTATGGACCTAATTCAGACCCGCTCGCTCCCAGCGTATGGAAATTCAGCTAAGTGACGTCAAGGCAGCTGCTCGCACGGCAAGGCATAAGCACGACAACTATGTCTTGGTGAGTGATCACTTTGTGCTTACAGACGACCACCAGCCTGTCTTCAGCCGCCCACTTGCGTACGTCATCTCCAGGAAGTATATACAACCATCGGTACATCGTGTTGATGTACCGATCGTGGATATGACCGCAGCGCTTGCGGTTGACTGTACCCTACCGCAAGCACTGCGAGCACTTCAGTGTATTATTCAACCAGGTGACATGTACTATGACGCTTCCTGTTAATTATGCACGCCCCAGAAACGGCATTGAAACACTCTGGCACTTCTGCGTCCTCCGCAACTCCACTCCCGTTACTACAGGCCTGCCCCTGTTACCACCCACAAACCGCCTCTCCTGTCACTCATTCCACTGGGCGGTCTTCGCAGGGCGAGCGAGCCAATTCCGATCACTCGAAGTGCGTGGTGCACTACACGCATTCGCACATTAGCGATCATCTGCAACGAGCGGCCGCTTGCTAGTGAGCAGGTCTGAATCAGGACCTATATCAGTAAGATTATAGTGACCATTAGCAAATATAATTTACTGCTTTACCATTTAATGTCATTATTATTGAACCTATCAATACACAACAACACTAACTTTCAGACACCTTCTAAAAGTGCTTTCCGTGTTCTACTTTAAACCATGAGCTCATCCCCAAGCTTATATTATTGTGCTATATCTTCCAAGTATTCAGCCCTGTTTTTTTCTCTTTTAAAAACTTGTAAGGTGACCCAAACTACCACATACGTTACAACAGACAAAAGCGGCATGAAAGATGCGGACCACATTCGAAGATTAAACCCAAAGCACGGGACAGACAGAACAGAGGGAGTTAGAGTACAATTAATGTAAAAAAAAAGGTTTGTGTAGGATAAGGCAAAAGACACAGTTGCTTTTGAAAGCGAAGACGGGAGTGAACTGTCTGCACTGCTGAAAGACACCACGAGAGCGAGATAAGAAATAACACAATAGAGGACTGTTACTTTGTAGCGTCACTTCCATTTTATTTCTCGCGATCGTCGCTGACACTAGAACAAGGCATTTAAAAGATCTAAGTGGAGAACACTGAGCTATGACACTGAAGCTCCTTCTTCGAGCTGATTCCGGCATTAAAAACAGCAAAGAACTTAATTGGTCTCCCATTGTTACTCTTCATTATTTAGTCTTTCTATATAGAAGCTGGGAGAGCAGAGCTATAAAGTGCCAGCAACATTCATACTTTTGCAACGAGCGTTGGTGACACAGACTATAATAGCCGACCAAAGTTAGGACATGAACAGTAGGCCGCTGTCATCTGCAGTGCATGAAACACACAATACCATTTCAAGTTAAACCTGTACAATTAAACCATTCCGTAGTAAGCGTGACGAAATTCAGAGGAACTAACAAATGAATGTGAAAGTAAATTGTTTTATTATTTTTATCATCCGTTTTCATCTCACAGGATATGCCATTTTGCTAAATTTATATAGAGCAATTTAACTTTATAATCTATTATAAGTACCTGTGACACAAGGAAATTTTCCACTTGAATACTGTCCTTTGAAATTAAGGGGCCTATGTATTAATGATTGAGGCACTGCTGTAATCTGAGGCACTGCTGTAGAGATAACCGCTGTACCTGTGAGTGACATCCCCGGCATATTGTAAACATACCTGGTTCACGATTTTTTGGGTAGCCCCCCACACCCCCGTAAGTGTAGGTTGATCTCCCGCATTCTGCCCATTTATTAGTGAAATGGGCAGGATGGGGAAATTTCATTTGAAATTTGCGGGTCCTTAGGGAGGGGCGGGGATAAATGGCACAAATTGCGTTGTTTAGCTCCGTCCTCCCCTCGCAGAACCGCGAATCATGGACTTTTCCCGGGAAAGGGGTGGGGCCTAACTCAACAGCCCGGCCCCGCCTTCCAGACCGGGCTGCCCTCAAAAAGTATTTTGGTAAGTATGATTGTAAATGCAAAATAATCCTACAGGGGTTTCGGACACTGCGCATGCGTACAATAGTGTCCAATTCGGGGACCAGCCACATCCCTCTCCTGTGAGAATGCCTCCGTAGGCATAAACCAACAGGACCAAACTTTTTGGAGTTTGGTACATAGGGGCTCAGACCATAGTGCCCATTGATAATAATGGGGACTGCGATCTGCAGCGCTAATGAGCCTAATATTTATTTGAAATCTCCTGCTTTAGACTGTTAGTACATAGCAGGAATACATACAATTATACAGAAACTGCATATGTTTATGAAACATGGGCTTGATAAATAGGTCCCTAAGTCTCCTGATAAGAGTAATGGAGCATACACACGGTCAGATTTTTCTTCAGATCTGAACGATAACGATTTTAAAAATCATTCAATCGCTCATATCTGAAGGAAAATCTGACATTTTATATATGGAAAAGATTTCTTCACTGCACACCCAAAATAAATATATATATATATATATATAATGGGAGGTGCTGTCTGATGAGACCAATTGCAGGTACAAAAACAGACAAATCTCAGGTGCACAAATCCAAATTATTAATAATATATAAATGCAATAAAATTTTGCTATCAATAGAGGTTTTTAGCATAATCTTGGCCAAGGTTATGGGCCTACCCACCGTATCCAGGTAACCTCTGTAGGGTAGGTCCCTAACATACTAAGGTTCAAATTCAGAGCGCAGGACACCCCCAAACTAGCCCAGCTAAGCCGCCCCAGGGCACCACCATAGTAAGAAAAGTGCAGTGTAAAAGAGATAGTTAGGAGCAGATCTGTCAGATGAACGATTTGAACGATGCGCGTTCCCGATTGTCAGATAACGATATCTGACATCTGATGTGTTTGCAGTCAGACTTGGACGATTCCATTAATTTTAATGCAGTCAAAAATCGTTCAAATTGTTCATCTGACAAATCTGACCGTGTGTATGCTCCATAACTGAAAGGCCGCATTGCAGAGCTCAGGATCAGAGAACACAAGCTTAGAGCTAAGAAGCTCTGATTCTGGGTAGAGAGATGCAAATGAATGTCTGTCCGTTATAGGCTTTTTGCAGACTCTTCAAAAGAGATGAAAAACAAGATGCAGAGACCTGTTTTGATCTCATCTGTAAGAGATATGGATTAATGAGTAAGGAATGGGAAGTCTGCGAATGGGGTCATTCTTTACAGTTCTGCAAGCTACACTAAAATTTATTTACTTATGTACCCAGCGTGAGTTTATACTTTATACTGTGACAGAGCATTGAATAACTGTACATACACAGTGTATCTTTACAGTAATTTATTTACTTACTGTATGTACCCAGCATGAGCTTATACTTTATACTGTGACAGTGCATGGAATAACTGTACATACAGTGTATCTTTACAGTAATGTATGAAACCTGTAATGTATTTACTTACTGTATGTACCCAGCGTGAGCTTATACTTTATACTGTGACAGCGCATGGAATAACTGTACATACAGTGTATCTTTACAGTAATGTAGGAAACCTGTAATGTATTTACTTACTGTATGTACCCAGTGTGAGCTTATACTTTATACTGTGACAGAGCATGGAATAACTGTACATACAGTATCTTTACAGTAATGTAGGAAACCTGTAATGTATTTACTTACTGTATGTACCCAGCGTGAGCTTATACTTTATACTGTGACAGCGCATGGAATAACTGTACATACAGTGTATCTTTACAGTAATGTAGGAAACCTGTAATGTATTTACTTACTGTATGTACCCAGCGTGAGCTTATACTTTATACTGTGACAGCGCATGGAATAACTGTACATACAGTATCTTTACAGTAATGTAGGAAACCTGTAATGTATTTACTTACTGTATGTACCCAGTGTGAGCTTATACTTTATACTGTGACAGCGCATGGAATAACTGTACATACAGTATCTTTACAGTAATGTAGGAAACCTGTAATGTATTTACTTACTGTATGTACCCAGCGTGAGCTTATACTTTATACTGTGACAGAGCATGGAATAACTGTACATACAGTATCTTTACAGTAATGTAGGAAACCTGTAATGTATTTACTTACTGTATGTACCCAGCGTGAGCTTATACTTTATACTGTGACAGCGCATGGAATAACTGTACATACAGTGTATCTTTACAGTAATGTAGGAAACCTGTAATGTATTTACTTACTGTATGTACCCAGTGTGAGCTTATACTTTATACTGTGACAGTGCATGGAATAACTGTACATACAGTATCTTTACAGTAATGTAGGAAACCTGTAATGTATTTACTTACTGTATGTACCCAGCGTGAGCTTATACTTTATACTGTGACAGAGCATGGAATAACTGTACATACAGTATCTTTACAGTAATGTAGGAAACCTGTAATGTATTTACTTACTGTATGTACCCAGCGTGAGCTTATACTTTATACTGTGACAGAGCATGGAATAACTGTACATACAGTATCTTTACAGTAATGTAGGAAACCTGTAATGTATTTACTTACTGTATGTACCCAGTGTGAGCTTATACTTTATACTGTGACAGAGCATGGAATAACTGTACATACAGTATCTTTACAGTAATGTAGGAAACCTGTAATGTATTTACTTACTGTATGTACCCAGCGTGAGCTTATACTTTATACTGTGACAGCGCATGGAATAACTGTACATACAGTGTATCTTTACAGTAATGTAGGAAACCTGTAATGTATTTACTTACTGTATGTACCCAGCGTGAGCTTATACTTTATACTGTGACAGCGCATGGAATAACTGTACATACAGTATCTTTACAGTAATGTAGGAAACCTGTAATGTATTTACTTACTGTATGTACCCAGTGTGAGCTTATACTTTATACTGTGACAGTGCATGGAATAACTGTACATACAGTGTATCTTTACAGTAATGTAGGAAACCTGTAATGTATTTACTTACTGTATGTACCCAGCGTGAGCTTATACTTTATACTGTGACAGAGCATGGAATAACTGTACATACAGTGTATCTTTACAGTAATGTAGGAAACCTGTAATGTATTTACTTACTGTATGTACCCAGCGTGAGCTTATACTTTATACTGTGACAGCGCATGGAATAACTGTACATACAGTGTATCTTTACAGTAATGTAGGAAACCTGTAATGTATTTACTTACTGTATGTACCCAGCGTGAGCTTATACTTTATACTGTGACAGAGCATGGAATAACTGTACATACAGTGTATCTTTACAGTAATGTAGGAAACCTGTAATGTATTTACTTACTGTATGTACCCAGCGTGAGCTTATACTTTATACTGTGACAGCGCATGGAATAACTGTACATACAGTGTATCTTTACAGTAATGTAGGAAACCTGTAATGTATTTACTTACTGTATGTACCCAGTGTGAGCTTATACTTTATACTGTGACAGCGCATGGAATAACTGTACATACAGTATCTTTACAGTAATGTATGAAACTTGTAATATATTTACTTACTGTATGTACCCAGCGTGAGCTTATACTTTATACTGTGACAGAGCATGGAATAACTGTACATACAGTATCTTTACAGTAATGTATGAAACTTGTAATATATTTACTTACTGTATGTACCCAGCGTGAGCTTATACTTTATACTGTGACAGAGCATGGAATAACTGTACATACAGTATCTTTACAGTAATGTATGAAACTTGTAATATATTTACTTACTGTATGTACCCAGCGTGAGCTTATACTTTATACTGTGACAGAGCATGGAATAACTGTACATACAGTATCTTTACAGTAATGTAGGAAACCTGTAATGTATTTACTTACTGTATGTACCCAGCGTGAGCTTATACTTTATACTGTGACAGAGCATGGAATAACTGTACATACAGTATCTTTACAGTAATGTAGGAAACCTGTAATGTATTTACTTACTGTATGTACCCAGCGTGAGCTTATACTTTATACTGTGACAGAGCATGGAATAACTGTACATACAGTGTATCTTTACAGTAATGTAGGAAACCTGTAATGTATTTACTTACTGTATGTACCCAGCGTGAGCTTATACTTTATACTGTGACAGCGCATGGAATAACTGTACATACAGTGTATCTTTACAGTAATGTAGGAAACCTGTAATGTATTTACTTACTGTATGTACCCAGTGTGAGCTTATACTTTATACTGTGACAGCGCATGGAATAACTGTACATACAGTATCTTTACAGTAATGTAGGAAACCTGTAATGTATTTACTTACTGTATGTACCCAGCGTGAGCTTATACTTTATACTGTGACAGTGCATGGAATAACTGTACATACAGTGTATCTTTACAGTAATGTAGGAAACCTGTAATGTATTTACTTACTGTATGTACCCAGCGTGAGCTTATACTTTATACTGTGACAGCGCATGGAATAACTGTACATACAGTATCTTTACAGTAATGTAGGAAACCTGTAATGTATTTACTTACTGTATGTACCCAGCGTGAGCTTATACTTTATACTGTGACAGCGCATGGAATAACTGTACATACAGTGCATCTTTACAGTAATGTAGGAAACCTGTAATGTATTTACAATAAAAAAATGGACTTATATTTATATATTCATAACTTAAATTTATATAAATTAATATAAGTTATGAATAATAATAGCCTATTTTTGCTGTGTTAAAATAAAAAGAATTTAAATGTACAGTATAAGCGTCTCTGCAATGTTAAAGGGTAACAGTTTGTGAAATGAATGAAACTATTTTTACAGTGTGAAAGGTGGGGGTACTTTTGGCTGCCTCAGGGCCTGTGCCAGTGGTTAGAGTAGGGAGGCGGATGGGATGAAGCCTAAGCTAGTTCCGCACTTACCATACATTGGCCGTGTTAGCCAGCGCACAAGCAGCATTTAGATACGTGAAAATCTATTTCATTTTGTATCTCATTTTTACCAGAAGGCAACAAATAGCAGATACCAATACCTTGCATACAATCATAATAATGTTAATGGACGGGGTGTATACATTTAGAAATATAGTTGTTCCATTTTAAGCACGTCATTTTGTCTGTTATTATTCACACACATTCTGCTGGGCAATTTAAATATTTTTTTTAATGCGGTATAAAGTCACCAGTAATCAAAATATCTCTCTTGTTGCCGCAGAAACTGTCAAAACATTTATTTCTTCTCCAGCCTCCTGTGCTTTGCTGGCGCACACACACATAGACTGCAACACATTGGTGTGTGGTGGCGCATAGCATATTTGTTTAACTCATGCCTTCCTTATACGCCTCTACTCCCGGTGTGTCAGGTGTAAGATAGGTTTAGTAGAAGTTGCGGTGGTTTCCCCTGGTATGTGTGTGTGGACACAATACAGTGAGTGTATATTTCCACCAGAATGTAGTACAGTGTACAGTGAGCGCACCAGAAGCTTGGTCTAAAACAGGGTTTCCCAAACTCAGTCCCCAAGGCACCCCAACAGCTCAGATGGTTAAAAATCACACTGACTGAGATACTCATTAAATCATCGGTGCTTAAAAATTTATATCCTTAAACTCTGGACTGTTAGTATGCACTGAGGACCGGATTCTGAGATTTACGCAATGCTGATATTTACGCAGATTGAGCGACTGTTTGCCATTGCACATATGCCGTACTGCGCTTACCAAGCTATTTTATTGCGATCAAGCGTGCACGGAGGATTCACTTGCAAAGCCAGTGACAGGTAGTCAGCGTTTGGGGGAGGTAACAGGGGGGTGGCTAAGCAAACAACGGCATGTCAGGACTGTTTAAACTCTATTCCATGGGCGTGCATAAATGAGCCATTGTGATCTCCTTCACAGCAGGACAGCTGTGTGTGAGGCAGGTCAGACAACTTACAAGCTGCGCGGCTGCCCAATCTGCATCGATGTTACCGATGTTTACTCGGTTGTACGTCATCGGACAGATATGAGAAGGTAGAAAGTTTGGGAAGCAATGGCCTAATACAATGAGCTTCATTCAGTACATCAAAGTGCAATTTATATCACCTGGTGAGTGCTGGACCCTTCGGAATATATTATACATTATCTTTAAGGATATTTTTACTGCTTTTTCGGGGAGAGAGAGATTTTTGCAGCTGCTCCATTTACCTAGCATTGGTAGGGTCCAGGCGTTACCCCTAAGTGCAGGAGACAGAAACCTGCCTTTGGACTGTTTTACATGGCAGATTTTTAGCACAGACGGTTACTGTAGGTGGGGCAATGACTGATGAAAGCACCTGTGTTCTTGTTTTTCCTCCACTATGGTACTATCAGGGTACCCTAAAGACACACAGAATATCCAGACTCTCACATGTGGACAGGTCTCTGCCTTCCTCCAAGATCATCACACTCACTGACTTAAACACTTTGTGCTGCTGTCAGTCTTTCTGATGATCCAAGTGGCTACAGTTTGTTTAATCTCCACTAAAATTACTTGATGGATGTAGTTCACAGGTTCTCAAACTCAGTCCTCAGGACCCCAAACAGTGCATGTTTTCCAGGTCTCCTCTCAGAATCGCAAGTGAAATAATTAGCTCCACCTGTGGATCTTTTAAAATGTGAGAGTGTAATAAATACACCTGTGCTCCTGCTGGGTGACCTGGAAAACATGATCTGTGTGGGGTCCTGAGGACCAAGTTTGAGAACCTCTGATGTAATGCAAAGTGAATTCTGCCATCACAGCCCTCCCCTGAGTGATGATGCAGATTGAGCAGTAGGTTGCATGGCTGTGATAAAGTAAATGTGTTATTACACCCCTCACTTGTCCATTGGACTTCCCCTCCAGATTCCCTCAGAGGAGAGATCCAAAGGAAAGGGAATCCCCACATTATATATGTATGCTAACATTTATTAGACATGCCAACTCTTCCGTATGTCTGCAGTTCTCTCTGAGAGAAGGGGGGCCTTGGGTTGTGCCCACAGAGCTGAATATCACGCCTTACAGTCTGCTCACTAGTGCAAATCTGATGATGGTGGGGCATGATGCAGCCATTGGCAAATCGCATCACCCCGCCCTGCCCACAATGACTTCTGGACACCTCTTTTGCATCTTCTTAATGTAGTGTTTCCCAACTCCAGTCCTCACAGACCCCCTAACAGGGCATGTTTTACAGATCTCCTAGATCAGTGTTGGCTAACCTTGACACTCCAGCTGTTATGGAACTACATAACCCAGCATGCACTGCTACAGTTTTGCTATTAGGGCATGCTAAAACTGTGGCAGGGCATGCTGGGATATATAGTTCCACAACAGCTGGAGTGTCAAGGTTAGCCAACACTGTCCTAGATGGTGCACAGGTGTAGACACTTTAAAACATTTTAAAAGATCCACAGGTGGTGCTTATTACAGGTTGAGTCTCCCATGTCCGAATACTCCGAAATACGGAATATTTTTAGCATGACTGCAAAAGTGAAACCTTTGCTTTCTGATGGTACAATTTACACAAACTTTGTTTAAAGCACAAATTATTACAAATATTGTATAAAATAACCTTCATGCTGTGTGTATAAGGTGTATATGAAACAAATGAATTTCATGTATGTACACAAACTTTTTTGATGCACAAAATTATTAAAAATATAGTATAAAATTACCTTCAGGCTATACGTATAAGATGTATATAAAACAAATGCATTATGTCTTTAGATTTGGGTCCCATTCTCAAGATATTTCATTATTTTATGCAAATATTCCAAAATACAGAATATTCCAATATTCAAAATACCCCTGGTCCCAAGCATTTTGGATATGGGAGACTCAACCTGTATTTCAATTATGACACTGAGGAGATCTGTAAAACACGCGCTGTAAATGGTCTCTAAGGACTGGAGTTTGGAAACACTGTCCTCAGGACTGATCAACAAAATCTGCAAGTATTGTACATAAAGCCCCAATATTAATACTCCATTGACACTGTAAATAGCCAAGATGGCACTTTTGGTGGCTGATGTGGGAAATTGAGGCAATGCCATGCGGGAGATGGTAACTGGCATCTAGAGGGATTTTTGCAATCATTTTATTTGTGAAAATTATCTAAAAAGAGCAGTTCATCTAATTTTATTATTGATTTCTTGCGAGATGCATTTAAGGATGGCAGCCTGGGTTTTTATGTGTATTTTACCCAAGGCAAGAAGCAACTATTGTACTTGTCTGATGTGTTTCTGCTCAAGAAACAGGCCTGGTGGATTTTGATACGCGACTTTGAAAGTGTTTTCATCAGCAGGCATGTCAGCATGACCTATAACAACATGTGTCATTTGTCTCCTACTTTCCCCTTAATCTTAGCTGCAGTAAACTGCTTAAAATGCTTATAGAGAAATAATTTTTTTATACCGTATATCTTTCTCCCTATGTACATGTAATAAAGCAAACAATGCTCTCTTCTAGTCAGATGTCACATTGTGAGCCAGGATACATACAATTTGCTCACTCCCAAACTTCCTTTGTTCAGTTCCTCTGCGTCCTGAGCACTCGCATATGTGAGAGCTGGGGCGCAAGGAGCCGCAAAGATCCACAGAACTGGTCGGCCCATTTGCCCAATCATAAATAGGGGCCTATTTATTAAGATTGGTGATGAACCGCTGAGAATAGACAATCCATCTTGCAGCATATCATCAGAGTTGGAATGTTTTTTTTTTTTTACTCCTATTTATCAATTCAAGAGAAGCAAAAACGCAGCTTCTAAGAGTTTATTTTTTCCTGTCACTGGTATCCTACTGTTGCCAGCGTTGAGTTCCAGTATAGGTATTGCCAGCAGGCCGCACATACTGTATGCCAGAGCAGTATATCGGGAGGACCCCAAATATGTAGTGATACTGTACCTTTGATAACTCTTGCTATTGGCAAATAGCAGGGAGATAGGTTTAATAAATAGGTCACATAAAAACAAATCATAACTAAGAACAGAAGAAGTACATAAGCAGTTGATGTAGGAAGTGCAGATATGACACAGAGGGTAGAGAGAACCTTGCTTGCAGCAGAATACAATAAAGTTGTGACCAAGTCTCTTCTTGGGGAAATTAGTGTCTATGGGCCTGACTAGGAGTGACATGCAAATTTGAAAGTGTCCATAGCGAGTGTGAGCAGACTGCGTGTGCTCAGCATCTTTGTGTATCCACAAGAGATTTGGAGTCGAACGGATCTTGGCTGCTTCTCTCCATCCAATCAAATGGCCATTACTGGGTACGCCATTCATGTATTGCCAAAGGGATGCGTTTGGCATCCCAGCAGTCGGGATGCCAACACTTACATTACCAGCGCCGGAATACAGACGCCGGTCAGAATCCTGACGCCAGCATCGCGACCACCAGGATGCCGAGGGTAAGTAGCGGGGGTTGGGGGGGAGGGTTAGGCACTAGGGGGAAGGTTAGGCACTAAAAGGGGAGGGTTAGGCTTAGGGGTTAGGCACTAGGGGAGGGGTTAGGCACTAAGGGGGGAGGGTTAAGCTTAGGGGTTAGGCACTAGGAGAGGGGTTAGGCACTAAGGGGGGAGGGTTAGGTTTAGGCTGCGGGGAGATGGAGGTTAGGTTCAGGCACTAGGGGGAGAGGTTAGGGTTAGGCACTAAGGGGGGAGGGTTAGGCACTAGGGGGAAGGTTAGGTTTAGGGGTTAGGCACTAGGGGAGGGGTTAGGCACTAAGGGGGGAGGGTTAGGTTTAGGCTGCGGGGAGGTGGAGGTTAGGTTCAGGCACTAGGGGGGGAGGTTAGAGTTAGGCACCAAAGAGGGAGGGTTAGGGTAGGGAGATGAGAAGGGTTTGCATACCGAACAACAAGTGTCGGTATTAGGAAAAAGGTTTAAGCGCTTAATATTGGCTGAGCGGACAAACAAACAAATGACATATATATGTTTATGCTCTTTTGAGATAAAGTGTGGAATTTTGAGGCTTGCTGGTACTTGCCAGCGTTTCTACGAGTGATAGTCAGTGTGTTGGTTCCTATCTTAACTGTCCCTTACACTACCTGAGAGTGTCCGGTGGTTGCGGCGATCTTCTCCCTTGTGGCGATAAGAACCGAGTAAAACCGAACCCGCTCACCCCTAGTACAAATAGAGGCTAGAAGCAGCCTCACTCCTACCCTTGATAAAGGACCCAGAAACGCATTGGAGCAGGAGAGTGAGAGGTCACGTGGAGCAGTTCCCATCTGTTTAAGCCCGTTCGACATCCGGCTGCCGCTGTCTTACAAGCACCGCTTGCAGAGTAAGACCCGGAAGGAGAAGGCATCCTGTGCAAGGGAGAAGATCGCCGCAACCAGCGACTGCCGTCATTTCAACATCGGGGCGCGCAGAGTTGAATCCGGAAGGAGAAGGCACCCCCGTGCAAGGGAGAAGATCGCCGCAACCACCGGACACTCTCAGGTAGTGTAAGGGACAGTTAAGATAGGAACCAACACACTATCACTCGTAGAAACGCTGGCAAGTACCAGCAAGCCTCAAAATTCTACACTATCTCAAAAGAGCATAAACATATATATGTCATTTGTTTGTCCGCTCAGACAATATTAAGCGCTTAAACCTTTTTCCTAATTACTTCATTATTTATTTAAGCAGCTAGTCAAGCGCAGACACTACTTTTTTCTAAACAAGTGTCGGTATGTTAACCCTGTCGGGAACCCATCGTCGGGACTTTGACCACCAGGATCCCGGCTGTCGGTATTTCATACCAATCCCGTTGCCAATGTATACAGCCGAACAGGAGCCTACTTCAGTTGCAGCTCTTGCACCTAGCATGGTGTCGGTGTAATTGCTGATGAGTGATGATGGCTGCTGTAGTGGACACATGGTGCAGTCACAGAGATCCATGTGAGTACGGGCAGATAGTGACAACAGGCTTTTGAATTTTGCAGGGTTGAGTGCAACTCAGAACCAGGAGCTATGTCTTGTTGATAGTCTGTACACCCGCCATGTAGAATACACATCCAATAAATATAATGAATGGCTCATATAATACAACTTGTAACCATCTGATCACTGAGCATATGGTCGCCGACAATAGTTCACATAAAAAAAAGGTAAATCAGTGCTGGTTTACCCACTTTTTTGTGCTGTGTATATTCTGTGGCCTTTTGGGTGTGCCCACTTTTGTGTTTACCGCTTGCTAACATGTGTAGCGCAGGTGTTTCACTTTATGATATATTCTGATTAATGGTTCACATCTGTCTTGTTACACACTGGCCAAATGGACAGCACCATATTATTTAGTACACTCGGTGTACATTACATACATTCTGAACCTACTCTATCTCAATATTTATGCCCATTAACTGATAATATATGAAAAGTGCGGCACATCTGCATGTAGCTAGCTGCTGGCTTACTGTGTGCACTCACATGGGCCGCCAGGCAGGTAGCGTAATGTGCACTCACACAACTGCACTGCTACTAATCAGCTGCAGGGATCTTGGCACCTTTGGAAACATTTGACTTTCTTCACCTTTTTAGTTCTTTGCTGCCTAATTTCTGATATTGTCTAATGTCTGGTCCTGACGTTGCCTGATTATGTATTCTTTTCCAGACTGCCATCTGCTATGGCCCTTTGCCTGCTTATGGACCATTCAATGTATTGCTGAGTGCCATGACTTTATCCCTAGAATTCACCAATGTCTGGAGATTGCCACCTGGAAATGTAGATATTGCCTTGTCCTGGATTGGGAATTTACCATCCGATGCCACACTAACATTCAACGACAATTGTACAGTGCCGATTGCAATGCCCAGGAAAACTTCACTAATGGGAAGCTACAGCTACACACAAGCTGTGACATAATTAGGCTCCAACACCCTTAAACATACATCCGGGGCTGACTATGTACATGGCGCTCTCTTACTTTTCTTTTTTTTTACACTCTCTCCTCTCCCCATCCGTAAATTTCGATACAGCATATAGACACTGAGAAAAGTACACAGCAGCCATAAACAGTATTAATGAGGAATTTGGTGCCAGAGACAAAGCCTCTAAGCCTTGGACTGCCCTGGAATTGAGTGGCAGCTGGCAGCTTTGCACGTCGCTGGAGTACAGTCCCGTCATTCGGAGCAGAGTGTGGATGATATATATATAAAAAAAAAAAACACTCCACAAAATACATGTCAGCCGTGCCCTGTAGATTCCATTTCACTCGTTGATTTATTGAGCTTGGTTATTTAACCCTTTAGGTGTCAACCTCTTCCCTTAATCTGATGGCAGAGAATTTAGGCCATGCTAGGCAGTGCACTCATGTGGATAACTCACCCATGGATCGTGCATGTTGTCTAGCGGAGTTACCTCCAGGCACGGAAACCATAGTTAGCTCTGCCTCCTCTTGATATTGTAAATGAGCTTTTCCCCTTCTCTAACTGTGATGCTTGTGTTTTGGATTTCTCATGTTGAGAGAGAAAGATAGTAGATGTATGTAGGAGTGTGGGAAGCTGGTGGGTGGACGCATGCTCTGAAATGAACAGATTAAAAGAAAAAATGCCTGCGAGGCATATCTCAGGGAGAACGATTGTTACTATACAACTGTACAGACACCAGGTCGTGATTAGTTTTATCTTTCCATTTTATCTTTGCTAAAAGGTGTTTTCCTCGTACAATGTGTTTACAATAAAATATGGATTTAATTAATTAAAATGTCACCAAAAGACGTTCTAGGTCAAGCCCGGTCTGTATTTGTGTAACATTATTCCGCCGAACACCATTCCCGCTAAGCCTGCAAAGCTCATTCATCTCACTTAAAAAGTCTAATTTCTCAATTCCTTTACATTTCAAGAAGGTGGAGGCTGTAAGGCCAGGAACTGTATAAAAAAAAAGAGAGGTAAAAATTACCTCCGCAGAGAGTGTTTTTACTCACTCAGCTCATGACAAGATGGCTGGAGACACAAAATGGGGCACTCAATTGTTACCTGTGGCAAATATCACTTTGGACAAAGTGTTCCTTTCCCACGCTGCACTAAATTTCCCCAGTTCCTGTTTAGAATTCAGACTAGAAAACTCCAGCCGCTATGTGTTTAAGAAAACAAACAATTAGAATTATACTTGCTGGGCTCATTAAAGATGGTTAGGATTAAGTTGTGTCTCGGAGCTTAATTTTACAATATTCCTAGCGCTAATGGTTTTTATAATATTTGTGATGTAAACGCTCCTGGCGACAGCATGAGGATTAATGTTATTTATCTTAAAATACTTGAAAATTACTTTAAAGTTTTGCAAACTAAGTATAAGATAGTTTATTTTTGGGGAGCGTAATGGTGTTATTTCACAATGTTAAACATCTCACATGTGCAGACAGAAGGATTTAGGTGCACATCCCTCAGCGTACGAAAAAGTAAAAGCTGCAGCAGGGGTTAGACTAATAACTAAAGGTAAGGGAGACTCCTTCTGAGGAGCCAGAATACTAAAGACACATTTCATACAACAGAATCATAGGAAAAGTGATTTTATTGCTTTTTGTTACCACAATATAATAAACAAGATGTCCGTATTAAATATTATGTTACATTTATGATATAAACTACAAAATTAATAGTTGCCTTCTCAACAAATATTTACTAATTATCGGATTTCACGGCAATAAGACATTCATAGCTGCCCGAATCTACTAAACATCACATGCAGGGAGAGGGGCTCCGAAAGGATCCCGTCCCTGCAATGTACACATACTGTAAGTGAAATGATCACAAAAGCAATAATTTCTCTTCTATATCGGGGTACACTCTGCGCTTGTGTGTTCAGACCACACATGTGCGGCCGCCATTGCAAGGGAGATTTCCGGAGGAATCCTCTCCCGGTAACTGTTGCAAAATAGTGGCCCATATACTACTATAGGTTAACATCATCTGGAGATGTCATTATCCTGTTGGGGCTAAGCTCCGAATGCTTCATATTCTGGAGCATGGTAAACCTGACAGCTTCAAAGCCCCCAAAGAAACCTTTGAGGTCTGCGGCTGCTGTCGTCAAATGGAGGGACAGCAGCATATATCGAGATATCTGCTAGGGTCTCTCCTTCATACATACTAGTGATTCTTAATATTTGCAGGTAGCACCCAGAAATAACAATTTTCGGGGAATATTCTGCAAATATTACTTGATAAACAGTCCTCCACGAATGTCCTTACAGGTCCAATAGGTTTTCTCTCTTTGGTAAATAGACTCTTATCACCCATGCAGATCTAGCCTTAACCTTTACATAGTCAAAGCAATAGAAATAAATCAACTTCAAGATTGAAATTAGAAACCCAATATTACCTCACTTACCCTTATAAATACCTATAGTTCCGGACAGTGTGCTAAATCATGGGAGACCATACCATATAATTATATAACAATTAACATAGTTTTGTTACGGAAAAATTGGGAGGGGTGTGTTGGAAATCCGCTCCAAAATCAGACAAAGAATAACTGTATAGGGAGTAAGCACTACTTATGGTGCTGAACGGACAGCTCTTAATTGACATTATTATTGTGCAATACAATCTGAAATGTAACTTTTACTGTGACTATTTCTGCAGTCTATCCCTTACCCCAGCTATGACAGTAAAGACAGGGATCTTGAAAAGAGAACACATAGGAAAATAAGATCTATAAAATGCGTTTTCCCTCTCACTGTTGGAGGGAGCTACATTTTTAGGTTACTCTGACTACATGTCAGTCTTTTGACAAGAATAAAAGAAACGTAGTCCTATAGAGCATGTTATTTTGACATCTTCTCTTCCTGTGTGTCGTGTCTCCCAGCTGACTGTCTGCTTCCCGAAGCTTTCAGCTCCTGCCTGAGGTACGGCAGGAAGAAGATTTGCGCAGACACCATTCTCCACAATTATCAAAACAGGGGAGGAAACACCAAGATATCATACAAATTGATGCATTTTTGCCAGTAGGCCCTTGTGTACAGTCATGTAACAGCTGTCAAACACCAACTACACAAACAATCTTACTGCTCTCAATAAGATACATCAAAATGCCCTTTCTTACTGATCACTGTCTGCACCTATCTTTTCTCTGTTCGCAGTCCGGCCCTGAAGAAAAATATAGCACTTATAACTGGATTAAAATATAAGTGTTTATTACTGTGGGCAGTAGACCGCTAATTAGGACTGACCTCAGATCAACCCCGAGGCTTAAACAGATGTCCCCAGACAGATTATTAAAACTTGCCCCTACTGACATACAGGTCTTTACCAGAGGCCGAGGTCATATGTCTGACAGACTGATTTGAAGGAACCAGCCATAAACTTCACTGTGTGACATATAATCTGTCCAAATCAGTGGAACGGAATAAGATAGACAGGCCTGTCACAGTCACACGAAACTTGTGCAAATGATTGGAAATCTCAGGAAACAGAAAGATTGACGAGACATTTTTATATCCTAATCAAATAAATAGTAAAAAATAATAATTCTGGAAGGCAGTTATAGTTTTCACATAGGGCATTTAAGAACAGTCATAAATTGATGGTGTTTTTTAAACTTGGAAGTCAGTGTGAAGTTTCGGACAGGTGTCAGGGTGAATCAGTGTAAAGGCCCCTACATACTAGACGATTGTTTGAGTGATATGGCCGATTCCGAGCATCAGAAAGACAAATCGTTCAAATTGTCTAGTGTGTACGAGCTATGCACGTTCCCGCGGCGTCGTCCATTGCATCTTCAGATCTTCCCTACATGCAGCTCAATATGACAATCTCATTAACGATTCCCCGCAGATCGTGCAGCGTGTACGCTCTACTGAAAGAGCAATGATGTCGTTCCGACCTTGCCGTTGTGGAACATCACTTGAGAGGCACTCCCTGGACTTTCCCCTCCTCCATTTTGTGTCTCACGATATACAGGTTGAGTCTCCCATATCCAAAATGCTTGGGACCAGGGGTATTTTGGATATCGGAATATTCCGTATTCTGGAATATTTGCATACTATAATGAAATATCATGGGTGTGGGACCCAAATCTAAACACAGAATGCATTTATCTTCTATTACACCTTATAAACACAGCCTGCAGGTCATTTTATACAATATTTTAAATAATTTTGAGCATCAAATAAAGTTTGTGTACATACATGAAACTTATTTATGTTTCATATACACCTTATACACACAGCCTAAAGGTTATTGTATACAGTATTTTAATGATTTTGTGCTTTAAAAAAAGTTTGTGTACATTGAACCATCAGAAAGCAAAGCTTTCACTTTTTCAGTCATACTAAAAATATTCCGTAATTCGGAGTATTCCGTATTTCTGAATATTTGGATATGGGAGACTCAACCTGTATATCATTTGGTTGTTTGGTAGATTGCACAGTGAGTAAGCACTATATAATTTGTCTGGGAGTTCAAGGGAAATCTAGACGACCATTGCATCATTTGCAAGTCGTCTAGTGTGTACCCAGCTTATGTAGTGCAGGTGCAAGAGGAGTAAACTGATAAAGAGACAGATCTGTAGAGCACCTAATGATCCAAAGGACATCCGAGAGCCTAATCGGAAGGAGGATGGTTTTCCATAAGAAGGTAGCTGCATGGAAGAAGTATTGTAGGCGGGAGTGAGAGGTGGTTATCTGAGATGGAGGTATCTTGTGACCTGCATGGACCTGGGGAATGAGCACACCAGGTTCTACTAGCTGGGCAAAATGGGGCCTAGGAGACTGAAAATAATATTTGGATGGTGTTGTACCTTGCACTTCATTATGTGCTTAGCTCTGCTTTAACAATACTTGTGATTGCATTTATACAGAAATGGCTACAATAAAAGTAGTGTGTCACCATTGTGTTCTTTTACTCTTCTAGATGTTTAAAGCCACATCCTAAATAACCACATTTCCAGCACTGTCTGCTAATATAACGATGTGCTGCCTGGATAAAATTGGACATATTAGCTGTAGGTCAATGGATCATCTCCCGTGGAAGGCAGAGAGAAGATGAACCAGTGCTATTTATTTTCTTTCCCTTTTATTTCCATTCTGGGGCCAGAATATTTATTTACTTGTTTTGATCTTGCTGCCTGTTCTCCGCGCTGACATACTGCTGCCGATATTTCCTGCGCGAGACCCGGTGTGAATCAATATTTTTCTTGAGTCGATTATAATGATGGTTGTTTTCAAAGCTACACTGCTTGCAATTAAGCCTACTAAAAGCCAGTATCATGGAAATAGAGAAACCAGCAGAAAAAAAATAATCTATTTTAGTGATGACCTAGTAGAGGGAGGATACAGAAATGAGAAAGGATGGCAGTCACAGAAATAGGACATTAATATATTTTACACTTGGTCTATAAAGTGCAAAGGTTCCTGAAAGATGTCTAATTAGTTCTTTGATTACAAACCAAGCTTTCACAGTGCGCAGGGAAACATATCAATCTTCCAGCCCCATAAATAAGAAGAGAGTTGCATACACTTATACCACTTACTAAGGATTTGACTGGAACAGCATGGGTAATGACTCCCAATAACTTGCTCACATATCCAAAGCAGACATAGGGGCAGGGGCGTATCTATAATGGCTGCAAGGTGTGCGGGGCACCACACACCCTGCAACCATAGTATTACTTACCTCTCCAAAGTCCCACGTTGGCGCAGGGGTCCAGCAATGTAAAAACTATTGGAAAATGGCCGCCGCAGCCATTTTCCCGTCATTTGCGCATGCACAGTACAGGGAAAATGGCCGCCGCAGTAATTTTCCCGGTGACGTGCGCATACGCTATAGACTGTGCGCACTCTAGTGCCCAGTGTCTATAACTCCGGCGCTGGTCGCGCACAGCTCAGTGCGCCGCCGGCCGCCAGACAGAGAGGATGGGGCCTGTGTCGGAGACTGCACATGGGCCCCCTCCTCTCTAGAAACGCCCCTGCATAGGGGCCTATTCATCATTACTAAAAACTTGATGAGGTTAATTAGGCTTAGAACTCACATGGAGTTCTACCTAATTACCGGTGGAATTCATCATTCCTCCTCTCCATCAGTATCTGTTCCGAAAAGCTGTCGTTTTTGCGATGACAGCTTTTCGGGAAATACTTTTCCCTCTCTACTCTACCTTACCGCAGCTGTAATCAGTGCTGCGCATGCGCCGTTACATCCGTAAAAGCAGCGCATGCTCAGCACTGCCTACAGCTACGGTAATTGTGTCCCTTCTGCCCCCCACCTACCTGGCCGCTGCAGCCGCCATAGACTGCTGCTCTGACACTGTGTTCTCCCGGCAGAACACAGTAAAGTTTAGAAGAATAAAAAAAAGTTTGTTTTTTTTTAATCTAAACTTTACTGTGTTCTGTTGGGAGAACACAGTGTCAGAGCAGCAGCCGGAGCCTGAGAAGTGACCAGAGTGACAGAGGGAGCCGACGGACGACCTGCCCAGCTGACAGCAGGTTAGTGCAACCCGCTGTACACCATCTGAGAGTGGCATATAACATCATTATAAATCTGAAAATACATAATTTTCGGAATTTGATGAATAGCCTAATTTCCATATCCCCATACTGTAAGGGGAGTGTGGAAACTAACGCAGGCATATTTAACCAGGAGATATCAGTGATATCTACTGTGTTCATGAATATTAAAAAAACGGTAATTAAGGAAAATGGCCTTAAAACCGTTATTTTAGTGTTGATGAATAGGCCCCATAAGCTGAAAAGAGGAAACATGCACATAGAGGTGGAGTGAAGTAATATTGGAGGGTAACTGATAACCAGCTGATTGGGCCGATAACTGAATGGCATATGGCTGTGACTGATCATATATTTATTATTTGTTGGAATTGTGTGTGTACAGGTCTGTAGGTGAGCAGGGTTCCAGTACACACCAGAGGGTGCCTTGATACCAGTGGAGTGGTTTTATTGGTGTTATATGAAATACAGCTGTACTAACTGGTAAACTGGCTTAATGGAACAGAGCAGGGTTATATACAAATCACCAGCATGTGAGTGTATCTGGTGACCAGGTAGCGTTACAGGGACGTTGGAAGGCATTGCCGTTGGCGGTAATACTGGGGTCACTCTGGAGCTAAGTGGGAAAATACTGTCTCCCACTGTGACATTCCACACTGTGAAAAGAGGACACAGAGTATGTCCGGCAGCCATCTTGAAACAGAGAACAACACCTCCCTGGAAGAAGAAAATGGCTGTGTGCGCAGTGGTGCTCTCTACTTTCAACACTATTACCCTCACATACCAAAGGATGTATGCACGTACAGGGCTGGTGGGTGCCCATAATGTTTTGCAGACTTCACTGCCATAAGGATACCAGCTCTACTGTATACTGACTGGCCTAAGGCTGGTTGGAACGAACACCAAGCGTTCCCTTCCTGCTACAGTGCCACCAGTCCTGGCCGTAAAGCCTAGTGCTGACTAGTGAAAAACTGGGAGTTCCCAAAGCTCTCTGTCCGCCTGTACAGTGCTTGGAAACCATGGCAGGATCACAGCAGGATAGGAATTTATACATCAATGGGCATTACACAGGTGTGGAAAACCTCTTTAAAAAAAAAAGTTCATGAGTTATTTGTTTAATGTGTCTTTTCAACAAATTGATTGACATAAGGAAGCTTCCCATTTACTGACCATCCACGTTTTCTGCTACACCTAGGGCCATATCCAATTAGCCCCGAACACTGTCCGGGCGCTAGTTGTTCCCCGCGATCAGCGAAAAACAGGGGTTTTTCGCCGATAATCCCCGATTTTCGCTGATATTTATTTGCTCCCAATCCTATTAATTCGGGCAAAATAATAGAATAGTTCGCCCGTTAACACATAGGAGCCGCGATAAGCTCGCGGCCCTATGTGTTCTCGCCCTTATTTGGGTGAAAAAATGGCACTTATCGTGGATTATTTTTTGGGACACATCAGGTCCCGAAACCCCCCCCCCCCCCGATAAGTGCCATCGTCTGACTACGGGGCTAATTTGATAGCCCCGAGCGAGCTAATTAGCCGCGGTAATTTAATGCGGCTAATTGGATATGGCCCCTAGTCTGACAGAGCACATAAATATTGTATAACTGTGATATTGTTGGAGTAGACATGTAAGAACATTTATCGCTGTTCTGCGGAACTGGTGCCTCTACTACTGAATGAGAAAAGGTTAATTCTAGGAATACACTGACTCTAGAGATGAGAGTGAAATTCTATTGTTTGGCATAAGACTATAAGAAAGATTGGGGACATGGCATCAGAATGGAAGTAGTTTTCCTAAGAGGAAACATTACAGATTAAACAGATCACTTAGGTTCCCCCAGCTAAATCTAATATGCAAACTAGAATGTTATTTAGTTTGGAATTCAGCACAGTCACTTGTAAAAGGATTTGATATTCAGGCAAAACCTGAAACAATTTAATTTACCGTCGTTAATTCGCGATGACAGGCTGACTTAGATCAGCAATATTTAGGTGTGAACAATTGAATCATTTTTGATTCAGAACATGACTTATTTCACAGTTTTGTAGATTGTTTTCTATGCAAACAAAGTTTTTCTTATACAAAACAAAACACTAATTCAGTCTCAGCACTATGCTAGCCAATAACATATTCAAATCCTAACAAAAATAGAATTATCACTCTTAAATATAAATGGATATTATAAAATACCAATAAAATATATATGTGATTTAAATGCCCAAATAAAGTCATTATTGAGCAAATAATACATTTAATACATTTTATACATGGTAAAAGATCATTCAGTTCTGTATCTTCTGTTATAAGAGGGTCTCCAAACAAAATATATATTTAAGAACACCTTACAGATATGTGTACATACATCTAGCCTCTTTGCGCATTAAACAGCCCTTATAGTCGCGCCATGTCGTAGTAGCGCCAATCGTCTTTTCATATGACTTTTTTTTTTTAAAATACATCTTATTCAAAAAGCAATGTGAATACGAGGCACAAACATATTCTGCTGATTTAAATATGTGGCATACCTATATTCTGTGTGTGACTGCGGCTGTATCTGCATGCAAAATGCTACGTTACAGTGTCACAGCCGCTGGCAGGGGAGGATTTGCCGTAGACTTCACCAGGACTTTCTCCCGGTGGGCTGGACCATGATGGGGCCACTAAAATCTAGTTTTTTCTTTTAAGACTATGTCCCGGCCAGCGCTGATTGGGAGGCGGGCCGGCCTCAGCTCATGTTCACTGAGCTGGAGAGAGGCCCCTCCAATCAGTTCAGCAGCCTCTGTTCATACGGCTGCCTGAGACTGACAGCCCGGCAGTCCCACCCCACGCCGCATCTCCACTCCACTATTGACCCGGCTCCTGGACCTCAACTCCAGCCTCCCAGATCCCAGCAGCAGCCGGAGCCGAGGTGCTGCTGCTGCTCTGGAGGCTGCTGTGGGCGACTATGGATGCTGTCCCAGTGTGCGGGGGCCAGGCATGCTGGATAAGGATCAACAACTCCAGGTAATTGCTCCCATCCCTGTGTCTCCCCCCTTCTTCAGCCCAGTGTCTCCCAAACCAATCTCACTGACCCCCCTCCCCAATTCCAGTATCTCCCCCTTCCCTCCACAACTAGTCCCCTTCTCACTGCCCCACCTCTTAAAAACCCACAGCCAGCCCAGTAACAGTGCCCACCCCATTGAGTCCAGTGTTCCCCCTTCAAAACCCCAATCTGACTGCCCCCCCTTCCCATCCAGCCCAGGGCACCCCCATCTTACTGTCCCTTCATCTAGCTTAGCAATGTCCCTCTCATATATCACTGTCTCCCTCCCCCCCAGCCCCCCCCCCAACCAGCCCGGTGTCCTTCCTCCCTGTGAAGAATGCAGCTACCACTTTATCACCCCCCCGTTTATCGTTTGGACCACTGGGTTGGGTACAAAATGCCGGTGCTCTGGATCCTGGCGGTCAACATCCCGACACCAGTAGGTGTTGGTTAGGATACCGACCAACAGGTGTCGGTTAGGATAGCGACACCTGTTGGTCGGTATCCTAACCCTTACCCCTAACCCTCCGTTAATGGTGCCTAAACGTAACCTCCCCCTGTAGCGCCTAAACCTAACCTCCCCCTCCCCACACCCTAAAGCTATCCCTCCCCCCTTAGTGCCTAAACCAACCTCCAACAATCCCATTAATCTTTGGGATTGCTGGCACCTAAATTGTGACAGGTGTTAGAATTGTGGCGCTGGCATTCTGTCCACCGGAATCCCCACGGTCGGTATTATGACCGCATCCCGGAACTTGGTCGGAATGGAAAAAAAGACTGGGGGACAATAATCTTCAGTAAAACACCAACTCTAGAAACCATATATACAAATGGTACCTAATTAGCAAATATATTTTACTAATATAAAATTGTTAGATCAGAGAAACTCACATTTTGCCCTGCCCCAAAACTTTTGTTAATATCGGGTATTCAATCTGGAGCGAAAATTTTGCCGATGACGTCATTTTCGACGATTTCAATTATCCCTGTATTCAATTTCAAAGACTTTTCGCAGGTTCGAAAAGTCCTTGAAGAAAAACGGGGATAACTTTTCAATACTGAATAGGTGGCGAAAAAAAGTGCAGAATTGGGGTTTAGGGGTGCAGGCTTAAAAAAAATAGCCTGCACCCCTGGGAATGTCATTTAAAAATAAACTATCAAAAAAAGTAAAAAAAAAAAAAATTAGGGACAACCCAAAAACATTATTTAAAATTGGGGTGAAAAAAAAATAATGGAAAAAAAGTGTTTAAACATAGGGAAATAGGTTCAAGGCTATTCTGCAAGTATGCGGCAGGTGTTTTCTAGAATAGGCTATTAACGGCAGGTGCATTTTTGCTGAATTTTAAAAAAAATTACTTTAGGGACATAAAAATATGCTAGTACTCATTTTCATGTACCCCAAATTTGATGGGACCACTTAAAAAACTAAAAAAATAACCTAAGTGCTCTTCTGCATCACTTCTTCAATTTTGGGAAAAAAACACCTGCCGTGGCTATATAAAACCCCGACTTTCATTTGCAGGCTGAAATGGGGGTACCCATAGTGATCCCCCATGTTTTGACAGCTCTAGGGGGGTCCTACAATTTATTCCAGGTAAATCCCGTTTTTTTTCGCCGATCCTATTTCGCTGGCTCCTGTTTTTGTAGCTTTTTAATTGAATACAGGAATAAAGCGGGCGCTTGCCCGATACTTTATCCCAGGAAAATCAGCGATGTAGAGCGAAAAGTCCAGCACGAACTTTTTGCTCCATACTGAATACCCTTGTATGTATTATCTGGTTGAACCTCTATTGCATGATGATGACCTTGGCTTCATTCCTAGGCAATCAGGCGGCTTCCGGACCATGTGATTCCCTGCATGAATAGTGAATACCGACACTGCCTGTCTAGGAAGGATCAGTTTCTTCAGAGGTCCCCATTGCAGTGAAACCACAGTATAGGTAAGGTGTATTTTTTATTTAGTACACACAAAAATAGTACAGTATAGATTTTTTTTTTTTTTAGACACTTCACCCTCTGGCTCTACTCGGTCTAAGCCTGTCCCTGCAAGTAGTGCAACTAATGCGGAGTGGATCTCTTCACATCGCAAGATGAGACCATCCTTGTCTTGCGAGATAGAGCTCCCCTTGTGGTGGGGGGAGGTTAGGAAGCCCCCCTCTCACCCACTGAATAGATACTGTGCACATGCGCAGGGTGCCTATTCACTGAAGAGAGAGAGTATGGGGACATGCCCAGCAGCTCCTGATGCGCAGGGCATGCCCCAAGTGTGACGAAAACAAGGAGAGTGGCTTGTGGCCCTGGTATTTCACATGACACACCCCTTCTCATATGGATACGTCACTTTTTCCGAGCGCACGCCTGCAGTGCGCGCAGAAATCCAAAGGTTGCTCTTTCCATTAGCCGACGTGGGCCACTTTAGTTTCCCAATCTGCCCCCGGAACTGCAATGTAGCATTTTGCATGCAGATATAACCACAATCGCACACGGAATATAGGCATGCCACATATTTAAATCAGCAGAAGCTGTTTGCGCGTCCTATTTAGCAGGATTTAATTGCTATATGTCTGTACTGATCACTAAAACACCTTTCATAAACAACTTTTCAAAATATGGTTTTATGACCTTTTGCATTCAGTCTAATTTTCTGGTTGTGGGCAGTATTTACCCAGTTTTGAAGAGGGCAGTTAGGTCTGCCACCACCGGAAAAAAAAGCTTTCTCCAGGGGTGCAGTGCTTTCAAGCACCTCGGACCCATTCTGTGCTTGCGAAAGTAGTCACATGCACGTTGTGCTCAGAAGTATATTAGTGTAGGGGTCCCAAAAGGCACAAGTTGTGTCGTCCTAAGTGTTTTGTTTAGTTTTTTTGTGCCAAGACCCGTGAAATTAATACATGGAATCAAGACGAGTCTTCCCTATAGATTCAGGGGCCTATTCATCATCACAAAATTTTCACAAAAGCAGGTGAAAATGCACATTTTCACTTGCAATTGTAAAAATTAAGTTATCACTCATCAAGAGTAAAGCAGGAGATATCTCCTCCACAGTTATCTCCTGCTTACCTTCCTCTCCCGGAATGGTCCACTGTCCCCATACATTAGTATCACAGATATTTCCTGCTTACCTTCCTCTCCCGGAATGGTCCACTGTCCCCATACATTAGTATCACAGATATTTCCTGCTTACCTTCCTCTCCCGGAATAGCCCCCTGTCCCCATACATAATATCACACATATCTCCTGCTTACCTTCCTCTCCCGGAATAGCCCGCTGTCCCTATACACTAGTATCACAGATATCTCCTTCTTACATTCCTCTCCCGGAATAGCCCCCTGTCCCCATACACTAGTATCACAGATATCTCCTGCTTACCTTCCTCTCGCGGAATAGCCCGCTGTCCCCATACCCTAGTATGGGCACAGAATTCATCAAGCTCCAAAAATACAATATTTTTAGAGCTTGAGTGCGGGAGCATTCGCCATCTTCAGATGGCGAATGCTCTTGCTACGGCATCGCAACCCGCTCATTCCCTGTGGGAAGGGTCCCTCCGCCCCTGTCCGGCTCCTTCCGCTGGACTTAGGCTCTCTTGTTCGCACACAGTCCCATTACTGCTCCGATAGGAGCAGCGAAAAGATTCACTGCTCCGAAAAGGGGCAGTGAAGCGGCTCGCGGGGACAGCTGATATTGCATCAATGATGAATTGCTCAGGTAGCTGCAGCAAGTCAGAATGATAATTATCATTCGGACCCCAACAATTAACATTATGAATAGGCTCCTTAGTGAGCAGGGGCGTAGAGAGCCACGCCGGGCCCCGGTAAAGGGGGCGTGGCCTAATTTCAGAAGGCGTGGCCACGCCCCCTTGGAAAAAAAAGTGTTTTGCAGCGCCGCTTCTGTGAGACCCTCAGCCCGGCGCAAAGCCAGTGGGGGGCTCGATCAGTGTGATCGCTCCCCCCTTCAGGCATAGGAGATTGCTGTGGCTGCTACTTAGCAGCCGCAAGCAATCTCCCGCTGCAGCCCAGCACACGCTGTGTGCTGGGCTGCTGCAGGGGGAGGGAGGGAGGGAGGAAGTGAGGGGGGGGCGGCACCAGACCCGGCCCCCGCCGGGCCCCTCTGGAAGCCCGGGCCCAGGTAAACTGTACCCGCTCCCCTCCCCCTCTCGGCGCCCCTGTTAGTGAGTAATTAATTCCTAAATGAGGATGTGGGGGTTGGGAGTCATTATGTAAATAAGTATTATGTAAGTATTATACTTTTTGAACGGTGTGTGTAAAGTCTCTGTTTTAGTATTTTTTTACAGGTAAACTACAGATGCCAGAGGACCTTTAATGCCCAGGGATGCAGGCATTTGTGGTCCTCCAACTGCCATCATGCCCTGGCAAGCTTACTGGGGCCAATAGCTCACCTGTAACAAAAAAAAATATTATTTAAACAAGTACTGTAAACATTACCTACATACCCACCGCTACCGTGGGCACAGAGAAGACTAGTGCTATTGGCACTAGGGCTGGTTGGCCCAGAAGAGTCCCACTCCCCTGGGGGAACCAGCCCTGGTGCCAAAAGGCTAGTGGAATCATGGCGGATGACCCCCTCACTACGGGTATCCCCTCTATGGTTCCAATAGCCCTGGCTGGTCGAGCCTAGTACGTGTAAAGGAAAAATCACCCCATGCATCAGGGCCGTAACTGAGCACATCAGCGCCTTGTGCCTGCCCCGACCACTGAGCGCATGACATCATGACGTTGTGCAAAGGGGGCATTACCGGCAGCTCCGGTAAGTGCAGTGCTGACCGGGTGTCCTCAGGATGCCCGATCGGCTGCATATAGTGTGCAGGGTTCCTGTCTGGAGCGTCCGTTCCAGGCACCTTGCTAGCCAGATGCAATGGCTGTTAGACTGTAGTCGTATTACATTACATACGGCGAATACAATCTCACCCGAAAATCTGTTGTTGTTTTTTTTCTAAAAATCACAACCTATTACATTTCCCCCATGTCACACTCCTACACCAAATCAAGGTACAAGAAATAATCATATAACAGTTTGAAATACGATCCTTATTGTGCTCTTATTGAAACTTTTATGATCGGCTACCGTTCGTGTTAACAAATGAGAAGCTGCGGACAGAGGGCCTGATTCAGAGACTTACACAATGCCGATATTTAAGGAGATTGAGAGATTTTTAGCCATTGCGCATGTGTGAGAGCTGTACTGCACACGCGCTGTGACTGGTTTGAGATTACTTTCACACAAAGGATTCGTTCGCAAAGCGAGTGACAGGTAGTCAGCGTTTAGGGGAGGTAAAGGGGGGTTGTGAGCTCTCAGCGGGTCAGGAGAGACAGTGTTTTGAGGCAGGCCACACTCCACTCAGAAGCTGCATGGGTGCCGATCTACGCAGATGTTCCCAATGATGCGCGTTATCGGACGCATATGAGAAGGCAGCAGTGGGCGTGTACCTATGCTCTAGTAGGCTTTGGAAGACATTAGCATATTCTCACGATTTTGATCCGCAAGAGATCGCAGTTGTGATTGTTTTAACGTGAATCTCAGAATCAGGCCCAGGGATCAGACTGCAGAATAACTTCAATGTTTCACTTACGGAGCATTTAAGAAATAAACAAAAAGGTATAAGAATATATTTCTTTGTGTTATAAGCAAAAAAAAAAAAAAGTCAAGTCAAAATGCTTCTTATAAACACAGTGATATAATTAAAAATATTAAAAAAATGTTAATTCAGAGTTCTTTCTACACTGTATATTCAAGTACCTTGTGTAAATTAAATGCATTCTATTAATATGTATCATTTAAATCAGTTCTATTGATACAAATCATTTAAATCAGAGATGCATACAAAGCAGATTTTATTAGCTCTGTACGATGTCTTTGCTTCAATCAAAATATATACTGTAAGTGTAAATATAAAAAAGTTAATTCACATATATTTTTAATGACAAATAGATTGTTTTGAACTAGTTGGGTTTTGCTAAAAATTGTCAGTGGGTTAAAAAAAAAATATAACCTTTAATATATCATCCTAAATCATCCTTCTCTATAATAACTTCTGAGTTCTCAGTAATAGCCTTTTTTCCAGACATAAGCCGGGTCTCCGACCATGGTTTTTAAACACGGGTTCAACCTGTGTCACAGCTCGGAGACCCCCTTTCACATTACCTCCTAGGACTTGGGCTATTCCCAGGTCAATCCCTTTCACACTTAGGCCCGTACTCAATTAGAAGCGAAAAGCCTATATCCGCGAATAAATATCGCCGATTGTGTCTTTTCACCAGGCGGAAACTTATCTCCGTATTCAATTCCATCTGCTTCGCGTACATGGAACTAATTGAATACGGGCCTTAAGTGGTGTCTGCCCTGGCAATGAGTTATTTAAATTGGACTTTTTGGTCTCACAATAATGAGGTCATGGAAAGTGGGTGGTGACTTGGGTCAAACAGCCAACCAGCTCCTTTCAGTGTGGCACGGGTCTAAAAACCTGGGCCCACCTCTTCACACTATTGGCGAACTGGGTCGGTCCATATGTCTGAAAGGGGTATAATTCATACTGCCAGTAGGCTCAAATATCTGAGGTGTGAATGGTGAAGAGACAAGGTGGTAGATTTACCAAAACCTGCTTATATCATGCGGTTGTGGTCAGAAAATTTTGCCCCAACTTGCAATGCGGTCATGAAAATTGCCCGGCGCTGGGACAGAGCTTCCCAAAAAGTTCTGTCCCGGCAAATGCCTAGAAGCAAAGTGATAAGCACAGTTATCCCTTGGTTTTTGTGGATCCTCGGCAAGTGCACGCATCAGTGGGGCCGACAGATAGGGAGCCGGAGGATCCCTCTCAAGCAAAGTTTACGAAAAAGTACTCCACTAGCAACTATGGCAGGGTTGCCTACCTTTAATATTCTCTTCCCGGGAGAAGCCCGGGTAAGAGAAGCAGCAGGGGGCCAACGGGGGCGGGGCTTGACGATTCACGTCATTAAGCCCCGCCCCCTCGCGGTAAAATTGCCGCGATTGGGCACAATTTACATAGGGGGTGGGGCCAAATGCTGTGATTCATGCAGAATCACAGCTTAAGCCCCGCCCCCTTCACGGAGACCCGCGATTGCCGCGGGTATTCTCCTAATTCTGCCCACTTCACTAGGAAGTGGGCAGAATGCGGGAGAAATGCCTACCCTTCCGGGGGTGCGGGGGGTTACCCGAAAAATCGGGAGCCTCGCGCAAAAACCGGGAGGGTAGGCATGTATGAACTATGGGCTAATGCCTTCTTTAGATGGCGTTAGCTGCTGGGGCGTCGCATTTCGGAGCTTGGTAAATCTGACTTGCATAGCAGCCCCACTATAGGCGTTGCATTTGCAGTCGGAAATGGAGGGACTGTGGACAGTGCCAGATTAAGGTCCACATAGGCCTGGAGCTGAAATTTATTAAGGGCCTATTGTGTGCCACTACAGGGGTTGTGACTAGTGATGTGGGAGCGTGTCAGTGCTGTGTGGGTATGGTCAGCACAGGGTGTGTAGTTTCTGCTATGGGGTGTGGCTAGTTTCATGGGGCATAGCTAGCATCTACCTTCAACTACCTTAATTTATAGGGGTAGATTCAATCAGCCACAGTGTTTACAGTGCAGGTAAAGGTCCGGATTTAACAGCCGGCACTATTCAATTATTATGCATTTTACATGCGCGGTAAACCTGTGGCTAACTTGTGTTATTAGCCCATAGATTCCGCATTAGGTGTCTGGAATCTATGGTTATCCTGAGCGTTAAGCCCCAGAGGGTGCATTTAACTCAGAATTTTCTACATTAAGTGCACCCTCTGGGCTTAACCTGCAGGGTAGTGACCCTTCAATGAATAGCAGGATGGAGCTTTAGCAATCCTGCAGCTAATTGTATCTGCCCAGTACTGAAGCTATAACAAAAAAAAATTGTTGTTTTTGTGAAAGGCTATGTACTGTATAGTCTGCCTTTCCTTGAGTGCTAGAATAGTTTAGATTAAAAGAAAAAGCGTCTGTGTAATTCCATCCATCTAAAATGCAAATGCAGAAGGAGGTGTCAGTCACCTCCTTGCTGCACCTGCGTGAGTCCAGCGCTCTGACCGAAGTCACAGCCTGGAATCACATCGGAGCAATCCCGACCATCTGTTGCGATAGTTGTCCCTTTGGCCAGGCTGGTCTTAAACATTTCCCTTAGCTGGTTACACACTGGCAGATATATTCGCCGATCAATTGATCGGCCAATATATTGGGTGCCCGTTGGCCAGTGTGCACCAGCTATATGTCTGTAAATGACATAGTTCACAGACACATCGCGTCAGCTGTGCTGCACAGTCGATAGCCACATATCTGCAGATATATCTGTCCATCGGCAAGTGAGTATGAGTGATCACCCGATTGCCCATACTCAAGCAGCGAGGAGGGGGTCGCGAAGCGCCCCCGGCCAGCAGGACCTGCGGCTGCTTGGAAGATGATGGTCATTCTAGTGTATATGAATGACCATCATCTACAGGTATATCTGCAGATCACTCAATCTACAGATATATCTGTGCAGTGTGTACCCATAATTAGTCCCCAACTCTAATTAAACTTGAGACACTGTTTTCTCTAGGCCGCAGTAGTGTATCTATAATGGGTGCAGTGTGGTCCAGGGGGGCCCCGCACCGCACACCCTGGACCCATATTATTTTGCACTCACCTGTCCGTGGTCCCGCGTCAGTTGTCAGTGCTGCTCAGAACACCGGAAAATGGCCACCACGCCCATTTTTCTGGTGTTCTGCGTATGCGCAGTAGACTCCAGGCACACTCTAGTGCCCGGAGTCTACTAATGCACCGGTGGCTGACCAGCCACGTCAGTCGGCTGCCGGCCACCAAGGAGAGAGGAGGGGGCCCCACACGGGGAGTGCACACGGGCCCCCTCCTCTCAAGACGCTCCTGCTAGGCTGCCTGTGTCTATACTGTTCCTTCCACCTTCTTCTGAGCTCTACCCAGCCACGTCCCCTGATGCTGCTGCGCGGAATCATTTATTGAAGATATGCAGTAGTCAAACACACGTCAGCAACTTCCAGCGCTTCAGAGACAGTGGGGGAGATGTATTAAGCGCCAAATCGGTATCGCGCTGCTATTGCTTTTCCCCGATGTATGATGGGGGGTTTGGCAGTAAATGACAGGGGCGCTATGCACCCGTCATTATCGGCGCTGGTATCTAGAAGATAGCAGTGCCTATAGCCTGGGCAATGTATGAACGGTCAGTTTGCCTGACCATTCCGCTCGCTGCAGCTGTCGATATCGACAGCTACAACCTGGCGATGCCCTATCCCCAAAGCAGGGACAGCGCTGTCACTGCTGCGGTGGCTGCCGGCTCCAGGGCTGCACGCAGGATCTTGCGATACTTGCAAGATCCTGCGCATGCTCAGTGGAGCCGGGCGGGATTGAGACACAGCGCATCAGCACTAGGCTGATGTGCTGTGTATTCAGGCAGGAATCCCCGCTCCGGCCGATGAGATGTTCATACATCTCATCGTTAGTGCTTCCTGCTTCGCCTCGGTAAAGAGGCGAAGCAGGAAGCGTTATAGCGGCACTTAACGCTGGTTCTGTGCTCTGTATAGCACTAACAGGCAAACTTTGTGGGCAGTGAGCAGGTGGTCAGTGTTGGCGGCCAAAATGCTCCGTTCCTGGACTTCCACTTAATTTTAGACTGCAGTTACACGTGTGTGTGTGTGTATATATATATATATATATATATACACATACACACATACTAAAACATACAGTACACATGGCCCCAGGAAAGATCACACTCTAGAACACAGAGAACACAAAGCAGCACCAGATCATATTACACTGACCAGTAGGGATGGTCGGTATTTTCCTGTCCTACTTCTGAAGACAGCTCAGCCTCTGCGGCCCCACTTATTTTCATACCATCAGTGCCCACTACAGTACAGTCTCCAGTCCACCTGACTCATTTGCTGAGGTAAAGGGATGAAACTTTGGGTTGCCCACCCGTGAGTGGGCGGAGCTTTGGATGGTGCAGGTGGGCGGGGCTACATTGACCATGGGCGGGGCTTCGGACGGCAGGGGGCTGTATGGGCAGGGGGCTGGATCTTAACACAGCTGCCCACACAGCTGTTAATCCAGCCCTGATGGCAGCGAGCCCCCCCTTTCGCGGCCCGCTAAGCCCCGCCCCCTCACAGAATGGGGCGTGGCCACAATGCCGTGGGGCTCACCAGGGAATTACCTCCCGGGCAGCTCAGTCCGAGTCTGGGGAGGAGGGTTGGTCTCGGCCGGGGTTGTGGGGACGGGGCATCGAACTGGCAGGCTAATGAAGGATGAAGCAACATTTTTTTTTATCCTGTAAGATGCTGCTGTGGGCCTATTCTGGTGGTGGGCCTGGAGCTGTAGCTCCATCAGCCCCATTATTAATCCGGCCCTGACTGTGGAGATATCTGAGACGGTCTCTCCTTGTTACGTCTACGGGATAACTAGATTTTACAGGCATCTGTTTTCAGGGGATTTCCTGCAAAGTAGCTTTAATAAATATGCTGCAAGGTAATACATCTCTCCAGAGAATCTGCAGCCAAAGCCACAACAACAAACCCACACTAGTGGAATGATTAAAGAAAGTCAATGTTTAAGGAGGAGAGGCTGATGATTTTTTTTATTTTTTAAAAGCCCAACACATTGCAGGGGGTGGAAAAAGTAGTCTCTGTTAACTATCATGGGCAGCACAGTTAGTGTAATGGTTAGCATTACTGCCTCACAGCACCGAGGTTGTGGGTTTGATTCCCACTATGGCCCTAACTGTGTGGAGTTTGTATATTCTCCCTGCGCTTGGGTGGCTTTCCTGCGGGTGCTCTGGTTTCCTCCCACACTCCAAAAATATACTGGTAGGTTAATTGGCTCCCAACAAAAATGAACCCTAGTGTGTAAGTGTGTGTGTGCACATGTGGTAGGGAATATAGATTATATATAGATTGTAAGCTCCACTAGGACTGATGTGAATGCAGAATTAGTTTGCGCTGTATAAATAAAAGGGGGTTAATAAAGCACGTTGGGATAGACGCATCATGTCAATTTAATGTGTCGGGCTTGGTGGCTGTCACACAGATCAGATGTTGTACACATGCAGAGGGCTCAGCTTCAGTACAACACGAGCATGTTATCCTCTTCCAGCAACTACCTGCAAAGCTGAGACGCCCGAGTGCCCGGGGTTTATTTCGTTCTGTGTAACTGAAACAAGATGAGGCAGTTCTGAGCCGGTGTTTTGTCAGCACGTGTCACGGCAGCCTACTGCTGTTGGAGCACGGCGAAGCAGCCACCTGAGGCTCCACACGTCAGCCTCTGGAAACCTTGCATTGCCACGTTAGCATCTGTCCCTAGGTGTGATAATTCTGCACGCTGGCTGTGGACTGTCTTCGGCTTCCGCGCTACGGATCGCTTCTACTTGGTGTCAGCTTCTCAGCTTATGTAAAAGACGCTGTCCTTTTCTCAAGGACATTCAGTTCCTACTTGTGAGGACCCAGTCGAGCAGAGAGTCTCTTTATAAAAAAAGAAAATCACCACGTGGCTTATTCTTCTGGTCTGTATCCGTCTATAGTAGCAGATGTTGCCGCAGGAATGAACCGCAGCACGTACAATTAAAGAAACTGTAACCTTCATCTGTAACAGTTTAATCAAAAAAACATAATGCCCAAGGCCAACCTGAGAGTTTAGGTCAGAAAACAGTGTTTTCATTTACTGCATTCTATTTTCTGTGCTCCGTGTATTAGACAGTGTTTCAGCAGGAGGGGCCACATGAGAAACAAGACGACTGGACGCACAACAACTTCAGATGGGATCAGACTTGCTGTAGGGACTTCTAGATGAAAGGCTACACAGCTCCGGGAGCAGCGTTCACAGTTCACTTAAGTTGACAGTACAAATAAAGTTGTCCTGGAATCTCACCAAGGGTTTGTCAGGGATATAATAATCAGCAGGAACAAACTTATGTCTGGTGTAAGCACAACAGAGCATTAGAGTCGATGTTTACCAAACAAAGGTAGTTACGGGATCTTTCTCATTACATTGATTTTGAGGTAGTGAATGCTTTCATGTTCTTACCCATCACCAAAACAATGGTCAGACTGGTCATATAGCCGGCACTGGTGGAGTGACTGCCTGGCCTCTAGGATAGTATTGGAACTTTGGAAATAAAAAATATCAACAACTGGAAAACTCAACATCTAGGTGGTTGGATGTTTGCTGTACATCTGCTTTCGCTACTGCTCTCCGTTGTCAGTGTTGTAAGGAAACCCTTATTACTTATAGAGTTGATAAAGAAGAACGCAAATTATCCTGCACAAGACTCTGTCAATAGTATAAGATCTGGATAATCACAGACAAAGGAACCAACTATAAATGAAATACAAGGATGTGAATCCTACAATAGGTAATTGCTGGTGGTGCTCCCCAAGGTTAACAGCAATGTAATCAAATACACATGGGATATCCTTACAGAGAGACTAAGAGAAGAGCCCTGTGAGGATAAAGGGAAGCACCGTTTGCGGGGGCACAACTTCAAAATAAACATACAAAACTGATATGTGGAAATGGAAAAGAATTTAAAAAAATGAATATATTTTACTGTAAGTGTACAGAATAAAAGTTAAGCCATAATTGGCACAGTGAGCATCCTTTGTAGATACTCACACTTGAAAAGTAATGACAAAGATTATAGAAATATACTGGTTGATGTTTCAAAATCAGAAAAATAACACACAAACAAAATAATTGGTGTCGTTTCAGGTTTATAAGAACAAAATCACCCAGCTAGGTGAAAATACTCAAAATGATATCATAATAATATTTTAGTCTCACTGAATATAAACCTGTGAACTGGCATGAGAAAAAAAAACACATTTAATGTATATATCACAGCAGTTTATAATACATAATACCTAAAACAGGGAAATCAGAAATCCTGCTAAAACAGGGAAATCAGAAATCCTGCAGATACAGGTAGTAGTATGATCCAGTATCCGTATTCAGATTGGTTAAACAGCCTATACATAAGAGTTTCAATCTTTCACTCTTAAAGACTACAAGTCAACAGTAATGTATCAATTGGTAAATGTAGCATACAGTGATTCATAGATGATAGCTACAAATGACATACACATAAACAGAGTATCACTCTGTGGTGCTACATCATTCTAATAGGATGTGATATAATCAGATTACACATCTTATTGTATGGAATATTGTAGTAATTCCTCTTGAAGACTCAAAATCAATAATACATTGCTGCCTAAAACAGGGAAATCAGAAATCCTGCTAAAACAGGGAATTCAGAAATCCTGCAGATGCAGGTATTAGTATGATCCAGTATCAGTAATCAGATTGGTTAAACAGCCTATACATAAGAGTATCAATCTATCACTCTTTCAGACTGCAAGCCAATAAAAATGTATCAATTGGTAAACATAGCAGTGTGTTTAAAACATTATTGTAATATCATAAGGTACAGACGTCTCTGTATCACTCAAAAATGATAATGATATAATATCAAAAAAGGTGGTCTGGATAGAAAAAGTAAAAGAGGATTGTATAGCTGGAGTCAGGGTCCCCAATACTGGATGTGTGCCTTAAGCAGTGAACAGGAGTTTTAAGGGGTCAGATATCCGGTAATATACATAATGAAAGAAAGAATAGGTCACCTCTGCTGTCTGTACAGCAGTTAACCAGTGAGGTCCCTGATATTAAATATTCGAGGGTACCTCCATCGGACCAGATGAGAGGTGGACTAGTTAGGAGAAGGGAAATAACTATATAGTGCTGGATCAGTGGTATCCGTGTAGTTTCTCTGAAATGCCAAATATAGTATGTTCCCGTCGGCGCCGATGGGAAGTAAAGCTGGACGCGCGTTTCACCTTTGGTCAGCAGGGCTTGTTCGCCAAGAGTTGCTAAAGCATAAAAGAACAGAGCTCCATCGAAGTTCAACCTATTCTAAAATCTATTTGTGCTGATCCAGAGGAAAGCAAAACAAAACCCCAGTGACAGTACTCATTTTACCCTCAAGGGGAAATCCATCCTTTATAATCTAAAACGTGGCAGTCGGATATATCCTCAATAACTTCATCCACGCCCTCTTCAAACTATAGCTACATAGCTAAATGGAAAACAGGCATCTAAATCTAGTCCTATTATATTCTTCCCCATGTGGTAATGAATTCCCATCTTACATAACGTTATGGTAAGCAACCCCATCCTATACTCACAGTGCAACCTCTATTCTCCCATTCACAAATGATGGTCACTTGTCATCTAAAAAACAGTTAATTTAGTATTTGTATTGGCATCAGATTTATTCATATATACATCTCTAATCTGTATCCACAACCCCTCCCAAAATACAGACTTATTCGTAATACGTCTCTAATCTGTATCCACACCCCTCCCAAAATACAGACTTATTCGTAATACGTCTCTAATCTGTATCCACACCCCTCCCAAAATAGATTTATTCATATATACATCTCTAATCTGTATCCACACCCCCTCCCAAAATAGACTTATTCATATATACATCTCTAGTCTGTATCCACACCTCCTCCCAAAATACAGATTTATTCATATATACATCTAGTCTGTATCCACACCTCCTCCCAAAATACAGACTTATTCATATATACATATCTCTAATCTGTATCCACACCTCCTCCCAAAATACAGATTTATTCATATATACATCTCTAATCTGTATCCACACCCCCTCCCAAAACACAGAATTATTCATACATACATCTCTAATCTGTATCCACACCTCCTCCCAAAATACAGATTTATTCATATCTACATCTCTCTAATCTGTATCCACACCTCCTCCCAAAATACAGATTTATTCATATATACATCTCTAATCTGTATCCACACCTCCTCCCAAAATACAGAATTATTCATATATACATCTCTAGTCTGTATCCACACCTCCTCCCAAAATACAGATTTATTCATATATACATCTCTAATCTGTATCCACACCCCCTCCCAAAACACAGAATTATTCATACATACATCTCTAATCTGTATCCACACCTCCTCCCAAAATACAGATTTATTCATATCTACATCTCTCTAATCTGTATCCACACCTCCTCCCAAAATACAGATTTATTCATATATACATCTCTAATCTGTATCCACACCTCCTCCCAAAATACAGATTTATTCAAATATACATCTCTAATCTGTATCCATACCTCCTCCCAAAATACAGATTTATTCGTAATACGTCTCTAATCTGTATCCATACCTCCTCCCAAAATACAATTTATTCGTAATACGTCTCTAATCTGTATCCACACCCCTCCCAAAATACAGACTTATTCGTAATACGTCTCTAATCTGTATCCACACCCCTCCCAAAATACAGATTTATTCATATATACATCTCTAATCTGTATCCACACCTCCTCCCAAAATACAGACTTATTCATATACACATATCTCTAATCTGTATCCACACCTCCACCCAAAATACAGATTTATTCATATATACATCTCTAATCTGTATCCACACCTCCACCCAAAATACAGATTTATTAATATATACATCTCTAATCTGTATCCACACCTCCACCCAAAATACAGATTTATTCATATATACATCTTTAGTCTGTATCCACACCCCTCCCAAAATAGAGATTTATTCATATATACATCTCTAGTCTGTATCCACACCTCCTCCCAAAATACAGATTTATTCATATATACATATCTCTAATCTGTATCCACACCCCTCCCAAAATACAGATTTATTCATATATACATCTCTAATCTGTATCCACACCTCCTCCCAAAATACAGATTTATTCATATATACATATCTCTAATCTGTATCCACACCTCCTCCCAAAATACAGATTTATTCATATATACATCTCTAATCTGTATCCACACCTCCACCCAAAATACAGATTTATTAATATATACATCTCTAGTCTGTATCCACACTTCCTCCCAAAATACAGACTTATTCATATATACATCTCTAGTCTGTATCCACACCTCCTCCCAAAATACAGATTTATTCATATATACATATCTCTAATCTGTATCCACACCTCCTCCCAAAATACAGATTTATTCATATATACATCTCTAATTTGTATCCACACCTCCACCCAAAATACAGATTTATTAATATATACATCTCTAGTCTGTATCCACACCTCCTCCCAAAATAGACTTATTCATATATACATCTCTAGTCTGTATCCACACCCCCTCCCAAAATACAGATTTATTCATATATACATCTCTAGTATGTATCCACACCTCCTCCCAAAATACAGATTTATTCATATATACATCTCTAGTCTGTATCCACACCCCCTCCCAAAATACACTTATTCATATATACATATCTCTAATCTGTATCCACACCTCCTCCCAAAATACAGATTTATTCATATATACATCTTTAGTCTGTATCCACACCCCTCCCAAAATAGAGATTTATTCATATATACATCTCTAGTCTGTATCCACACCTCCACCCAAAATACAGATTTATTCATATATACATCTCTAGTCTGTATCCACACCCCCTCCCAAAATACACTTATTCATATATACATATCTCTAATCTGTATCCACACCTCCTCCCAAAATACAGATTTATTCATATATACATCTTTAGTCTGTATCCACACCCCTCCCAAAATAGAGATTTATTCATATATACATCTCTAGTCTGTATCCACACCTCCTCCCAAAATACAGATTTATTCATATATACATATCTCTAATCTGTATCCACACCTCCTCCCAAAATACAGATTTATTCATATATACATCTCTAATCTGTATCCACACCTCCTCCCAAAATACAGAATTATTCATATATACATCTCTAGTCTGTATCCACACCTCCTCCCAAAATACAGATTTATTCATATATACATCTCTAATCTGTATCCACACCCCCTCCCAAAACACAGAATTATTCATACATACATCTCTAATCTGTATCCACACCTCCACCCAAAATACAGATTTTTTTTTTTTAACCTCTCTCTCTAGTTTTTCTACACAGCGTGGTGCTGAATACTACACCCAATATGCAGAATGTAGTCTACCTGCTGACTATAACAATGCTTACACTGTGGGCCTGATTCAGAGATGAAAGCAATGGGGGTTGCGTATGCAGATTGAGCGATTGTTTGTCATTGCGAATGTGCCGCACTGTTAGTGCGCAGCGATTGCACTGCAATTACGGACGCACAGAGGAATCCATCGCAAAGTGAGTGAGAGGCTGTCAGATATCGGTGATATCTTCTGCTTTACCTGTTTGATGAATGGCCCGAATACTTAATTTCTACAAAAGCAGGTGACCATGTCCATTTTCATCTTCTTTTGCAGAACTTAAGTGATTATGAATAGACCCCAAAGTACCAACCAAAAAAATGTCAGGAGCTGATTGGTTGGTACTTTATCATTCATAATTTTCTCTCTCTCAGGGACTTATTCATCATCACTTAGTTTTCACAAAAGCATGTGACATTAACATTTTCGCATATTTTTTCAAAAAATAAGGGTTAGGGCCATTCATCAAGTTCCGAAAAAAATTTTTTTTTCGGAACTTGATGATGTTACTGAACGCCATCCTGAGATGGCGTTCAGACCCCGATAATCTACACATGCTGCTGTTTACACAGGGATCTGGGAGAGGGAGGTCAGTCCATGACATAGATGTTTGGGAATGTCACAAACTTTGGAGAGCTCGCCCAGGGTCCCGGGAGAATATACTTAACCATCCGTCCACTTTTGCAGTGAAGTAGCCGAAGTTATGATGGCGCGTTTCACACCACCTGCAGGATTCCCAAGGGATCTCTCCCTCCAAGATTTCCCGCAGGGAGTCAGTGACTAGTTCAGAATTACACTTCCCAACTGTTCTGATTCCACAAGCGGTGGACGAGGCTTATTTTATCCCAAATTTGCATGCCTAAATGCTGAAAGGTACAAAATTCTCTCAGACATAATTCATTCTAATTCACCTATTTTGTTTGAAAGGTTCCTAAAATTTGTTACCACACACACATCACATTTAGTATTTTTACTGCCGGTCTTAACTTTACACACATATGTATTTTAAAACGAATTGGTTTAATATTATTATTGATTACAAACATCTAGTGGGGAAATATAATTAGAAAAGCTGATTTACCATTATTTGTTATCCAATCACAACAAAATGCAAAAGGGAAAAAAAAAACATTTTTAAAGAGGAGATGTAAAAAAATAATAATATAAGAATGTAAACATATGTATTTCTAAAAAACAAAAACAAAAAAAACAGTGCGGTTACATTAAAAAAAGAATCAATCACCTTAGCTCAATGATCTGTCCAGAACAACATTTTCCCATGCTGTCACACAACATGTAATTTTGCACTTGATACGTAGCTGATCGCCATGAAGGATATAATCAGATAAGAAAATGATGATGTGGGAATCATGGCTGGCAGCACGCAGGAGAAAATATATAATATTGAGAAATCCACTACAATTAAACAACACTTCTCTCCTCTGTACAAACATGGCAGACAGGTAGCATGCTACAGCACAGCTTGTTAATTCACTCAGAACCATTGAGGCATGTGTTGATAAAGCCATTTTTTTGTGCCTCATACCTCAGTGATGGTACTAGCTCCCTGTCAGGACGTATCTACAATGGGTGCAATAGATTCTGACACTAAGCTAAAATCTGCGGCACCTCACGAGAGAGGAGGGGGCCCGCATTAAGGGCCTGATTCAGAGCCGAACACTCTGACCACAGCGCTCGCTCTGAATCAGTGCCCTCCTCCATGAAAATGGAGCAGCCTCCGGGCCGCTCGCATAACTGTGGGTGACAACCCACAGCATATGCGAGCGTCCATGATGATGGTCGCGATGGTCTTGACCACCGGGCTTGCGACGGAGACCCTGCGGTAGGGTCTCGCTGCCGCAAGCCCAGGAGTGCTTTTGGCTCTATCAGAGCCAAAATCACTCCCACTGACATCAGTAGTGATGTCAGTGGGGCCGGCTTCAGACGGTAGGCGTTCCCATGGGAACGCCTCCGTCTGGCAGGCACGCCCACCAAAGGTGGTATGCTGTCAATCAACATCGACAGCACACCCCCTTTGGTGCGAGACCCGGAGCGATGGAGAGCCCGTCGCTTGCCGGGTCTCGCGCATGCGCACGACGGCGCTCCCTCCGTCATGCGCTTGCACAGTGGGGGAACATCGACCCGCTTGCGAGCGTCCTGCACTCGCGAGCGGGTCTGAATGACCCCCTAAGTCTCCACACAGGCCCCCTTCTCTCTTAAAGGATATCGGATCATCCATAATATTACTGTACAGCTATTTAATCTATATATACATACAGTATATACCAGTTGAGTACAATAAGAGATGATGCGGTTTCTTTGGTTAGTTAATGACAAGCTTCCTAGAAACTGCAATAGTCTGCAGCACCAGCCAAAATGCAGGCAACGAGAGGTACTGTACTGTACTACGGCTTCAAATAAAAGTTCCAACACTAACTTTAGAAAGAAGAATCTAGCTCATTTTATTCCCTATTTTTTATTCCTTTCAAGGTAGAAACTTTTATTCTCAAACAAGTCAACTGGCCTTGAAATAAAAAGCTAATAAATTCCAATGCACAGTGTATATATACTTTCACTAGGTGCTACTTGTAAGTAAACTTCATTTTTATTATATTCAGGCTATGCTGGCTGGAAAATGATTTGTTGTTTAAGCCTTGTCTTGCACATCACAAATCTGCATTGATAGCTTTACCAGCAAGCTAGTGTAAGCTTACAAAACTGTTCCATTCCCCGATGACAGTAAATCCCGTCCGTATCCCACCGCAGGCGGCCGGATCTGACAGTGTGATGTAATGAAACCTCAGCTAACACACGATGGATGTAAAGCAGACCGAACCAGAGCCCAGACCACAAAGGTAACACTGTTATCCAAACCTCTAGGATGTATAAAGGGTTATTTGATGGTACTGGAGTTGTTTGTAACCGATATACTATTAATGAGCTAGTATATCAACTTTTAGACAATCCCAGTCAGAAACCCAACACCTACAGGTAAGTACCCCTACCCTAACCCACCCCCCCAACTCTAACCCTCCCCTCCCGCAACCTAACCCTACCCTAACCCCAAGCCTAATATTTACCATTGTGATGCCGGCGGTAGGGATTGTGGAGCGGTGATCCTGACTGCTGTCGGGATTCAGGCTCCAGGATTATGACCGCCTTGATCCCAACTACATGCCATTACAGCATTTCAAAACAAAAGTCTGTGCAATGCTAGTAAGGGAAAATAAAATATCAACTGGTTGATCTGTACGCAGGGGAAGGCCACGCAAATAACTTATGTATTAATGTATAACTTATTTATCTTATATCAAATACCACTAGGACAGTGTCCTAAAGATCTGACCTGCTGGAAAGCAGGGAAAAACAGTTGTTCGATCCCGCTTTATTTCTTTACAGCTACAGTAAAAATCAGGATAGGGTTGGAACATCAGTCCTGCTCCAACTAAGGTTCATGTCTAGCTCCACTCATCAGCATATATATTACCATCTAGGGGTGTGCTCAGCCTCACCAGATGGAACAGGTACATAAGCATAAACGTTACGTGTGGCCAAAAATATGTGGACACCAAATCACCACACTCATACCCAGTATGTGCTTGGGCATGAATATGGCGTTTGCTATATCAGTTTAGAGCAGGGGCGGGCAATAAGTTGCCCACCCCCAGATGTTGTAGAACTAGACATTCCAGCCACTATTTTGCTATTTGGCCATGCTAAAATTGTTGCAGTGCATGCTGGGATTTGTATTCAAAAACAGCTGTAGGGCTGCTTATTGTCCACCCTGGTTTAGAGTCTTCTAAGAAGGCTTTCCATTAAATTTCAGAACGTGGCTGAGGTGATCCATTCAGTCTCGAGAGCATTAGTGGGATTGGGTACTGATGTTGGCCTGGATCGCAGTCAGTCTTCTAATTCATTCCAAAGGTATTCAATGGGGTTGAGGTCAGGGCTCTGTGTAGGCCAGTCAAGTTCTTCCACCCCAAACTCAACAAACCGGTTTTTTTTGATGGACCTCTTTTTGAGGGCTCTCTCCAAATTGTTGCCACAAAGTTGGAAGTGCACAAATCACTGGAATGTCATTGTCTTTTAGCATTAGGCTTTAGCTTCTCATGGCCAAACCATAAAAAAACATTCCTAGACCATTTTCCTTCTTTCAAAGTTTAAAGTTGGCATTACAAATATATACAGGAAGCATTCTCCTGGCAACCAGCAAGCCCAGATTCATATGCCAGAGAGAGAATTGCCACTACTTCATAGTCCAATAGCGGTGTGCTGTACATCACTTCAGCTGATGTTTGGTATTGAATGGTGAACTCTTTGTGGCTGCTCGGCCGGGGAATTCCAATTCACGAAGCTCCGGACGAAAAGTTCTCATGCCGAAGTTGCTTCCAGAGAGTCACAGTGGAATTCTGTAAAGAATGTTGTAGCAAAGGACAGATGCTTTTTATGCTTTGCACACTTCAGCACTAGACAGTCCTATTCTGTGAGCTTGTGTGGCCAACTGTTTGTGAATGGGAATGCAAGACTCTCTCCGCCCAACCCTTCTTCAATGTTTCTTCTTCTGCTCCCTTCTTTCTCTGTCCCGTTTAACCCTACTCCTCTTTTTATTACATATTTTCTCTCCCCTACCTCCCCTCACTCTGACCTTCCCTCTCCACCTGTTTGTCTTTTACATAATGTCTCTACCCTACTGTACTTCCGCCTCAAAATCTGCTGTGGTCCCTCCATTTCCGACAAGCCGCAGCCCCCTTAGGTCTGTATGAGGGCTCTAAAGCTGTCAGATTTAACAAGCTGTAATGGCGTTACTGTATTGTAGCCTATGGACTACTATTTCTCAAAAATTTGCCTTCCCCGACAATGGCATCCGCATATGGTTTTCTGACTGTGCAGTGCAGAATGGCCCCAAAAGTGAAAAGGCTACAATCATAAGGGGAAAGGCTACAATCATAAGGGGAAAGGCTACAATCATAAGGGGAAAGGCTACAATCATATGGGGAAAGGCTACAATCATAAGGGGAAAGGCTACAATCATATGGGGAAAGGCTACAATCATATGGGGAAAGGCTACAATCATAAGGGGAAAGGCTACAATCATAAGGGGAAAGGCTACAATCATAAGGGGAAAGGCTACAAATGACAATTGTTGTAGGACTTTTGTACACAGAAGCAACCTAACCATGATTATAGTTATCCACTATTTACAGAGCACCAACATTTCACTCTGTGCTTTATAGCATGTAAGAGGTACACAGACATTGTGTGTTTGCCCAGAATGGAATATAAAAGGTAAATATGTGGAGCTACATTACAATCCAAAAGTGCCATGGTACAATATCATATTTAATACTGGCAGCTTTGAAGTTTGGAGACCATTTTATACTTATGTGCTGCAGATATTTTATTTTGCTGAATATGTCTGCAAACAATTCTACAGGATCACAACACCCAAGGTCATGTTCAATGGGAATCCAACTTTATAATGCTCATGACCTGTAACTCTTATGCTGGGTACACACTAAGCCAGGGGTGGGGAACCTTTTTTCTGCCGAGGGCCATTTTGATAAATATAACATTATTTGTGGGCCTGGTTCAGGCCATGACCCCTCCACGTGACATCACATGGGGGCGGGGCCACAGTCGCCGGTGATTACAGCAATGCCTGGAGCATCCAGAGGAAGCTTCAGGGAGCTGTAAGGGCAGCGGTGTGACTGTCTGAAGCATCCTAAAGACGCTCCAGGTGGCACTGCTGCATAGATTCTGGCTGCAGTGTACCATTCTAGGCACCCTACAAGCCAGATGAGGCTAGCAGAAAAAAGCTCAGAGGGCCAGACCAAATGATTCTGAGGGCCTTATAAGGCCCCCGGCCCTGAGGTTCCCCATCCCTGCACTAAGTGCTGTGTACCCAGCGCAATGTCGGGAGTGTGCATCGTCAGCGGCATAGCAGGTACACACTCGCCAATGTGGACGACATATCGTCTAGTGCAGAGGTTTAGCATTCCCGCTAGGCTGTTTCAGCAGGGCACCGCTCCCTGTCCTATTTCTGAAGGAAAGAAAGCACCCTACCCTCCAGCACGGCGCCCTGCTGACACAGCCTGCAGGTTCTGTCCCTCGGGTGGGGAAACCGGCAGAGCAGAGGTCACCACCGGTGAATGGACGCCATGCGCATGTGCCAGTCATCCATTCACAGTGACCGCGGCACTTGGGGGCTGCGTGGCATGTCCGTAAGTGCCGGGCATGCCCCCAAGAGTGACGAAAAGGGGACGCTTCATAAAGACATGTCCACTATTCATTGGCCACGCGTGTTTTCGGTGAGCGCTGATGTGCCCTAGCTCTAGGTCCGGCGCCCTGCCTGCCGCTGGACCTAGAGTGAACACTAGAGGTTCCCAAACGTGGTCCTCAAGGCTCCCCAACAGTTCAGGTTTTAGAGATATCCATGGTTGAGCACAGGTGGGTAAATTAAATTGACTGGGGTACTCATTAAGTAACTTGTGCTCACCCATGGATATCTCTAAAACCTAAACTGTTGGAGAGTCTTAAGGACCGCGTTTGGGAACCTCTGGTCTAGTGTGTACCAGGCATTACACAGAATCCCCTTATTACAAAACAGCAAACGGGAGACAGCAACTAGCATTTCTACCACAAACAAAATAAAAGAAGAAAACCGTAATTCTACACTAATATGAAAATCTTTTATGTAAATTAATGTTAAATATTTGGCTGGGCCACTAGTGTGTTTTTCTATAATGGCCTAATCTACTAGGGTCATGACCAGGATCACATCACGGTGAGATTTTCTTGAGTTCCCTTGTAAATCTATATGTAAAGACAGATAATTTCATAAAAAGAAATAAATCAATAAATAAAATGTAATAAAATAATATTTACTGCTTGTTAGGGTTCAGTTTATGAATGTTTTAAACTGTAAAATAATCCTAATAATACACAAAAAAAATTGACAGAGGAAATTAAATCTGCTAGATGAAATGAAAGACTCTGCCACTGATGTTTGGAACGTCGTGGCATTGAGTGCCGTCATACAGTACGCCAGGAGGCATGTTAGTGCTAATTGTTGTGGATTAAATGACTCTCAGCAGAGGCCTTGCTAAGGGCTATTTGGGCAACACGTGATCTAATGTATAAGGTTCGTTCAGCACAAAGTGCTGCATCAGGATCTTATGTGCATTAGTTCATGTTCTCCATGGAGTTAAGAAGTTTGGCAGCTGCAGCGTGGACAGATGTAAGGGCACGTGGCTTCTAAAAGGCTACTGTGCCAGCACGCATGCCATTATTATTGTGTTCCACAACATATTCTGCTATATACGCACCACAATGAAAATCAAGGTCCTCAGGAGTACACATACTGTAATAAGCCCTTTTTTGTTGCTGCAGAATTTAGTGCCATCTGATTTTGATCAGATTAACAGCCAATATTTTCCTATTAAAACAATCAATTAAACCTTGGAAACAGAGATTTGAGTGGCTACAAACTGGAATTATTGTTACTGTCCTTTATTTATAGGGAGTCACAAAGGCCAGTGCCGTACATAGTGTGTACAAAAATATTAGTCAAGGATAGCAAAACATAAAGTGCACACATAAGTGTAAAACAGACAGAATAGCAGGGACGTGCGGTCAGGGGGTTCCAGACTATAGACAGTAAAAAGGTTGACAATGTCTAGATAGACACCAGATGTTAGACAGTCAATAGGTCGACACACTGAAGGTCGACAGGTACAAATGGTCGACATGTTCATAAGGTTGACACAAAATGGTAAACATTATTGTTGTTTTTAGGGTTAGGCACTTACCCCGACGGTTAGGGTTAGGCACTTACCGGATGGTTAGGCACTAGAAGAGATGGTTAGGGTCAGGCACCTACCCAGACGGTTAAGGTGCCCACACACATAGCGACATTTTACACGATTTGGCTGATTTCGACGAATCGTGACGACGAATCGGGTAAAAAAAAAAAAAGTACAAATCATGAGTTTATACTCACGAGCACGATGCCGATGCGCGTCCCCGCTCGTCATACATCGCATCTTCTGATCTGCCGTGCTGTAGGGCAGATTAGCCAATCTGGGATACAATGCATTGGCTGCAAGATGGATCTTTAGTCAGATTGGACATTTTTAACTCCAAATCGTGATCACGACGGCAAGGGAGCTCCCGTGAAAGTTCATGAGGAAATTGGCCATAAAATCGTATCGTGAGGACATCGGTATGTGTGTGGGCACCTTTAGCGTTAGGCACCAGGAGGGAGGGTTAGGGTGAAGATTAGGGCTAAAAAATAGACAGATATATATATATATATATATCTCTGTCTATCTATCATGTGTCTGCCATTTTTATGTCGACCTTTTGACACTGTCGACCTATTGACTGTCTAACATCTGGTGTCCATCTAGACACTGTTGACCTTTTTACTGTTTATCTATCTGTTAATCCACACCCGCGGTCAGGGTAGGCATAGCCTCCCCTGTCATACTCCACAGTATTGATATAAAAATGGTGTTTATATATATGTGCGCCTCCCCAGCCATTAACTTCACCGCACGTCACTTCATAATAGTGGAAAAAAGAATATATATGGCAGTGTAATTCTATCTATTTATATATCTATAGCATAGAGAGAGAGAGAGAGAGAGAGAGAATACCAGCACTGGATCAACCTGTACCGCAGTTGCTGGATGCAGCAGACAAGTTTATGCCCACTGATAGCACAAAGGATACTATGGGGAGGAAATTATGGTAAATTAAATGAAAGAAAGATCACATGAGGGAAGGAGGCTCTGTTTGTGAAAGCTGACAATGGGAGAGCTAGCCAAACAGAGGAATGGTCCGGCTCAGGGACAAAAGGGGTGGGGGGTTCTGAGGAGAACAGGTAGGCTATGATAAAGAGAGGGGGTTTTGAGTGTCTGCTTGAAGCTTTTGATACAGGTGGAAGGTCTGATAGGCAGACAGGAGTGAATTCCATTTGTGAGCAGCAGAGCGGGTGAAGGCTTGGAGTGGGTAGAAGTAATCAGTTGGGAAGAGGGAAAGCAGTGATTGGCAGAGCAAAAAGAGGTGTCAAGGGGAATGAAGATAGAGTTGTAGGGGGGGAGAGGACTGGCTGAGGACGTTACATGTAAGTGTGAGCTGTACTGTGCAGAAGAAGAGTCAGTGTAGGGTCTGACCAAGACGGGAGGCAGAAACAGACTGTTTGGAATAAAAGCTGAGGCAGCAGCATAGTAAAGGATGGACTGGGGAGAGATTATCACAGTCATTAAAGATATGAAAGGACTTATCTTAATCTACAGAATGCATTGCATGATTAGTACAGATGAACGGGCGGGTGGACATATTATGAGGGGAGGAATGACAGCCACACAAGCAGAGCATTTCCATGCAAGATGTATGGAGGTGATCTCCCTTCACAGCGTGTAAATGGCTGAATGATGATTCGGAGGAAGGGAGCGATTTGACAAATGATACACACTGTTTTTTAGTCATTTTCAGGCTGAAATGAAATAGTTGGGAATAATTGTTTAATTTTCTTATCTGAACGTATATTTTTCAGTGTATCATGGTCAGCGTGAGGGATTCTGTCTGTCAACTGCTGGCCACAGGGCCGCTGAGACATACGGTGGGCCTGGATTTTAATCAAAATCATGGGCATGGCTACACACGCTTGTGTAAAATTGCATTAAAATATGATGCTTCACGGCAGTGGGCGCCAAATACAGGGTCATTCCTTCCTCCTCTTTGGCTGGGCTAGACTCACACTGGACCCCCTACATAGAGCAGACCCACCCCCTTTCAGCATCCTTGGGGTGCATCAAGAGTTAATGCAGGCATGGCGGCTACAAAACAAAAAGTGGCAGAGGAGGTCCCTGCATCTCACAAACTGTCAATCCTATGAGACTAAGTAACAGCCGCATTGTGGTGTAAACGGGGTCGACCCTAGCCATAAAGAAAAGCCGACCCCCCCCCCTAGTGGATTTCTTCCTGCGGGCTATTTTTCTCTCCACTACCTAATATTTCTCCTCTCATACGCATATCCACTCTGCATGAGGGCTGGTGCACAGACCAGTGCACCTCTTTCAAGAATAGGCAAGAAGCTCTCTGTATTGTATGGAAGTCACTAGGATGCTCTCTGTATTTTTTTTGTGGTCTTTGGAATGCGCACTCTGCATTATATTTCGGTCTCTGGAATTTTCTCTGTATCCCTGCTGTTGTGACTCCACCTATCATTGCATTTCGCGTTAGTCACAACTACCACAGAAATGACTAAACATAATGGTGTGCTAACCCCTCCCTATTTTTACGCTGGCTCCACCCACATGAGATGTGTCCCGCCTGAGAGACAACTTTCAGATTTTGGGCCACTTTTAGTTCCCAATTCGCCCCTGGCCTGGCCCCATGTGGTCTTAATCCAATTCTGGTTAAAAAAAAAAAAAAAAAAGGACATACCCAAGTAATTATCTTTAAAAAGGCATTAAAGATAATGCTTCGTTATGAAGCAACTTGGCTGTGTGGTACCTCTCTAACTACTTATATGCATAAAACTGCGCAAGATTGTGCAGCCTCTTTTAGTTTGGCCACCGTTACAAATGAGGGAACTGGGGAAAGTTTTACAGACAAAGATCAGAGAACCCCCTAAAACACTTTACAAAGACAAAATAACCACACCACACCTAAATTGGTAATAACATGAGACTGTGTACTGGAAGGAATACAGATTGTGGTTCCTCTCTACAACAGCCTACAGCCCCCTCTAATATTTTCCCTAAAAAGAATATGACAAGTACTGTAACCAAACATGAAATATTTCAACTATTTCATATTACTACCTCAGTGTTCCAAGAGAGATTAAAAAAAAAATGCATGAAAAAAATGAGCCGACTGAAAAAGAAATACAAATTGTGTAATGAATACTGGCCACAATGTCTAACAAATCCCAAAGTCTTGAGTATTCATGCAAATAGGAGCAATTTCACCATGATTAAAAAGGCAATTAACTTTTCTAAAAAAAAAAAAAAAAAGTGCAGCCATTTATTTGATCTGCCTGGGTGTCATGTAGGCCTGCGCTCAGCAGCAAGAGAACACTTTGCAAGATTGTATATTTTGTCAGTGAGAAAGGGGACACTGACAGTGACCGCACACAACCATCCAGACAAGGTTGTATTGTTATGGGACAATGGGAAATGGTCCTCAACACCCATTACTATACTTTATGGGGCTTATTATGTTATTTACCAGGGGGCCAGGCGTTTTTAGAGTTATCTTTTAGGTAGTGTATATAATATTAGGCAATATATTGGATGATACATCATTTCGACACGGATCAGAACGATATATCTTCTATATAGGTCAGTGTGTATGCTCAATCGCGCGCTCATGTGCGTCATTGTCCCATCTGATGTGGATGATGCTACTGATGACCGCATGCAGGTGAATGCAGGATGGAAGAAAATATCGCATGTGTATACATCGGATTGTGCAGTGTGTATAGCCACCCGATATATCCTTCCATCGGGCGTCGGGCCAGCTGGGATACACGTCGTTCTGATAAAAAGAATTATCAACAACTAAAAGATACAAATTATTTCCGGTTTATATTTAGATCATACAGATGTGCCTTCACTAGTCTTTTCTGTAGTTGTGCCAAGCAGCCCCTCGGAGCCCCTGGTCTCTGCTAGCGTCGGGTGTCTTTTTTTGCCAAAAATGTGTCTAAGTTGCAATGCAATGCAGCCAGTTTATCCAGCAGTAAAAAGACGCATTTTAATACTAGAAGAAGCCGTTCTCCAATAAACTAAAATGATGTCGGTCAGTGAATGGTAAAATAGTTTTGTGAATGTAAGCGTGGGTTCCTTTAATCCTCTTGGATGTATAAAATCTGAACCTTCCTGTGTTTCCTTTCTATGTAGTATATATAAATGTATTTATAAGTACATTCTGTCGTCCCACGTTTACTGGCTGTGTAATTATCTTTTCTTCTTTTTGCGCTTTGTCAGTGCGTTTAGTCTCATTTATATTGTCTTTACCTGCCGGGATTGGGTTTGTCTACATTCCTTATAGGCACGTTTCATAGCACATAGGAAGACTGACACTTCCTTATAAAAGTATATAGGCGTTCTCTTTCCTTTGCACCATGAAATCCTGCTACATGTAATTATGTATTTTCTTAATTTATTCCACTGTCTCTGCACTCCACCTGTATAGTCCTATCAAATCACAGATGGTATATATACTCAACATTTAGAATGTCGACACATGAACTGTGAAATTTTCCACATTCATTAGGTATAGGGGAATGTATGGTGTATTGGTTCCCTGACAACATAAGAGATGTCCCATGCAACCGGCCAGAATGCCCCTAGTCCAGGCAGGTGGTGGATTCCAGTCCACATCAGGCATAATGACATGTCTGACAACCATCACCTCACCTTTCATCCTCTCACTGGCTTCCTGTATTATTATTAGTAATATAACTCCTCATCTTTTCAATTCACTGAATTGTTCCTAACTGAAAAACCTCTATCCAGAGTGACCAAAATAGTCTCCATCCTACAGTACCTCCAATGCTCTGTATTAAAGCTGCCTTTATGTCATTCATCACATATAAAGCAACTTCACCTCCTTTTTGCTACTCTGTCTTTACTACAAATGACATATGTAGCTGGGAATAACGATGTCCCAGTCTTGGCTCTTTGTACCATGACTCAGTAATAGCTGTGAGAGCTAAACTATCTCAGGGCAGGAGCTTATTTATCTGTGAGCATTTGTACACCTACTGTAGCATTAAACCTTTTTGCTTGTCCCTAACCTAAAGCATTACCAAGACACTTTACATCATCTTGAGGCAGATAGCGGCATCTACCGGGTTTGTTTTTTTGTCATCCTTTAACCAGTTTTCATATCGCCACAGGAAACGTCTGTACTCCTCATGGTAGAATCCGCCTCTATTGTATCTTATCCTTCTAAACTCTGCTGCTGCCCTGACTGACAAATCCAAACGCTTCCGTTATTGCACCAGTTCTGTAACCAAGTGTTATAGCGTCTGTGTCAAAGCATCCCATCATCTGAGCTGGACACTGAGAATGCTCTTTCCCACATGAGTCCATTTATAAAGAGTTCATGCATAATAAGATCCGCACTAAGGGCCTGATTCAGAGATGGACGGAATCACAGAACCTCACACAAGCAGCTGTGCAATTCCGCCCATCTTAAGGCAAATGCAGAAGGTATAGTAGTGCCAGACTCATCCTTGCTGCATTTGCAAGCACCATCGCAACCAGCTTTGGTTGGGTGCTGGTCACTTCAGGGGACAGGAATCTGTGCCCGCTGAAGCAGACCCTGGCCTTGTCCCTCCCTTTTCCGGGAACGGTGACCAGCTACACCCCCTTCTCTCAAATGCTGCAGCATGTCAATCATGCTGCGGCTTGGGAAGGGTATGTGAGCGGGATCGCAGGACCCTGCACATGCGCAGTACATCTCTGAATCAGGCCCTAAGAGATACAGTAAATATGTTGCTTATAAGTGATAGCTATAAGCATTTCTTCCTCTCATAGGACCTATCAGAGGACGTAAAGCTCCCACAGATGTCAAACACAGCCAGAGCCACACAGCAATTAGCAGGATCCCCTGTGCCACATAACTTTCATACACCATAGCCTCAGTTTCAACACAAAATATAGGGGAACTCTTCATTGACATAGAAACCTTGTCATGGCCCGCATTAGTAGCCCACAGGATCTAGAGATGGTGTTATCCTATCAGGGTCATGCTCCAGAATGAATCTGACAGCTTTGTATCCCTATCTGGCATGCATGCTGCTGTCATAAATGTTGGGAGATCAGATATCTGAATAGACAACACATAACTAAACTTACAGTATGTTTACATTTCCTGGGAGTCACTACTATACGTTTCCTGGGAGTCACTGCTATACGTTTCCTGTGAGTCACTGCTATACATTTCCTGTGAGTCACTGCTATGCATTTCCTATGAGTCACTGCTATGCATTTCCTGTGAGTCACTGCTATAGATTTCCTGTGAGTCACTGCTATGCATTTCCTGTGAGTCACTGCTATACATTTCCTGGGAGTCACTGCTATGCGTTTCCTGTGAGTCACTGCTATACATTTCCTGTGAGTCACTGCTATACATTTCCTGTGAGTCACTGCTATACATTTCCTGTGAGTCACTGCTATGCGTTTCCTGTGAGTCACTGCTATACGTTTCCTGTGAGTCACTGCTATACGTTTCCTGTGAGTCACTGCTATACGTTTCCTGTGAGTCACTGCTATACGTTTCCTGTGAGTCACTGCTATACGTTTCCTGTGAGTCACTGCTATACGTTTCCTGTGAGTCACTGCTATACGTCTCCTGTGAGTCACTGCTATACGTCTCCTGTGAGTCACTGCTATACGTTTCCTGTGAGTCACTGCTATAGGTTTCCTGTGAGTCACTGCTATAGGTTTCCTGTGAGTCACTGCTATACGTTTCCTGTGAGTCACTGCTATAAGTTTCCTGTGAGTCGCTGCTATAAGTTTCCTGTGAGTCGCTGCTATACATTTCCTGTGAGTCACTGCTATAGATTTCCTGTGAGTCACTGCTATAAGTTTCCTGTGAGTCGCTGCTATAAGTTTCCTGTGAGTCACGGCTATGCGTTTCCTGTGAGTCACGGCTATGCATTTCCTGTGAGTACAGGCTATGCATTTCCTGTGAGTCACTGCTATAGATTTCCTGTGAGTCACTAGTATACGTTTCCTGTGAGTCACTGCTATACGTTACCTGTGAGTCACTGCTATAGATTTCCTGTGAGTCACTGCTATGCATTTCCTGTGAGTCACTGCTATAAGTTTCCTGTGAGTCGCTGCTATAAGTTTCCTGTGAGTCACTGCTATGCATTTCCTGTGAGTCACTGCTATAGATTTCCTGTGAGTCACTGCTATAGATTTCCTGTGAGTCACTAGTATACGTTTCCTGTGAGTCACTGCTATACGTTACCTGTGAGTCACTGCTATGCATTTCCTGTGAGTCACTGCTATAAGTTTCCTGTGAGTCGCTGCTATAAGTTTCCTGTGAGTCACTAGTATACGTTTCCTGTGAGTCACTGCTATAAGTTTCCTGTGAGTCACTGCTATACATTTCCTGTGAGTCACTGCTATACGTTTCCTGTGAGTCTCTGCTATACATTTCCTGTGAGTCACTGCTATACATTTCCTGTGAGTCACTACTATACATTTCCTGTGAGTCACTACTATGCATTTCCTGTGAGTCACTGCTATGCATTTCCTGTGAGTCACTGCTATGCATTTCCTGTGAGTCACTGCTATGCATTTCCTGTGAGTCACTGCTATGCATTTCCTGTGAGTCACTGCTATACATTTCCTGTGAGTCACTACTATACATTTCCTGTGAGTCACTGCTATGCGTTTCCTGTGAGTCACTGCTATACGTTTCCTGTGAGTCACTGCTATACGTTTCCTGTGAGTCACTACTATACGTTTCCTGTGAGTCACTACTATACGTTTCCTGTGAGTCACTACTATACGTTTCCTGTGAGTCACTACTATACGTTTCCTGTGAGTCACTGCTATAAGTTTCCTGTGAGTCACTGCTATACATTTCCTGGGAGTCACTGCTATACATTTCCTGTGAGTCACTGCTATACATTTCCTGTGAGTCACTACTATACATTTCCTGTGAGTCACTACTATACATTTCCTGTGAGTCACTGCTATACATTTCCTGTGAGTCACTGCTATACATTTCCTGTGAGTCACTGTTATACATTTCCTGTGAGTCACTGTTATACATTTCCTGTGAGTCACTGTTATACATTTCCTGTGAGTCACTACTATACATTTCCTGTGAGTCACTACTATACATTTCCTGTGAGTCACTACTATACATTTCCTGTGAGTCACTGCTATACATTTCCTGTGAGTCACTACTATACATTTCCAGTAAGTCACTACTATACATTTCCTGTGAGTCACTGCTATACGTTACCTGTGTTACTATGTGTAAGCATATGGTAAAATTTGAGGGGAAAAAAACAGTTAAATTATCATCAGAAAATGTTCCCCTTCCTCTGAACCTATATGGAGACCTCCAGAAAGGAAATAAATTCCCATTTATAGGTTTCTCACCTAGAACGAATGGCCTGATTCAGCAAGGATCGCAAGTGCAAAAACGCACCCAGTTGATTGTTGCCCTCTGTGCTTGCATCGTAGTGCTCGTGTGCGAACTGGCCACTGTGATTGGGACTGTGATCGCAGTGACTATGCAGACCCATTGCAGAGGGATTGTCAGGAAGTACAGTTGGGCTGGTGGTGACAGGGGGCTAGTTGGCGAAACGCAGGCGTGCCAGTGCGTTTGAATGACGTTGCAGGGGCGCGCATAAATTATCCATAGCGTCGGCAAACGCAGCGTGAGCTCTAGCTGTGTACAGGAAGTTTAGCAATTTCTGGGTAAGGTCTGACCTGCCTTAATTGTGCGTGAGGCTCGGATCGTATTCGACGGTACCAATGTTTTTGCAGACTTGCAAGGTATTACGGATGTGAGTAAAGGGAAGTGGGCGTTTTTATGTTTTTGCTGTGCCGGCATTGCGATCACAGTCATTTGCATAATTTTGCAGAAGGACTGCGTACACGCTTGCTGCCGCGATCGCATCATCAATCCTTGCTGGATGAGGCCCTCAGTATTCACATTGCCACAATTGCTGCCATATGTGACTGATGTACATTTCAAGGTTATAAAGGGAATAATGGAGAATTTTAATGTAAGAAATTACCGGCACATGATTTAATTCTAGTCAATTAAACACAGTCCCGTCACCTTGGGTCACACAGCAGAGGTCTGAGGGAGTCACCAGATTCACCATAATTGTTCTGAGGTCAGGCGGTGCTCATTCTCCACCTATTGCAGACCTGCGGAAAGTTCCAGCTGAAAGTTTCATGACAGACAACAGCAGCCAGTCACAGCAAGGGCACATCAGTGTCAATCTATCTGTGGTGAGACACTTGAATAGGGGATTTAGCTCCATGCGAATTATGCACTGAAGTCAAGATCAGTGAAAATAGACAGATGTTCAACATTTACTTAAAGGATGTCAGTAGGTTCAGAGTAAATCAGATTCATCATAATAAATCATCACTTCTCTGACATTGCAGAGAGGAGCAGGAAAAGGCTGCAAGAAAGCATAACTGTGATTTAATCAAGTAACTGTTACCGAACACACGTCTCACCGTTTTATCAGAGGACTGGGAATTCACATATAATGCTCCCAGAATAAGTTAAAGAGAAACATTTCTTTTCCACCCCCTGAAATCATCATTTTCCTTATGAACCCAATGTAGAGTTGCTTGCAAGAGTCTTCTAGTAATGTACTGTAGTCACTTTTATACTGCTCAGAAGCACAACAATTATTATGCTTCCATCAGTAGGTGGATTCCACCAAAATATGCGCTTATGACTCCACGGAGAGGTGGGCAGCAAGTAAGGTCGTGTTCATGCAAACATGGCCCGCGCAGATCAAAACAAAAGCTGGGTACACAGACGATATATTGGATGATTCGCCAATTTCTGATGAATCGGAACAACAAATCGTCCCGTGTGTAAGCGCTATTGCGTGCTCCCGTGTGTTGCATCTTCTGATCGACCTGCAGTGCACGCCAATCTGAAGATTCGAGGAACGACACCATGCTTCTGAATGCGGTGGGGGAACAACATATTGAGCGGTCGTACACCAGATTGTGCAGTGTGTACGAAACGCCCGATAAATCGTCTAGTCGCTGGGTACACACATTGTCTAGTGTGTACCCAGCTAAAGATGCATATGTTCTGGTCAGGAGGTGCTCAACCCCTAATGACGATGATGATGATGATTGGCAGCCGCTTCTGGCTGAATGTGTGTTGATCCTGCTCCTTACCAAGGTCGGGCAGAGACACCCGGGACGTTGCTGGATTGATCGACCTGGCAATTTTCCTGTGTGAAAGGGGCTTTACCATGATGTCCAGCTTTACATAACCTGCATTTCTGTCAACACACCCTCATTGAACTTTATATGAGAACACCCCATTACAGCCCAGTTAGGTCTCTTCAATCGTATGCGTAAATGCCTATTTAGTAAGGATCATGTACTGCCGCAGTCCTCTTATCGATATCTCAGGTTTGCGTTGGCAGATGATCATTACTGGAAAATCACAGGATTTTGTCCTCTCAATATATTAAAATTATAATTTTTTATATATTTTTTATTTATTTTATTTTTTACTGAAAGTACAATTTCAGACTTCCAGGCCACTGCTCATGTGTTCTGCTGGAAAGTGAGGTTACGCATGGGTAAAAAAGTTCCATATGCATCACTTGGAGCCCTCAAAAGTTAACAGTGTACAGATACAGTTCAGTCCATATTAGAGATGAGAAGTCCGGGGTAGTAGTGGTTCTTTAAATAAATCCAGCAAGATGGTTTATTATGAAAACAAGTGGTAAATCGCAGGGTCACTTTGTGGGTAAAGGCAACTGACGCGTTTAGCTGTGTAGGGATGACAGCTTTTTCAAAGGTCCCAACACAGCGAAACGCGTCAGTGGTCTTTACCCAAAAAAGTGAACCTAAACTTAAAAGGTTCTTCTGTCACAGGCCAACGCATATCGAGCAACGCTGTCTGAGGATGAGCATTGCATGATATGTGTGGACCTGTGACAGAAGGACCTTTTAAGAACCTTTTAAGTTCTTTGAGAAAGCTCTGGACAGCCATGATAGAGGCAGCTGAGCTTGGGGTTCCAGAGCCTCCAACTCTTTTACCATCTATATGCCTGAATATCACAACCCTCTGGTAACATCTCCACTCATTACCTGTGTGATAGTGATTGTTCTACCTCAGGAATTTTTTTATCAGAGTGTAAATTTTTCTATTATTAAATTGTACCTTATTGCACTATGTTGCAGGTATTACGCTTTATATTTTTCATATATGGAGAACAGTAACTTATGATTTGACACGTCTCATCGGGTTGAGAAAAAAGATCACATCATCAAGGGAAGTGCATATATATTCATTTGTTTTTTGGTAACATATATTGAAAGAAATTTTTTTTGGGTGGGATTAGCGCCAGAATTCTAGTCACCTTATGATTGTTGTTATATGTGTTCGGGTTCAGGGGTGTTAACCCTGACTAGAACTTGAAATCCTAGAGTTAGGCAGCCATTTTGTGTGCTGAATCACTACTCTTCACTATTCTTTAGAATGCAACCTATAATTTAATATGAAACTAGACAGGTGTCACTGGTTCAGCTCTCAAAATGGCTGCTACTGCTCTGTGTACTGTAGATGGCTGTTGCCCTTTAAGTCCTACAAAGCAACCAGGCCAATTGTTTGACTAGAATAATGATGATTTAAACAGGCAGATGTAAGTTACTAATCAAGAGCAGAAAACAGATTGCCGAATCTCTTGAACAAAAAGCTCTGTTGGTCATTGTACAAAACCTGCTTGATTATGTCTTTTTGTCTCATGTATTGTAAAACATGTGCAAATGTGCTGGCACACTATTAAAAAGCACAAGACTGTTGTTTATAACAGGAGTGACATCCTGGGGAATATTAAATACAGCTAAACATATGTATAATTCAAAAGATAAACGTCTGCCAGATCTCTGTTCAAAAGTATGGTATTCATAGCAGAAGGGAGCGGGGGAAAGGATAAACAGACGGGACAGCAACCAAGCAAATTTGGCATTAATAGAGCGATAAAATGGTGAAAATAGAGGGAGATAAAACTATTTCACCGCAAAATGCTGACTAATTTCACAGATAGTACAGAAACGGTGCATCACACTTCATATCATCTCCAAGCTCTCCTAGCATGAATCACTTTGCAGTAAGCATCTTATAGTTAATCTGCTGCCACTAGACCAGCCTAATGTAAACTCTACAGTCATAAGCATCGATGCACAAACCTTCACATTTCCTCAGGCGGGTTGCAGGCTTTCAGTAAGCTAGTGTTTGCCTCTCTAGTGGTGTTGGCGGCTGACTTTATCCTTACTGGTAACCACTCATTAGTCAATGGCAGTTATAGAACTGTATAAGCATAGAGTAATGACGTCCTGTATCCTGATCTAAAACATACCTGACAACTGGGATTGCCAGGCATTAACAGAAGTACCACTTTCAGGGGCCTATTCATCAACGGAGGCCGTATGGACCCCGATGATTACGTATTGATCTCGCTGCGAGGGTTACTTAAGTATCCAACTCGCAGCGGGGGAAACTTGATACTGGAGCAATTCATCATTTCTCCGGTGTGGGGTCAGCTGCTCCAAAAAGCATCTGTCCCCTCAGTATCGCAGCTACAGAAGTAGGTGCATTACCTCTTCTCCGTTGGCCCAGCCCTCAGGTCGCGCATACGCAGAGTCGCTGGGGAAGGAGCGGGGATCCGAGAACAAGTGCCGTCTGAAGATGGCGAATGTTCTCGGAAGCAAACAGTTTTCGGAGTTTGCTGAATGTCAAGTAGTCCTACCGGACCCCTGATGATAAATGGCCAGGTAACTAAAATATGCGGAAACTAGCAATTCCGCACGGTTACCGGACCATTTATCGTTGACGAACAGGCCCCTCAGATACAATAATACGTAAGACAAACAAGTTTTACCACGTGAGCCGCAGGCTGTGGAGACTGCATGGTGAGCACATCTATAAAGCCTCTCTCTGTAGTGATCCCTGGTAAACAAGTCTTCTGCAGTCATCTTGGCAGACACTGCACACCATTCGCCTTACTCAGAGTTGTACGCAATATGCTTCACTACTGCGTCTAAAATATGGTAATGCCACAGGAGGCGTCTGAAGTGAAGAGACACCCACTGCTGGCATTGCAGATCCGAGTGCTGCATCCAAAGGTGCAGCATTGGATTACAATAGCCATCTGAGTAAGCCCAAGCCTACACAGAATGGCCACTGGAACTCCTCTGCCGGGGCCAGAATATCTGCGTCTCCCCAGTTTTGCAAAACTGTGCACATCGTCGCCCCCACCCCATCCCCCAAATGGCCATTCACACCGCAGCTTAGGGGGGCACTGCCAGCGATCTTGCAGAAAGTGATTGGCATATGTGCAGTACAGAGCATGTGCCGATCAGTAACCATTGGAGATGAACTCAGATCAAGTGGTTTGGGTACATCTCTGAGTCATGCCTCTATAAGCTATCCTACCCAATTACATCCCCCCTATATACAGTCCACACATAACTTTACATATTCTCTCTCTCTTTCTTCACTTTCACATCCTACTGACCCCAGGCCGACATTTCTGTGTGACTGGATCATGCAGCTCACCATGAGCCTCTGCAATCTACTGTAGCTGGACCATTACGCAATAGGTAGCACCTATCCTTGTGTATCAATGCATATTTCCCTATAGCTTGTAAGCTTGCAAGCAGGGCCCTCTTACCTCTACGTCTGTCTGTTATTACTCAGTCTTATTTTAATTACTGTTTGTTCCCAATTGTAAAGTGCAATGGAATATGCTGCTCTGTATAAGTAATTGTTAATAAATAAATACATTTTTACGTAAAAAATATACCTTCCTACCTTTGGAGATTTTAAATTGGGTTTGGGGTATGTCTGTGGGAGATCCCTCCTCTGGTATGCATGCTTAGCATTAGGACACGCTAAATACTTACCAACTTCTCACAAATCAGGTTGATCTTTAGAGAAACCCCTCAAATGGGGAGAGTAAAGCTGGGTACACGCTACATGATGTGTGACCCAGCGATGGAACGATGCAATTTAACGATACATCGCATACCGTACACACTGCGCAATCCGGTGTATGATGGCGCGATGTATCGTACATGCTGCATATAACAGCATGGTGTCATTCATTGGATCGTGCCAACTGCTGTGGAGAACAGCCGATGGCACGATGCGATGAACGACCGTCGTTAACGATGGATCAGGCCTGCACTCTATATGAGGTGTACAACATATCGCTCCGATCCACGTTGGAGCAATATATCGTATAGTGTGTACCCAGCGTTACATATCTTATCAGATGAATAATTTGTTCCACTAACCGTCTCCTTGCACAAGCACAATATCTACGTAAAGCCTATTGACTTGTCTTAATTTTAAAGAATTGCCTTTTACAAAATGTGAGTTGAAAAATAAACACCTCTGAAAGGAAAAAACTGCCAGGCGGATACAAGCAGCTCTGTTTTCTAGCATCACAGTAACCACATGGTAAAGATAATTACAACTCTGCTCATTTAACCAATCCAACTCCCAATCCATTCAGCAATCTCTACATTAATGTCACTGGTAATGGCAATGACAGATTTTATAGCGATTTACAGGGCCGAGGGGAACGACAGAGCGGCAGAAGCACCATCTCCGGAGAAAAGCTTAGCTAAGTGTTCCCTCAAAATAACAGCAGTAACGTAAGGGCCCGTGTGGGAGAATAAGAAGGTACTAAGCAAAATGCTGCTTATTATGGCTCAGTCATTTTTAGTTACAGGGATCGGGAGAACATTGCATGATTTAAGAGCTAATTAAATGAAATAATATGAAGTATATCAGCCCCAGGTGTTTATTTCACAAGAACGTTCGTCATTCAATGTTCAGAAGAAAAAGAGGAAGGAATTGGAATGGTGATAAAAAATCCTTTTGTAGTAATACATTAAGGGCTAATCCTGCTGTTAAATCATTTCAGTTCTAGAGCCCTTGTTCTGCTAACTACAAATCTCTCTTATCATAGTGGAGTCATTTACATTGTCCCTGTTTTTATCCACTCAGGGACAACGCACATTGGGCCTGATTCATTATGGATCGCTAATGCGATCGCAGCTGTGATTACGCACGCAGTTCTGCTGCGAAAATATGCTACTGTCTACAACTGCTCACCCGGCATAGAGACGCCATCTACCGCTTTCTCACATCCGTAAGACCTCGCCATCCTGCATACACATCGGTAACATCGGACCCTTACGCAGAATTACAGCAGGTCTGACCTGTCTCAGAAATTACAAATCTCGTCGCACACAGTGAGTACACAAGCTTCGTATGCCGCCGCTGTAGCTAATTTATGCACGCCCAGGAAACAGCGTACAAACGGACAGGCACACCTGCATTTCTCTGACCACTCCCCCGTCACCACCCCCAAACGCTGATGTCCCGTCACTCACTCTGCGATGGCTTTGTATCTGTATGTATGATCACAGTGCGATTGCAATACTAACCTGCGCACTGCGGTGCATATGCACCATTGGCCGATCTGCGTACTCTGTTGCAATTGCAATCTGTGATGAATCAGGCCCATTATTTCAAGCAAGAGGTAACACACAGAATTATGACACAAAATGCCATTTACCTGCAGATGGGGAAAAAGCTCATTAAAACGTTCACATCACACACAGAATGATTAAAAAAATGAAACAAAAACTTATTAAGTATGGGCCTGGTTCAGGTCCCAACTATGGGAAAACTGCGCTGTGCAGAACGGGTCCTGCGATCTCGCACACACATATCCCCCCAGCCGCAGCATGATTGACATGCTGCGGCTATTGGGGGACGGGCTCTAGGATGTCGGCAAGTGCGCATTCATACACGCCAGTACTACAATAAGATAGTAAATGACTATGCTTTAAGTAGCATTGCACACTTGCCGACATCCTGGTGCCTGTCTTCTGGGGTCTGCATATTGCTTGTCAGCATACCGATAAGACGTATGTAATTCTGTAAATGTATTTACTTAGGGCAGGTATACACTAGAACGATGTTTATCGTTTCCAGGCAAATTGGAACGATATAGTGCAGTGTGTACATATGGTGCAATATGTCAGCCCGTTCTGATGTGTAACCGGCACATCAGAAAGATGTATTCCCGGCTGATTTGCCGGCTGACATATAGCACTGTACGTACACACTGCACCATGCAGTTCTACAACGGCGCCATGTACTAGTATGGCATTATACACGTTATCTTATGATTGACCATGCAGCATAGCCAACCAGAAGATATCGTATATGATCCGCGGGAGCACAATTGCCGGTACAGACTGAAGTTCACGATTTGACGTTCCAATTTGCCTCAAAATTACAAACTGTGAAGAGATCCTTCTAGTGTGTACCCGGCCTAAGTCTCCATGGATTTTGCCACTAGGTTAACCTGCTAAAAAATGGAGAGGCACCTTGTCCTTTGTCCCTATCTTGCTAGTAGAGGTGTGCATACAGTGTCATGACTCAGCAGCACTGGGAGAATGGGCACTACTGTATAAGATCCTTTATGATATGGGTGCATGTTCACATTTGGTACGGTAATTCCAGGTGTATTGCAGTTACAGTAAAAGCAAGTTTTAGCTTTACCCAACTGTTTGCCTGATTTCAACACCAGGTGTGCCAGACTGGTAACCAAGGCTGCTTTCTGGCAAACCAACCAGCTAGTGCAGTAAAAGAGCTCTACATTAACCCAGTATCCTCACGGTCGTTAATGCGAAAGCTAAAGCTATTTTCCTTTTCAGCCTCTTCAGACCTAAAAGCATCAGTAAAGATATACGATTCCGCAGGACTCACTTCCTCACCATATCCGACAGAGGGATCAGCTGTCCACAAAAGGTGCAAGGGTTGTGCAATACCCTCTACGGCATACCTGGCCAACCTGTGGCCCTCTGGCTTTTGTGAAACTACAAGTCCCAGCATGCTTTACCAGCTGATCGGTGAGAGGGTACGCTGGGGCTTGTAGTTTCACAACTGCTGGAGAGCCATAGGTTGGCCAGGACTGCTCTGTGTGGCAAATATGGTGTCTACTGAGACATGAACAAAGATGCTGAACCATGCAAATAACCCAGAAAGATGTGCAATGTGCTGTGCCTTCAAGTTATAAATGACCTTGGTAGGACACACGGAATCGGTATATAATACCGCCGGCCACATGGCCGGCAGCTCGAATCCCAGCAGCGTCAGGCCGACAGCGCTGGAAATCCTGATTGTCCCCAGGTAAGTACTAACTAACCTAACTTACCCCTCTAACCCTAACCCTCCCTTAGGGGTGCCTAAGCCCTCTAAGTGCCTAACCCTAACCCCCCTCTAAGTGCCTAAACCTAAGCCCCGCCCTTCCCCGCTGCCTAAACCTAAGTCCCCTGGGGGGGTGCCTAACCCTGACCTCCCTCCGGGGGTGCCTAACCATAACCCCAACCCTCCCGGGGGGGTGCCTATCCCTAAGTCCCCCCCGGGAGCCCTAAACCTAACCCTTCCCCCCCCCGCGGCTGTCCGCTCGCGGCGCCCGGCATCCCTTCGATCGGGATGCCGGGTGCTGGTCTCCCGGCGTAGGTTTAATGACAGGCGTCTAGATTTTAGACACCTGTTATGTAACCTTAGCCGGGATTGAGGACGTAAAACGTATATCGGACACACAATCCCCAGATATACTACAACAGTGTCTATTTCTACAAACGATCATCAAATTTTACCAATATTATAAAAGTCAGAAATTAGTGTCCATGAATGTTGTGTCTGTCACATTTGAAAGGGATTCCCACAATGTTAAATATGTTGGGAGTTTTCTCCCTTTACTACTACCAGCGCAGCTGTTTTATAAACCAGAAATCATGAGAAGTGAAAATGCTTCAGGCTAAGTATGGCCATCAACTATCGATGTTTCAAAAACATTGATGGTTTATGACCGATGTTGAATGATTTTGCCATCGATGGGGGAGAACCGGATGGTTTCCCTCCATCGATGTCTAAGCATAACCAAATGTGTGCCGGGGCATGGAGCATAGCACTGTCCCCCCTGCACCTGTGAAGCCCAGCTCCCAGGTTCTGATTGGCCCATGGGCTAGTCAGTAAAAAAACAGGGATGACCTTTGGTTGGTGAAACTATCAATCGTCATACATTGCATAGCTGGTAACCATCGATGGCTTAATTTGCCATCGATAGAAACCATCGATGCTAACCACACCGATGGCCATGCCTACTTCAGGCACTGCAGAAAATAACATCCCACCATAAATTAAACATAATAACACCCTCACTGACTGATCACAAGGTAAATCTGTACATTTCGCTATGGAAAGCCTATGATTCTGAGACAGAGTGATTTAAGTGAAAAGAATGACAGACTGCAGATACGTCAATATAATGTGTGTAAGACTAGATGGGGGGAGGGAAACGTGTAAAACTGCTCCAATGGGGTTTCCATCTTTTGCATTTGGGATTAGAATTATACAAGTTTCTTCTACAGGACCAGTTTTATTCTGCCTGTAATCCCCCTATCCTTTCTGTCTTTCTTGGACGTTTACCCCAACCCCCCACAGAGCAGAATTAATTGACATTATCCTCAGCCCATCTCAATTTAGAGACTATAAATTCAATGCAATGGTTAAGCTCCACGCATTTCAGCTCATTAACTAAAACTGCCTCATGCCTCAGTAGTGTTCCCAGTGACCAGGTCAGCTGCATTTCTGTGCACATGGTCTCATGCCACTAAATGGCCACCTCCACAAGTGTAAATGACATATACAGTGTTTCTTTTTAAATTAGCATCTCTCAGACCATAGAGTACTTTGGTTTAGTTGAGCAGTAAGTGACTCAGATAGCACACACAGAAAACGCATTTTTATAGCTGCCAATATGTACAGTTTTCAGGGTCATCTAAAGCTCATTACAGTGTATCAATGGTTAAAAGCAGCACTATATTCCCTGATCCTATCCAGTTTACTAAATTGGTTTATAACATACTTGCCCACTCTACCAGGGTGTCGGGGAGACTTCCCAATGTCAGGGAGACCTCCCTGACTCCTGGGAGAGTAAGCTGACCTCCAGCATCCATTTCTCTAGTGAAGTGGGCGGAATGGAGGCTTAATGACATGATTCATAGAGAATGCAAGTGTGTTTCCATATGGGGCCCTGCCCCCTGAACTCCCAGAAGAGAGGACTATAATGTAACAAAGTATACGTTCTAATTTACATTTTAAAAATTCCTCATCAAAAAAAATGTTAGTTGATAACTAGAGAATAAAAAAAAAAAACAACTGATGCTAACAATTGCAAATAACCCTAAGGTGCAGAAGGTCAATACAGAAAAATAGGGACTATACGAGGGACAATTCTTTAACTCTTGTATTAACCCTAGAAATAAAGGAAAACATGCATTTTCTTTATATTTTCCCTTGTTCTTGTTTAGTCTTATTATACAGTAATTTATGCACGCTTCCATGTTTAATTACTACTCAATAAGCACAAAAGCTAAACAAATTCATAATCTAAAACAACTTTGCACCTGAAAATGGAGGAGGAAGAAACTGGCTTTAATATTCATTTGTTTAGTGTGACCCGGCACAACATCCTCATCCATTCAGCTTTTACAATGCAATCCATCACCATCCCAGAATACCTGGCATTACGGCGAAAGACTAGCAAGTAATAAATTGAATGCAATTAGCATCTAAAATGAAGCTCTTTGAAGATAGAGAAGACAATTATACTATTAAACAGTGGAGAAGCATGAAAGATCTATGCAGCCAACTCATATTTTGTACATCGGGGCAAAATCCACAAGAAAATTACTGATAGGTGTGCGTGTGTGTTCACAGGATTATAGTGACAAACCAGGGACGGTTTAAATGCCCAAGGAAATATTGTACTAGATTATCCTAAACTCACAATTAATTTTACTTTGCATTGTATTATATTCTTCCATTCCATGTGTTCTACCAGTGCAACTTCTGTAACCTAATGTCAATACTTGCCTACTCTCCCGCAATCTGTGGGAGGCTCCTGATTTGTTGGGTAGCCTGCGGACTCCCAGAAGAGTAGGTAGTGAAGTAGGCAGAAAAGGGAGGACCCGCGGTCCGTTGGGAGCGGCTTAATGATGCAATTCTATGACAATCGCGTAATTTGGCCCCACCCCCTATAAAAATGTGCATGATTTGTGTCATTTCGGCATAAGGGGATGGGGGTCTAATGACAAGAATAGTCCAGCACCTCTCCCACCACTGCCCCCCTGCATCTCCACTCCGGGCTTCTCCCCCAGAGGACATTTCAAAAGTAGGTAAGTAAGCACACAGTGACATTGGTGTGAGTGGTAGATGAATAAGATAGGTTACATAGTAGTCTGTGCACAGGGCACACAGTGACATTGGTATGAGTGGTGGGTGAATAGGAGAGGCTACATAGCAGTCTGTGCACAGGGCACACAGTGACATTGGTGTGAGTGGTGGGTGAATAGGATAGGTTACATAGTCTGTGCACAGGGCACACAGTGACATTGGTGAGAGTGGTGGGTGAATAGTATAGGTTACATAGCAGTCTGTGCACAGGGCACACAGTGACAGTGGTGTGAGTGGTGGGTGAATAGGAAAGGTTACATAGCAGTCTGTGCACAGGGCACACAGTGACATTGGTGTGAGTGGTGGGTGAATAGTATAGGTTACATAGCAGTCTGTGCACAGGGCACACAGTGACATTGGTGTAAGTGGTGGGTGAAGGCGCTGCTGCCACTAGTCTGCTGGTCACATGGACCACTCAAAATAATGGAACTAGAACATCTCAAATAAAAACAAAATGTTGGCGGAAGTGATTTAATTGTGGGCAATGTAGAGCAGAGCCGTAATAGGGCTTAAATGCATCCTGCACCGGCCCGCCCCTTAGTGCCCAACGGAATGACATCATTGTCACATAGAGAGGGTGGGGCTCTTTGTGCATTGTGTCCCTCCTGGAGAGTGTCATGTTGGGAGGTATGATTATCATACCTCCCAACATTTGAGAATCCCTAATCGGGACATCCGCGTGCCGAAGGCGAGTGCGTTCCCGAAAAGGGGCATGGTCTACATGTAAAGGGGGCGTGGTCTAGCATCACGCCCTGTTTACATCACTAAGGGGCGTGCCCAGCATCTCCGAGATGCTGGGATGCCCCCGGACTTCCCCCCATACTCTGAATAGACGCTGTGCACATTTATCTCTGCATACACGCTGCTCTGCCATGCAGAGCAGTGGCGTATGCTTCCCCCAACTTCCCCCCACCGCGGGACACCGAGGCTGAGTCATCCTCATACATAACAAGTATGAGTACTGGCATTCATGGATTGTGGATCAAACAGGCCAGGTCTAAAAAGTAATAATTTAGTGCCCTGCCCCATATTTGTACACAATTCATTGTTGGCAAAAAATTCTCTCAGTCTAAAGTTTGCGCCCAATCTTATAATGATCAATTGCTGAGCTGAATTTATCATGTTTAAAACTGGGGACAAAAGATAAGCTTAAAGAAAGTAGGGATAATATGTTAGTTGTGTAATATTACCACACACTTTGAGCTATTTCGCACATGACCGTTTTGACCGGCAAAAAGCCGCCGGGTATTTAACCGGCTGTGAAATATAGTACTGCAGGGAAAGGACAGGCTCCTTTCACACGACACGGTCACGGCACGGTCGCCGTGATATAGCCGGTAAAAACCACTATGCAGGACGGTGCCGTGCCGTGGCGTCCCTGCACACCAGTAGTGTGAAGGAAACAATGTTTCCTTTCACACACACGAGCTTCTGCGGGCCGGGCTTCTGCAGCTGCTGCTGCGCATGCCCAATAAGAAAAAAAAAATAAAAACCTGACATAAAGCGGCTCAGTGCCAGAAAAAAGCCGTCCGGCTACCGGCCGGTTCTTGTCTGACCGGCCGAAACCGTCGTGTGAAATAGCTCTTTGGCTTGCAATATCTTCCCTTTAATTCAGGACACATGGGAATTGTACAGGGTCTGTGGCTGATTAAAAGCAGGCGAAATGGAGATTTGAAGTCAGCCAGCCACAGAATCTGTGTAATTCATGGGTCCTGAATTAAAGAGATGATATGGCAAGCCTGTATATATATATATACACTAGTGTTTATGTGGATATTTACTATTGTGTTATAAGTCCAGAACAGTGTTCCTTTAGATTGTAGATACATTACTATGCTATCATTGTCAGTGAGATTACATATATATATATATATATATATATATATACACACATACATACAGTATGTAATATTCCATCTTCCTTATTTTTATTAATTTGTATAGAATGGTTTTTGTTTTTTGCTTTGTTATTTTTGCTGTAGATAATTAGATTTGCTTTTTGTAGTTTGTTCTTTAGGGTTACATGATTACGTTCCATGCTGGAACACATCTATAACATTATTGACACCATGATCATGTGGTATTCACTGGTCTATTTTCACTGGCTTCCCACATTGACAATGTTCTCTTGTAAGGTTTGTACTATAGTTTGTTGAAGCCCAGTAGTTATTACATGTGTTCCACTGTAGAACATAGAAGTCTAACCTGATGCTGCTGACTGCTATTGAGGTTGGTATATAGGGAGCCACAGGATATTTTTTTTGTTGCTGTTTGGGACCTTTGGTTCTTTGCTGACCCTGGGGAAAGGTTGTACTTCTTGATAAAGGTCACAGGCTGACCAAAATGTCAATAACTTGATGTATATGTAAGTACACTGTAATACATTTCTGTGGTCTTTGATAAATTCCTGGTAAGTGTCCCTTTATTATACAAATAAGGACGGTAGCTTACCTACAATAGGTATGTCGCCACTGTATGTGGATGTTTTGTGCCTGTAAATAGTATGCAATTCTGGCAGAAACACACTAGGATAATTCCCTGCTGCCTAAGTGGCATGCCATAAGATGTACCATTCAAATACCCAGAGATAAAGACTATGGAAACGACTTCTTTGTCAGGGCTGGCCATTGTACACTGTCCCTCTGGCAGCGAGTGAGTTAATCAAATGCTTTTCAAAGTCCTTCAGAAGTCAAAGTGTCCTGTATTGTAGAGATGCCTCCTCTCACTATTAATAAAGCTCATTGTGAGGAGTAATTACAGTCTCTATCACGCGGCGTCAGGCACTTTTATCCACGCAGAACATTTGCTGACTGCAAACTCTACCATTCAATATGCTGCCAACAATGTATGGGTCACAGTAGACTCTAAAGTTTTCTCATGTGAAGAATTAATAAAATATGGATATTTAGCGAAGGAATTAGGTCATCGGTTGTACTGTTATAAACTTTGTTGCTTAATGCACTGCTGTCCAAATGCTGACCTTGCCAGAATCAATGGATGGTCTACAGTCACAAGTGAACTATAGCAAGCCTGGCAAACTACAGTAGCAGAACGTTCTCTAACTTAATCGTATGGCCTTAAATAATAACTTGGTGTAAAGAGCAATGATGTACTCTAACCCACATCAACCAATCAGACAGTGGCTCTTTATCAGTCTAACCTAGTGGGAAAAAAGTTGCCATCTGATTGGCTGATAGGGAGCCCTATATACAACTGCCATGTTTGAGACCTAGGATCCCCTGTGGCAATTCGACTACATATACCTAACCGCCACTGGGACATGTGCACTTCCTGTCAATCAATATATATAAGGTAAGGAGAAGGGAGTGTGGTGAGGGTGGGTGGGTGGGTACAAGGCTCAGGCACCAGAGTTAAGTTTAGGTAACATTACATAATTATTCGTTTTACCATGTTAGATAAGACCTATTGTGACATATTTTTGGTGAACATGGCTCTGTGGACAATAGGTCAATGCAAAAGGAAACCCTACTTACACAGAATCAACGGTTCAGGACATAAGCAGCAACCTCCAACCGTTATGCATAGTGTTAGGACATGTTATAATTATGTGCACGATGTTAGAGAACAGTACCATTACACTGTTACCATTACAGTATGTGTAGAGCAGTACTGGAATAATGTAGGCCTGACCCAACACGCACAAGGGGTAAGTTAAATTGAACTGTATCTTAATATAGTAAACTCCACCCAAATAAAACTTTTTGAATACTGGGTGGAGTTCTTCATTAAGGCACAGTTTTGCTTGTGGACAAGAGGGCAGACATGGCACAATTGTTGACAGTGCAGATCATCAGTTTAGGTATGTACAAGTAACGACAATATCAGAGAGGAGGCAACACCACATTCTAGGACTGGTTATCTCAGTGTACAGAGGGAATGCATAACACAAAGCCAGATAGATTCTCACACTTGCGTTTGGCGAATGTAAACAAAAAAACTATTTATTAGGTGTGAACGCCTTTAAGATTTTGTGCAGACTTACAAAATTCAGAGTCATCTGTAAGTATTTGCTCACATCCAGTTGGTTTATTTGGCATTCAGAAAACGACAGAATAGAAAGAACATAACGTTGTTCCTTTATCTGCTCAATGATTAAATGAATCCTTTCTCTGTATATGCTGAATAATTACACACGCTTTATTGCTGCATATTACAGAGCGATATGAAACATACAAATAGCATTCATCGCTCAAGTCCAGCTTTGCTAAGCATAGTAATATTCTGGAACCCCCAAGTGACTCATATCTCCTTCTGCCGTGCCATAGACAGGGGCATATAACTCATAACTGTTTGCACTAAACCATCCGCCAGACATCTCTGAAGTCTGACAATGTGCCCCGTTTCCACGGGACTTCCTGGGGGGAATACTGTGACAAAATGGGAAATGATAGACGGTTACTACTTAAAATATTAGAAAGATTTGTTTTGGATCCATCTGTTGGGGCTAATTTGTTAATTATTAAGTAGATCATTTATCATCTCTGCCTGCTTGATCTGTTTTATTACTCTGCTGTCTGCAGAATATAGAAATGTTCGTAGGATAAAGGCGGAATTTAATTAAGAGAAGAAAGTCTGGAAAATGGAGCTCTGTGCTATAGATAACACAACTCATTTTTGCTACTTTTTGTCAATATATGAATTTAGCACACAAGCTATCCGAGGGTTGTAACTCATACAGATGTTTGTATAGAATGGTGGGTGGGATCTCTGAGAGATCAGGGGCTGGGGATAGACTCAGTGTACATCCACTTTATATATCAAAGTACAAGTGTGCAATCACACTGCGGAGGGCACCACGCATTTCACTAGAAACCAATGAGAAAGTGACCATCACTAAACTAGTTCCCGGTGAAATGTTAGACAACATGATGGTCCTCACACAGCACATTAAGATTAATGGACTTATTTATCATTGGCAGGATTTTTCCACACAGGTAACTAATATCTGGGATTACCGCTATTCACCGCAAAATGAGATGACTTTACCATTATAGTCATACCGGGACAGTGCATCTGATAGGAGGATGTCCCTGTGATGACTGTGCCTTATGAACACCTTCTTTTGCTGTTTGATTATCGTAGCAGCAGAGGAAGTGGTTTGTAGGTTCTCAGTCGGTGTTGTACCGCACCGTTATGCGTCCATTATGCCAGGCATGCACAAAGCCCAGGCAGAGACCGTGGCCAACACAAGACGGCATTAGCTATCAGAGTCAAGCTCCAAAAAGCTAAGTACCTTGGAGCTTGATAACTTAGGGCCTGATTCAGAGCTGAACGCTCTGACCAGAGCGCTCGCTCTGAATCAGGGCCCTCCTACCTTTTTTTGCACCCACAGCTATAGCGAGCGTCCATGATGATGGTCGCGATGGTCTTGACCATCACGACCATCGGGCTTGCGACATAGACCCTGCAGTAGGGTCTCGCTGCCGCAAGCCCTGGAGTGATTTTGGCTCTACCAGAGCCAAAATCACTCCCACTGACATCACTAGTGATGTCAGTGGGGCCGGCTTGAGACGGTAGGCGTTCCCATGGGAACGCCTCCGTCTGGCAGGCACGCCCACCAAAGGGGGCGTGCTGTCAATCAACATCGACAGCACGCCCCCTTTGGTGCGAGACCCGGAGTGATGGAGAGCCCGTCGCTCGCTGGGTCTCGCGCATGCGCACGACGGAGCTCCCTCCGTCATGCGCAGTGGGGGAACATCGACCCGCTTGCGAGTGTACTGCCGCTCACGAGCGGGTCTGAATGACCCCCTTAGTGCAGACTGCAGTACCCACTAAAAAAATATGAGGATTGCAGAATTAGGCATTAAAATGTGTTTTGAAACAAAGTATTTAAAAATTCAATAAAATGCAGATTATTATTACGGCATTCATTAAACATTACATGCTGGGGGTTGCAGTGCTCCAATATCCGCAGAAATGTACAGTATCGCAGATAACATGTAAGGCTTGGCAACTGTGCCTACAAACTGGCTGTGGATACGGTTGAGTATCTGACTCCCTGGGCTGGAGTTAAGGGGCATATCCACTACACAATCAATGTACGATTGAACGATAATGACATTGTTATCGTTCATTATACTGTGCAGTGGATATTGTGCCCACACTGAACAATATGTCATTAAGTGCAGGGACCCTCCCTCACACCTGAACATGCACAACCTGTCGATATCGTCAGGTTGGGCAGCAGGTTCAGGCGATGACAGATGCAGACAAGAACCAGCGGGAGAGTGCATCGATGGTCGTTGCCGGCATATCCACTGCATGATATTGCGGACGATGAACAATAACGATGTTGTCATCGTTCATTTATATCGTGTAGTGGATATGCGCCTTTAGACATTTGGTCAGGTCTAGTCATGGTTACTTGGGTTTAGAGTCTGTCTTTGCTACAAGCGTGCTTTTGTTGTGCATGTAACACTTGCAATCTGGAGTGTTTCTGGCTTTTAGATATACGTGTACACTGCAAGTAATCCCAAGGGGGTTAACACAGTATGCAACCTGACCAGAAGTTATGATTACCCGTGCACATGAAACGTGACTGCCAGTGGTCTGACCACCTGTGGCTGAACTAGATTTCCTATGAAACCTTACGCATTCTTTGCTTTTGGAGATAAAAAGATTGTGCACAATTTTTTTTTTTAAATTGGTAAATTATGCTATAATTAAAATTAAGATTATTTACTAACAAGGTTACAAGTTACATACTGTATTGTCCAATTATCCAGCAAAGCAGCAAAAACCTCTTATTCAGTATATATTATGCTGGTCATACAAGTGATACTTTGTTCAGACATGTGGCTCTTTTTGACCACTGGACAGTGAGGGTGATCCCATCCATAATTACTAAAATCTGGCTGTGGTACTCAATCTGGCGGAATGGAACCCCAGGGTTGTCAATAACCCTCTCTTAAGGTGCATACACACGGGACGACTCGCTGTGTGTCCCCGGCAGGGGTGTGCTCAGTGTCACTGAGCACAAACGACACTGAGCACAAACACTGAAGGAAATCAAGAACGATTTCGTTCAGTGCCGACCACCCTCCCTCATCCCCAAACATGTTCAACCTGACATTATCGACAGGTTGGACGAGAGGTTCGGGCGATGAACGGTAAGTACCAACTACAAACAGGAGCGCGCATTGGTCGTTATCATTCATCGTTTTGGGGCTGAAACTGTACGATTTTTTTGACAACTGAATGACAACTACATCTTTATTGTTCAGTCGTCCAAAAAATCAACCCGTGTGTACGCACCGTAAGTGTGAGCAAGGTTACCAGCCACAGGCAAACGCTGGGGAGTTCTGGTTGCCTGGAAACCCCAGTCCACACCATGAACACAACAGAAATGGTATATAATACAATTTTACTAGTGCTGCATATTCTTCTCAGTATCACAAATTAAGTAATTAGGATCACGTGTAGATCTTTTAACATATGTCAGCCAGTAATGAGTACACCTGTGCAACAACTAGGTTTTCTGGAAAACATACGCTATTTCTATAAACCATCTATAGGGTTAATTATAATACTGTTATCCAGTGCATATGGAGACCAATATATACATACATGTCCAGGGCAGTGCTAGGTTCTTCTGCTGCTCCCCCAGACTCCCATTTTTCTCCCATGCTCTGGAATGGTGCCCACATGTGAAACAGAAACATTCACCTCAGACAGGATGGCCCTACTGTCGCATCTAATGGCTTACTGTGATCGCTGGCTGTGACGTCCCTCCCTGTGGTGACACCCATTGCGGGGAGGGTTGTAGTGTGTGCGGCAGCAAAAAAAGGGCATGTCCTCGCGGCCCAAACCCTTTCTTTAGTCGCCCCGGGGGTCCCGGAGATGCGGGCTGCCCCCGGGTACCAGTCTGTGTGCATTGCCAGCTCCCTCACTGTGTCAGGAGCTGAATGCTGCACATAATGCTACAGTGCAGCACCCGGTTCTGGTCACTAAGTCAGCACTTTGGTTTCACCCCTCGGCAGCCCACACCCCCCTTGTGATGCCACTGAACGCTGGTTCTGTATATGTTGGAATTCTGACATACACTACTACTGTATAACGCATATTAAAGCTGGTTAAGTGCTAATTATGCCCTCTTCATTTACTGGCCACACTCGCTCTAAAATGAGCATTTGGAAACCCCCCTGTAGAAATCCTGCATTTGCCCCTGACAGCAGTCCTTTAACTGGTAAAGAAGCATGTGGACAGTTCCCATTGCAACCTGATCGGATCTGGGCAGTTTGCTCACTTACAAGCTGGCTGCAAAAAGCGAATATGATTGGATTGTTAAGTGTGTAGCCAGCAACATACTGCCAAACCCAATCTGATCGGATAATAACAGTCACCATATAACACACAAGACATTTTCATACACGTATAATACACACGTGACGTTAATAAAGTTGAACTCGTGCAAATAATATCAGTATAAATGGAGCTCTGATGCCAATATACGTTAGTGCTCATTAGGAAATCTTGAGTGTTATAAAGGTATATGTCACCAAATTTTAACCTAGTTTCAATTTCCTTGCAGACTTCCCTTTATTATGAGTTTATGTTTCACTCTGCTGAGATATAGTAAATCCTCATTCACAGAATCTGGCAGCAGCCTGCCCCTAGTGGCTGTATTTTAATTAAAAACAATATCAGATTGCTTGCTTGGCTTTATCAAACAATAACTTTTAAACAAAGAAATTTGCTGATAAACTCTACAAAAAAAAGACTATGAAACTTTAGGAATTTATTTCCCAGTTATCATGAATTCTTAAAGTCACCTTCCCTGCTGTGTGTCAGCTGTATGTAAGGGGGAGCCCTGCTTGCGTTAAAGCAGCGGTAGCCTATGAAAGGTCCCGTGTTGTACAAGTCCTTGGAGACCCTTCACCTCCATCATATCTTGTTTACTGTCAGTCTGACCCTGCGGTGAGGAAAATCAAGTTTAAATGGAATCACATTTTAAATGTTAAACTAACCCATTAAAAAAGCAATCACACTGAAACATGCATTTTTAAAAAGGTTTTGTTTAATTTGTCATAATTAATTTATTCAGCGTGCAGTTTTTTGTTTGTTCAGGGTGGTTAGTGATTTTTTTCCCTGGTCTTCCTCCTAAGTGCCGAGACTTACTGCAGATCTAAGGCCTTTTCACAATTTAAAGTTTTATTAGTTTCTGGTTAACCCCTTCAAGGACACTGACGAAGATGGCAGAAAGCCGCAGGAGTAAAATGCTCTGATGGGAATGCGATAATACCCAAACTGTGAAGGGTAACTTATTATATATTTATATGTATATCCCGGCTGTCTGGATACCGGCGCTGAGAATGGCGCCGCCGGAATCCAGACACCAGTCAGAATCCTGGCCCCAGCATACCGACGGTAAGTAGTGGGGTTAGGGGAGGGGTCAGGCACTAGGGGGAGGGTTAGACTCTAGGGTGGGAAGGTTAGGTTTAGGCACTAGGGATGGAGTTTAGGTTTAGGGTGCCGTGAGGGAGGGTTAGATTTAGGGGTAGGGTACCTACCGACAGGTGTTGGTATCCTAACTATGTCAGGATGGTGGCATCGGGATTCTGACCGCCAGGATCCCGAGCGCTGGCATCCTGTACCCAACCCATATTATATATATACACAAGCACACACATATACATACACACGTGTGGGTTTTTTATTAAGGCAGACGAGGCAGTGTTTTGGTAGCAATTTTCCATTTAACAGGTTGGTTTTTTTTTTAGAATACACAATATTTAAATAACCCCCCCTACCCCTAAAAATATATATATTAAGGGTGATCGGGTTCGGATTTCTGAAATCCGAGCACCCCCGATCCGAGGCCGATCCGAGTCAGGCTCGACTTTTCCCGCCTGACTCGGATCTGAAATCGAGGCAAAACGTCATCATCCCGCCTTCCGGGTCTCGCGGGTTTTGGATTCTATATAAGGTACCCGCATCGGCTGTGGACAGTGAAGAGGGAGGGTGGGAGTTAGGGATGGCTGGGCTGTGTAGTGTAGTGCAGTGTAGTGTTGTGCTGTGCTGCGCTGCAGTTGTCCATAGGGGCTGGCTGTGTTGTGCTGTGCTGCTGTTGTCCATAGGGGCTGTGTCCACTCCTCCAAAGTCCATAGGGGCTGTGTTGTGCAGTCAGTTGTCCATAGGGGCTGTGTCCACTCCAAAGTCCTGTGCAGTGTCCCAGTCCTAAAGGGGTGCTGTAGTGTTGTCCAGGGGGTGCTCTGTCAATCAGGTTTGCTCCCCCCAAGTGCAAAAAAAAAAAAAAAATTTTCTGTGTTTGTGAATTGTGTGCGCAGTAGCCGCACGTGCATCTACAAAGTAGCGCCAAGCGTGCGCTTGTGTCATAAGTAAAGGGCCGGCTGGCTCGTCTGTTAAAGGGTGGTGTAACCCCCAAAGTGCACTCCAAACAAAATAAAAAAAATATTTTCTGTGTTTGTTAATTGTGTGCACTGTGGCTGCACGTGCATCAGTAGTCGCAAAATGTATGCGCTGTAGTCGCACCTGCATCCTCAAAGCAGCAGCGACAAGCGTGCGTCTGTCTGTTAAAGGGTGGTGTAACCCTCAAAGTGCGCTCCACAAAAAATAAAAAATTATTCTTTTTTTTACTTTCTGTCTTTGTGAATTGTGTGGGCTGTAGCCGCACCTGCATCCTCAAAGCAGCAGCGACAAGCGTGCATCTGTCTGTTAAAGGATTACATCGGTGACAGCATCCAAGTAGGCATGTCAGACAGTCCGCACCTGTACTGGCAGGAAAAAGAGGCAATTTGGAGGTCCCTGTACAAACTGGCTCTATTTTACCTGAGTTACCCCCCCTCCAGTGTGTACTCCGAAAGAGTGTTTAGTGCAGCCGGGAACCTTGTCAGCGAAAGGCGTAGGAGGTTGCTTCCACAAAATGTGGAGAAGATGATGTTCATAAAAATGAATTATCAACTCTTCCAGGGAGACCAGCCTCCACAACGTTCTGTTTTATATGCTTTTTAAAAATGGGATTTAGGTACCTACCGGTAAATCCTTTTCTCTGATTCCACAGGAGACACTGGAGGTGCTTACACTGGGGTATAGAGGCGTGGATAACTGGAGCCGGCACTTTAAATAATTTAGAAGTGTGAAGCTCCTCCCCCTCTATGCCCCATCAGCCCTCAGTTTAGAAAATGAAGACCGAGAGGAGATGGAGAACAAGCGGAGTAAAAAGGGAGAGAACACACAATAATCAAAACATACAACATATGGAACAACCTAACAGGCTGGCTAAGAGCGCAGAGGTGGGCGTCCAGTGTCCCCTGTGGAATCAGAGAAAAGGATTTACCGGAAGGTACCAAAATCCCATTTTCTCTTTCATCCACTAGGGGACACTGGAGGTGCTTACGCTGGGGACGTCCCAAAGTTTTCCCCATGGGCGAGAGCGCTCTGCGGGGCCTGCAGAACAAGATGGCCAAAACGGGATGCCGAAACCGCGAACGTATCAAATTTGTAAAACTTGACAAACGTATGCACAGAAGACCAAGTGGCCGCACGGCACAACTGTGACGTGGAGGCTCCCCTACCGGCCGCACCCACAGAACGTGTGGAATGAGCCGAAATGGACGAAGGAGGCCGGCGTTCGGCACCAACATAAGCCTGATGAATAGTCAGGCGGATCCAACGTGCCAAAGTCTTCTTAGACGCTGGCCAACCCCTCCGAACAGCATCATAGAGGACAAAAAGTGACTCAGACTTACGGAGGGAAGCAGTCCTGTCAACATAGATGCGGAGAGCTCTAACCACATCCAAGGTAGAAGAACCACCAGAGTCCTCCACCAAAGACGGTACCACAATAGGCTGATTAATATGAAAAGCCTACACTACCTTGGGAAGGAAGGCGGCTACCGTCCGGAGTTCCACCCTATCAGCATGAAACACAAGGTAAGGTGGCTTATAGGACAGAGCACCCAATTCCGAAACTCTACGAGCTGAAGCTAGAGCCAAGAGAAGGACAGTCTTCCAAGACAAGTACTTAATATCAACCTCTTCCAAAGGTTCAAACATGGACGACTGAAGAAACAAAAGAACTAAGTTCAAGTCCCAGGGAGCAATCTGAGGTACAAATGGAGGCTGCACCCGGGAAGACCCCCTGAAGAAACGTCTGCACCTCAGGAATGAGGGCCAATTTCCGTTGAAAGAAAATGGAAAGGGCAGAAACCTGCACCTTTAAAGTTCCAAGACGAAGGCCAGAATCCAGACCCGTCTGAAGAAAAAGCAGAAACTGGGACAACCGAAAAGTCCTAGATGGAAGATCCCGACTGGAACACCATGAGATATAAGAACGCCAGATGCGGTGATAATGCGCAGCAGAAACTGGTTTCCTGGCGCGTAGCATGGTGGGAATGACAGAGTCTGGGATTCCTCTGCGTCTTAGGATATCGGTTTCAAGAGCCCCCCCGTTAAACGCAGTTGCGCTAGGTTGGGGTGTACTAAAGGACCTTGCTGTAGCAGATCCAGTCGCAGAGGAAGGGGCCACGGATCGTCTGTCAATAGGGACCGAAGGTCCGCGAACAAACTCCTCCGAGGTAAGTTCTGAGCCACGAGAATGACAGAGGCTGACTCGTGTTTTATCCTTTTTAGCAGTCGCGGAAGAAGTGGAATCGGAGGAAAGAGGTAAACCAAGTCGTAGTTCCATGGAACTGTGAGAGCGTCTACTGCCACTGCCTGCGGATCTCGAGTTCATGACACGTATACCGGGAGCTGACGATTCAATCTTGATGCCATGAGGTCCACCTGAGGACATCCCCGTCGACGTATCAGCGCGTTGAACACGTCTGGATGAAGCTTCCATTCCCCGGGGTGGATATCCTGTCGGCTTAGGTAATCTGCTTCCCAGTTGTCCACACCCGGGATGAATACCGCCGACAGGATTACTGACTGGCTCTCGGCCTACCTGAGAATCTGAGTTACTTCTCGCATGGCCATGCGACTCCGAGTCCCTCCTTGGCGGCTGATGTACGCGACGGCCGTCGCGCTGTCGGACTGAACTCTTACCGGACTAGTTCTTAGAAACTCTGTCACTTCTAACAGAGCATTGTAGATCGCTCTGAGTTCCAACACATTTATGGGCCACTTTTGTTCTAGAGGGGACCATCGACCCTGTAAATGATAATCGAGTACTACAGCTCCCCATCCTCGAAGGCTGGCATCCGTTGTTACGATGATCCAGTCCCACACTCCGAATCTCTGGCCCGCAAAAAGATTGTTGAATTGTGTCCACCAGAGAAGGGCCACTCTGATAGCTGGGCTCAGACGAATCTGGCAATGTAGGAGCAGATGAGACCCTGACCCCTGTGTTAGTAGGTCCAGCTGAAACACCCTGGAGTGGAACCGCCCGAACTGTATTGCCTCGAAGGCCGCTACCATCTTCCCCAGGAGACGCAGACAAAGAAGGAGGGACACCCTCTTTGGTCTGAGGACCAGCTGAACTAACAACCGGATATCCCGGGCCTTGTCTACTGGAAGGAAGATCCTCTGTGATGCCGTATCTAAGATCATGCCCAGAAACAGGAGCTTCTGGGACGGATTGAGATTTTGATTTCTTGAAGTTTATTATCCAACTGTGTTGGATTAGAGTCTGATATGTCAGTAAGGCAAGACTTGTAAGAAGATATACCGACTGCGCACTGCGCCTTGAGTAACAGGGCGTCCAAATAAGGGATTATGTTCACTCCCGATGAGAGCAATCATGACTGACATGAGTTTGGTGAAGATGCGGGGAGCCGAGGATAACCCGAACGGCAATGCCCGAAACTGATAATGATCCTTCAATATGGCAAAACGCAGAAAGGCTTGGTGTGGTTCCCAAATGGGAACGTGGAGATAAGCATCCTTGATATCCATGGATAATAGGAACTCTCCTGGTTCCAAGCTCGCAATAACGGACTGCAGAGACTCCATTTTGAACCGATACATCTTCAGATACAGGTTCAATGACTTGAGGTTCAAGATGGGCCTGACCGATCCATTCGGTTTGGGTACTACAAACAGGTTTGAGTAAAACCCCATACCTCGTTGATGTTCTGGAACCGGGACTAGCACAGATGATACTACTAGAGACTGGATAGCCTCCTGTAGAACCCTGGCCTTGTCTGCAGGTATTGGCAGACTTGTAGTGAAGAACCGAGGTGGAGGGGGGACCTCGAACTCTATTCGGTACCCCAGGGAAATTAGTCTGCGGATCCACGGCTCTGGAGATGTCTGGTTCCAAACTTGTTGAAATCTTTGCAGGTGGCCTCCCACTGTAGGTGGTCCCAGGTGGGACGGAAGACCGTCATGCCACCTGTTTTTCAGCTGGCTTAGGCTCCTGTCTACGTGCAACTGAGTGTGGGCGACCTCTACCTCTGCCGCCTCTTGCTTGGGAGGGAGCACCTCTGGCTCTACCATGAAAGGAATGTGGCACACGAAAGGAATGAAAGGAAGGTCCAGTGTAAGATCGTCTGGGAGCAGGTGCAGTTGATGGGAGGAAGGAAGACTTACCCCCCGTGGCCTGGGATATCCATTTGTCTAATTCCAGGCCAAATAGCATGTCGCCATTGAATGGTAAACCCTCCACCGCACGCTTGAATTCTGCGTCCGCATGCCAAGCGCACTAATCTGACTGATATCTTTTGATGCTTCTCCCAAGTAAACTGCAGACTCGCGGATATGTTCAGCTAGTAAGCGTAACTCTGCTCTAGAAGTACCCGAGTCCAAACCTGTAATCAACTGGTCAGCCCACAAACCACCGCTTTGTTAACCCAAGCAGTAACAAGGGTGGGCCTAAGTTGAGCACCCACTGCGGTATAAATAGATCTTAGCGTTGTCTCCAATTTACGATCCGAAGGATCTTTTAGTACTGCAGCTCCCGGTACTGGGAGTGCTATTTTTTTTAAAAAAGATGGGAGACGGACGTATCTACTGGAGGGGTTGTTTCCCACTTCTCCATCATGGATGATGGAAAAGGGTAGCTAGAAGGAAACTGGCGCGGAATTTGGAACCGTTTATCCGGTTGCTTCCAGGCCACTGAGAGCTGTTGTTGAAGATGCAGTGAGAATGGAAAAACCGCCGAACTCTTTGGTTGTTCATGAAATAATTCACACTCCTGGGATGCAGGAATAACATCCTCAGGTAAGTTAAGGATTTTTCTGACCGCCAAAATTAGAGATTCCACCCCGGGAGAGATGGACTCTAATTCTAGAGGGGTATCGTCCTGTAATGCTTCCTCCATTTCCCCTTCCTCAGTATCCTCCGTAGCGAGGAATTCCTCGTCAGACTCTTCTGACTGGAGAACAGTCGATAAAGGACGCTTTTGTGTCGGTCCTTGTAGGGAAGTGGAGGTTGCAGACACAGCTGTACCCATAACTTGTACCAGGGTGTCAAGAGACTTGGTTAGCCCAGCAACCTAGGGAGGCTGAGACTTCCGTGCCTCAACTAACTCAGACGTTAAATCCGTCATTACTCCTACCATGTCAGCGGCCCATGTAGGCGCAGGTGAGGTAGTATTAGCCACAGGTGGATCAATTGCTATACAAGCATCACATAACGTGGACCCAGCAGCATGCGGCTTGGATAGTTTGTTGTTACACCTAGAACAAACATCTTTTGAGACGCCTTTGTTCTGTTTGACATGGATACACACAGTCACCACACACAGAGGGACAGAGTATATACAGAAGTAAAGAAAAGCAGAAGGCTGACTTGGGACACAGAGGAGACACACCCCACTCCCTTCCCACAGATCAGATTCCCTGCACCCCCAGTATATTAAGCACCAGAGCCTTCTGTGCTTAATTTGTATCAGCACACTGTAGCCAGGTTGGGGAGCAAGAGAATTCACCCTCTGCAGATCTGCTGCACTCTTCCTGTATAAGGGAGAGATGCAGGCATGTATTAGTTAAAAAACGACAGCTACGCTGTTTAACACAGCCGCTCGCCGCGCATAGAAGAGAGAGAGCCCGCGCTGATTAGGCTCCGCCCCCATCATGCCCTAAGGGCTCCATTATGGCTGCTTGGCCATTGCCTCCCCCTTCGCGCTACATCACGTGCATCAGCGGGGAGAGGGGAGAAGCAGGGAGCCGCGTGTAGCGCTGTGTACACGCAGCTTCCCTAACACAGCAATTCCCCTTCTGCAAGGCAGCGCCGACAGCGGGACATTGCCAGCGCTGTCTAACAGCACTATGCACACCTGACACAGCGCAGCATGCTGTGTCAGCGCCGGGCAGCGGAGGCAGGAGCCGGGGGATGCGCACCTTGTTACTCACTGCGTGTCCCCGGAGAGGCTTCTCTCAGCAGGTCAGCAGTCTTCTCTTCTTGTTGTGAAGACCTGCTGTGGCGGTAAGGAGCTGTCAGGAGCTCTTGTAATGAGCCCTGTGCACTCCTTCCTGGTGTTTGCTAAAACACCAGGGCGCCAGGTACCCGGACCCCACCTTTTAGACAGGTGGCGAAGGGTACCTATAGGAATGTAAAAGATGTATAAAATAAAATAAATAAATAAAATAAATGTATTTGCTGGAGCACAGCATGTAGTGACCAGCTCCTAGAAGCACATTTTCTAAACTGAGGGCTGATGGGGCATAGAGGGGGAGGAGCTTCACACTTCTAAATTATTTAAAGTGCCGGCTCCAGTTATCCATGCCTCTATACCCCAGCGTAAGCACCTCCAGTGTCCCCTAGTGGATGAAAGAGAAAAAAAAAATACAGATCCAAAACACAAAACACGGAAGGGTGGTTTTGGCAAAACCAATCCAGATCCAAAACACGAAGAAAGATCCAGATCCAAAACATGAAAAGTGGCCGGTGCACACCCCTAATATATATATATATGTTTTAGGATTATGCTGATATTTATTTTCACTTCATTTTGTCCTGTGAAATATATAATAAAATGAGTCCACAGTAGTTTGCTCTAGTTTTGGAAACGCTGTATACTGCAAGAAGTGAGGTTTAAACTTTTTGCTTTTCAATTTGTATTAGTTTATGTCCCAATGTGTCACAATGCACAGTTTTATTCTTTAAAAATCAGCTTTTGCTCTGAATGTAGAAGACATTTCTGCTCCAGGTATAGATGAAACAAACAAGTTATTTTTTATTTGTTAGCACTGAGAGAGAATCTATATCTTCAGGCTGAATAGTTCTCACACCTGTAGAGGGTGATCAGGAGATTACGTGATCACCAGTGGTTTCTGGACGCTTCAGTGCCACACCTGTATATGGTGCAGCGCAGCACTGAAATCAGTTTAACTCCCTGGCCTTGGACACTGTGGTTACCAGATAAAGGAACAAATAGTTTTTATAGAGGTATTAAAACTCTGGGGCCTATCTAGCAGCTTCCAATCGCCAAAAAGTAACATTCTTCTTCACCGCATATACAGCAATATGGAAAGTACATATGGTGCAATTTACCATTGCAAACACTTCATATGATCACTCTACTTCCGGTTCGGTCCCAAAAGCAGCAACTGCGCATACATAGCCATCAGGGCGATTATTAGGGATCCGTAATATTGCAAACATGCAACACATAAGCTCTAATAGACTAATGACATCTAAAGGGGCAATCAGCTAACGGGCCAAGCTTAGTAAATAGGGCTTTTTTTCTTTGCAGCCCCCATGGACAGAGAGGCTCTGTAGTTGATGGTAATATATAGATGGAGGAGAGGATGAAGAGAAAAAAAACCCCACTGTGAACATCTTATGTCTTTTCCATAGCTTACAAACCTCTATGCTGGAGTGCTGCCTGTGACCGTCCCCTCACACCCATTGGTGCCTATTTGATGCATCATACTGGCATTTTTACTCTAGTACTGCATGGAAACAGGTCTGTAAATTAAAACCACTGCTTCCCATGACCCCATACCCAGGGCCAGATTAACAATAGGGCGGGTGGAGCTGCAACTCCAGGCCCTTCCATTAAAATAGGCCCACAGGATTCAGTCAGTACAGTGTAGACTGGAGAAAAAACATTTCTCCTGTCACTTCCAACAGTATTCCAATGCCCTGCCCTTTCGCCTCCCGGCCGGCAAATCCGAAGCCCCGTTATTCACACCCCCACCTTTCCCCCATCAGGGGCCGCTCAAAGCTCCATCCCCTGGTCCATCCACAGCTGTGTCCCACGAGTTGAACCAAAGCTATGGTCATCGGATGAGTTGATAGGGAGAGAGATATATGCTTCCCAATACTGTATAGGGCACGTATAGAGCTGCACTGTGACCTCATGTATCATGTAGGGTCCATACTGAGGCTCATTGTTTTCTCTTGTACTATAAAGGGCCCCTAAAAAGCAGCATTGTGTCAAACCTTTGTCTCTTGTACTGTATAGTGCAGCCCAGGTATTTTATCGCTCATTATACTCCCTGTATTGTATGTAACAGTTTATAGTCCTCCATTATATTTCAGAACTGTACAGTCACTGCAATGCCCTCTGTACATTAGGTCAGTCACTGCGATGTTTTCTGTACGTTAGGTCAGTCACTGCGATGCTCTCTGCAATATACAGATGTAGCCACGCTCATCCGCGATATGTACGTACAGGTAAAGGCATTGCGGCATAGTCGCAGCCGGCGTCCACTCCATAGAAGTCTATGGGGGCACACTAGTCGCGCCATCCATGCCATGATGCGTACGTATTGCGGGATGGATGAGCGTGGCTACATCAGCATGTTGGTCACTGTGATGCTCTGTGATGGGTGAGGTAGTGTAGTACAGTCAGCAATGCTCAAGTGAAAAGTATAGATACTGTATCTCAGAACCACAGAATAAATGCAGCAGGCGCTGGCACCTTAATGTAATGACAGAACGGCACCCTGCAGCCACTAGTGCTACTACAGAGCTGCCTCAGCATCCAGGGCTCTACTTACCACAGATGGCGGCGGTGCAGCAACCCCGCCTCCTAGGCACGAAGTACTGAGGTCATGGGTGCAGGGACAGCACAAGGTTCAGGGCAGCCTTGTTACGAAACTGCCCACAAGCACTGCCCCCCCCCCCCATCACTAGTAACACCAATAGGCCCTTCATAAATTTTATCTGCAGGCCCATGTGGACCTTAATCTGGCACTGCTCATACCCACTCGTGTTCAGGAATAGAGTGCTACCAGTTCCATTCACTGATCTAACTATATTCATAATTAATACTTATATTTACAAAAAATTATATGTTCTAGTTTTTAATTAAACAAATTATTCCATCGAAGAATAACAAAGAAATACCAAGGAGACAAGCCCCCACATGAAAAAAAAATATATGTATTGTCCCAGACAGGGAAAAAAAAAACCACACACATTGTCCCAGACAGAGGGAAAAAACCACACACATTGTCCCAGACAGGGAAAAAACCACACACACATTGTCCCAGACAGGGAAAAAAAGAAACACACATATTGTCCCAGACAGAGAAAAAAAGAAACACACACATTGTCCCAGACAGAGAAAAAAAGAGACACACACATTGTCCCAGACAGAGGGAAAAAACCACACACATTGTCCCAGACAGAGAAAAAAAGAAACACACACATTGTCCCAGACAGGGAAAAAAACACACATATTGTCCCAGACGGAAAAAACCACACACATTGTCCCAGACAGGGAAAAAAAGAAACACACACATTGTCCCAGACAGAGAAAAAAAGAAACACACACATTGTCCCAGACAGGGAAAAGACCACACACATTGTCCCAGACAGAGAAAAAAAGAAACACACACATTGTCCCAGACAGGGAAAAAACCACACACATTGTCCCAGACAGGGAAAAAAAGAAACACACACATTGTCCCAGACACAGAAAAAAAGAAACACACACATTGTCCCAGACAGGGAAAAAACCACACACATTGTCCCAGACAGAGAAAAAAAGAAACACACACATTGTCCCAGACAGAGAAAAAAAGAAACACACACATTGTCCCAGACAGAGGGAAAAAACCACACACATTGTCCCAGACAGGGAAAAAACCACACACACATTGTCCCAGACAGGGAAAAAAAGAAACACACACATTGTCCCAGACACAGAAAAAAAGAAACACACACATTGTCCCAGACAGGGAAAAAACCACACACATTGTCCCAGACAGAGAAAAAAAGAAGCACACACATTGTCCCAGACAGAGAAAAAAAGAAACACACACATTGTCCCAGACAGAGGGAAAAAACCACACACATTGTCCCAGACAGAGAAAAAAAAGAAACACACACATTGTCCCAGACAGGGAAAAAACCACACACATTCAGGGTTGCCTACCCTCCCGATTCGGGCGGGAGCCTCCCGATAAACGGGTGCAGCTCCCGCCCCCCCGGAAAGGCAGGCAAGCCTCCCGCCTGCCGCCGATCCCCGACCCCCCCTCCGAATTACCTGATAAACCCCCGCAGCGGGGGGGCCGCTGACGCGAATCGCGTCATTTTGGCCCCGCCCCCTGCTTTGCAATGCCTATTTTTCCTGTATTGTGTAGCGGGGGCGGGGCTAAAATGACGCGATCGCGTGGCCCCGCCCCCTGTCACGCCCGCAAACTGACCTCACCTCATTTGGACCCGCCCCCTTTTGCCGGCCACGCCCCCTGTGTTGCCGATCTGGCTGCTCCCTCCCGGAAGGAGCAGCCAGATTGTCGGCAAGTATGCACATTGTCCCAGACAGAGAAAAAAAGAAACACACACATTGTCCCAGACAGGGAAAAAACCACACACATTGTCCCAGACAGAGAAAAAAAGAAACACACACATTGTCCCAGACAGAGAAAAAAAAGAAACACACACATTGTCCCAGACAGAGAAAAAAAGAAACACACACATTGTCCCAGACAGGGAAAAAAAGAAACACACACATTGTCCCAGACAGGGAAAAAACCACACACATTGTCCCAGACAGAGAAAAAAAGAAACACACACATTGTCCCAGACAGAGGGAAAAAACCACACACATTGTCCCAGACAGGGAAAAAACCACACACACATTGTCCCAGACAGAGAAAAAAAGAAACACACACATTGTCCCAGACAGAGAAAAAAAGAAACACACACATTGTCCCAGACAGGGAAAAAACCACACACATTGTCCCAGACAGAGAAAAAAAGAAACACACACATTGTCCCAGACAGAGGGAAAAAACCACACACATTGTCCCAGACAGAGAAAAAAAGAAACACACACATTGTCCCAGACAGAGGGAAAAAACCACACACATTGTCCCAGACAGAGAAAAAAAAGAAACACACACATTGTCCCAGACAGGGAAAAAACCACACACATTCAGGGTTGCCTACCCTCCCGATTCGGGCGGGAGCCTCCCGATAAACGGGTGCAGCTCCCGCCCCCCCGGAAAGGCAGGCAAGCCTCCCGCCTGCCGCCGATCCCCGACCCCCCCTCCGAATTACCTGATAAACCCCCGCAGCGGGGGGGCCGCTGACGCGAATCGCGTCATTTTGGCCCCGCCCCCTGCTTTGCAATGCCTATTTTTCCTGTATTGTGTAGCGGGGGCGGGGCTAAAATGACGCGATCGCGTGGCCCCGCCCCCTGTCACGCCCGCAAACTGACCTCACCTCATTTGGACCCGCCCCCTTTTGCCGGCCACGCCCCCTGTGTTGCCGATCTGGCTGCTCCCTCCCGGAAGGAGCAGCCAGATTGTCGGCAAGTATGCACATTGTCCCAGACAGAGAAAAAAAGAAACACACACATTGTCCCAGACAGGGAAAAAACCACACACATTGTCCCAGACAGAGAAAAAAAGAAACACACACATTGTCCCAGACAGAGAAAAAAAAGAAACACACACATTGTCCCAGACAGAGAAAAAAAGAAACACACACATTGTCCCAGACAGGGAAAAAAAGAAACACACACATTGTCCCAGACAGGGAAAAAACCACACACATTGTCCCAGACAGAGAAAAAAAGAAACACACACATTGTCCCAGACAGAGGGAAAAAACCACACACATTGTCCCAGACAGGGAAAAAACCACACACACATTGTCCCAGACAGAGAAAAAAAGAAACACACACATTGTCCCAGACAGAGAAAAAAAGAAACACACACATTGTCCCAGACAGGGAAAAAACCACACACATTGTCCCAGACAGAGAAAAAAAGAAACACACACATTGTCCCAGACAGAGGGAAAAAACCACACACATTGTCCCAGACAGGGAAAAAACCACACACACATTGTCCCAGACAGAGAAAAAAAGAAACACACACATTGTCCCAGACAGGGAAAAAACCACACACATTGTCCCAGACAGGGAAAAAACCACACACATTGTCCCAGACAGGGAAAAAACCACACACATTGTCCCAGACAGGGAAAAAAAGAAACACACACATTGTCCCAGACAGAGAAAAAAAGAAACACACACATTGTCCCAGACAGAGGGAAAAAACTACACACATTGTCCCAGACAGAGAAAAAAAAGAAACACACACATTGTCCCAGACAGGGAAAAAACCACACACATTCAGGGTTGCCTACCCTCCCGATTCGGGCGGGAGCCTCCCGATAAACGGGTGCAGCTCCCGCCCCCCCGGAAAGGCAGGCAAGCCTTCCGCCTGCCGCCGATCCCCCGACCCCCCCTTTAGTGGGGCTAAAATGACGCGATCGCGTGGCCCCACCCCGTCACGCCCGCAAACTGACCTCACCTCATTTGGACCCGCCCCCTTTTGCCGGCCACACCCCCTGTGTTGCCGATCTGGCTGCTCCCTCCCGGAAGGAGCAGCCAGATTGTCGGCAAGTATGCACATTGTCCCAGACAGAGAAAAAAAGAAACACACACATTGTCCCAGACAGGGAAAAAAAACACACACATTGTCCCAGACAGAGAAAAAAAGAAACACACACATTGTCCCAGACAGAGGGAAAAAACCACACACATTGTCCCAGACAGAGGGAAAAAACCACACACATTGTCCCAGACAGAGAAAAAAAGAAACACACACATTGTCCCAGAGGGAAAAAAAATCAGGACGGGCCGTATTTTTTAACCCCGGCCTCCAGGCCACTCGCTAAGCTTTAGCGGGCGGCCTGGCGACGGTCGCGATTATCGCGACCATCCGGCTTGCGACGAGACCCTTGTGGTAGTGTCTCGTCCATCGCAAGCCCCAGTGAACTTCCTGCTCTAATAGAGCAGGAAGTTTACTACTGACATCATGTGATTTCTTGCTAGCTCCGGGGCTCGTGCGTGCACACTGCCTGCCCATCGACCTGCTTGCAAGAGATATGCGCTCGCGAGCGGGTGGGTCTGAATCAGGCCCACTGTCCCAGACAGGAAAAAACACGCACATCGTCCCCGACAAAAAAAGAGAAAAAACACACACACATTGGTCTCCACAGGTAAAAAAAAATCTCAAAACACATTTACCCCCACAGGGGGGAGTTTGGGGAACACACAAATTGGCCCCCACAGGTAAAAAAAAAAAAAAAATACATTGATTCAATGCTTGTCCCCACAGGAAAAAAAATAAATAACAACACATTTAGTCATTGCCTTCACAACCAGAAAAAAAATAAAACAAACATTACAATTTTATTGCACTCAGTCCCCTAGAGAAGACCTCACCTTCTGGGCAGTAACAGACACTGAAGAGCCAACTGCTGGAGACCAGCTTCCAGACCAGTGCGTACCTTTAGTCATTCCAGGAAGTCCGGACAAGTTAGTTAGTTGGTCCCGCGCCCCCTCACCCGGGTCCCTCAGCACCAGCCTCTCATCACCTCACTCTCTCATCAGCATCAGTGACTCATTCACTACGTGTGGGCGGGGACTACGTCTGGCAACTGTCTGTAGGGTCACGTCCGGCCAGGGACACACCTGAGCCTGGAAGAGCCTAGGACCAGGCTACAAGGGCACTCCTGTGCGGCTGCTCACCTGCAACAGGCCTCAATCCAGCCCTGCGTGCAGGACTCGTCAAGACCAAGGGGACATGTGATAATGACTCCACTTTATTTCTCTAACAATGATTACAGGACATTTTATTACATTTGATAGTATAAAACAACATTCTGGTAAAGCTACGACTTTCAAAGCAAAGAATCTTAGGGGCCTGTCAAACTTTGTCAGTTTCCGGCAGATAAAGGGGCGTGCGTGATCCAGGAGAATTCCGAGACGCTTTCGCAGGACAGCTATTATTTTTAACCTTGAGCAGAAGGACTAACGTGCCGCTTTCATACACAAGGTTTTCTATATGCCTTCTTCTACCCTGTTAGCTGCCTTACAGAATATGTGCCCTGCCTACTGAAGCAGCTACTGCCTCTCTCCAGCTTCATTTACCATTAATCATCTCTCTTCACTTCACGAACAGAGTGCAATTGCAGGCGTATTTTGATTTGCTCTAAATTGACTAGTAATGGTGGGTCCAGACATCAGAAATGATTGTAATTACGTTTGTGTCATCTTGGTACACTTGTGCGCTGGCTATGACAGCACGGTGACAGCGAGAAAGTGTCCCGAAAAAGCATCATTGCCAGAGGAGGGAAGAAAAAAAAAAAGATCTAGATAAATTAGAATATCAGGCATCTAGGTGAGATTTATGGCTGGGGGTAGTAGGTGATCTAGGCAAAGGCAATATACACGTTGGAAAAAAATCATTTGCAAGCGCTCGTTCTCTCTCCCTTCCTATTAAATGCTATCAAAATCATTTTTATGAAAACGGTTTACAAAAAAAGACACAATAGAAGGTTTATCATGCAGAAATCCTTCCTGGATGCTATCTTTCTGCCATACAGCTGCAGATGACTTGGAATGATGATATCACCACTCTGGAAGTCACAATTTCAAGTACTGTGACGTTAAGGACTGCAAGGCATTCCTAAGACTTATTTTACAGGAAAAAACTAAAATACTAGTAGCATACAGCCATGAGCGTCTTAAGAGAGGAGGGGGCCCGTGTGCATTCTCCGTGCCGAGCCCCCTCCTCTCTGGCCACCGCAGAGTCAGTAGACTCTGGGCACTAGAGTGTGCCCAGAGTCTACTGCGCATGCGCAGAAGCCAGATAAATGGCAGCGGTGGCCATTTTCCGGTGTTCTGTGCAGAGCTGACATCCAACGCGGGACCACGGACAAGTGAGTTTTAGATGATATGGGTGCAGGGTGTGCGGTGCGGAGCCCCTCCGGACCTGTGTGCACCGCACAACCTGCACCCATTATACTAGATACGCCCCTGCATACAGCGTTCAACCCTATGAATGTCTTGTATGTTCTTTGGGGTAAATCAATGAAATATAAGATACTGGGGTAGATGAAGCCCAGAAACGGTATCAGCGCACGTTATGTGCGCTGATACCGTTTCTCCCCGATGTATGATCGGGGTCTGGGCGGTAAATGACAGGGGTGCTATGCGCCCCTGTCATTATCGGCGCTGCTATCTACAAGATAGCAGCGCTGATAGCCTGGGCTATGTACGAACGGTCAGATCGTCTGACCGTTCGGCCGGCTGTAGCTGTCGTTATCGACAGCTACAGCCTAGCGCTAGCCTATACCCACAGCAGGGACAGCGCTGTCCCTGCTGCGGCGGCTACCGGCTCCAGGGCTCCACGCGGGGATCTCGCGATACTTGCGAGATCCCGCGCATGCTCAGTGGAGCCGGCCGGGACAGAGACACAGCGCATCAGCATTAGGCTGATGCGCTGCTGTCTCTAGCGGGTAGCCACGGAGGGGGGAGTTAACGCTCCCCCTCTCCGGTCGATGAGATATTTATACATCTCATCGGTAGTGCTGTGGCCTGTGGGCCGTAGGGCCGTACCAACAGAGACAGGTCCACCACTGCCGAGGGGAGAAAATGCCAAGTACGGATTGACTTAACCCGTCCCCGGGGTATCTCCTCCAAGTAGGAGACTCACCTGTAGCTCCCACACAGCTCTGGTCCCTTCACTGCTCGCTCTCGTTCCGTGGAGCGCTGTAGTTGGTTTATCATGTAAGATAAGTTTGGGGTATACGGACTTGATATGGCGGCTTACCGTAATTACTCAGTGGGCAGTAATAAAAACCCCTTCTATTATTTTACAGGGAGGGAGAGCAGAGCAGGTTGCATCTGCAAAAAACTACTGGGTGATGTGGGCACGATTTGGCATTTTGTGGCTTGATTTGGTGACTATAATGAAGGTTGTAAGTGAACGTATTATGGTCAAAAGCAGTCACAAAAACCTCAACTTAACCTGGAGTCAATAACTTAAACTATCTTATCTACGCACAGCTCACCTACTCTGGAACTGGTCTCGTAGCTAATCATTTAATAGCACCACGATGTCACCTATATGTCAGATTGTACCACTCATGTCAAATACTCTTCTCAATGTGACTTTTATCAAATGAATGAAAACAGCCTAAGATGTCATCTCTGGTGTAGACACTACGGGGTAAAAAGTGAGAGTTTTTAAAAGTGGATACACAAGCCGCTCAGGCGAATGCCGGGGGACAGTTCGCCGAACTCCTCCCAACAACTGTCCTTCATCCCTGCTCTGTTCTAGATTGGTTCCTGCGGCTATTTCCTTCTGGTGCGAACGCTGCTCCGATGCCGGTGATAGCATTTCACGTGTTTTCAGTCTCCTGTTATCCAGATGAGTACCCAGTTCTCCTGCCTGCTTTTGTTACCTGCCGTTTGTGTCATCTAGGCGGCACGGTCCGCTTATCTACTACCTGCCGTTTGTGTCATCTAGGCGGCACGGTCCACTTATCTACTACCTACCGTTTGTGTCATCTAGGCGGCATGGTCCGCTTATCTACTACCTGCCGTTTGGGTCATCTTGGCGGCACAGACTGCACCCAGTGTCCAGAGTAAGCAGTTATGTGTCCAGTGGCTTGTGTCAACCCGGCAGCACAGGCCGCACTCCAGCTGCTTGTGTCAACCCGGCGGCACAGGCCGCACTCCAGCATCCTAGTGCTTGTGTCAAACGACGGCACAGGCCGCAATCCAGCGTCCAAAGTACGCAATCTTGCGTACCACCGCCTATGTCAACCCGGTGGCACAGGTCCTTCTTCAGACCACCACAGCCTGCCAAGGCTGCTACACGGCCCAATGGCCACATCTTGTTCTACGGCCCACAGGCCACAGCCTACCAAGGCTACTACATGGCCCAAAGGCCCCACCTTGTTCTACAGCTCAAAGGCTGCATCTTGTCCTACAGCCACAACAAGCCAAGGCTTACCAGCCCTCAGGCTGCTGCACAGCCCAAAGGCCGCATCGTCCCACACTACCCTCGGGCCCAGACTAGTCCAAGACTTATTAAGGCTGCTCCACGACCGCAACTAACCAAATGTTCCAGCCCTCAAGGCTGTTGCTGGACAATGCCTACAAAAGATAATACCCTAACCGTGGAGATGTTGCCCATAGCAACCAGATTCTGGCTATTATCTTCTAGAAGGTGTTCGTTAAATGTTAAGTAGAATCTGATTGGTTGTTATGGGCAACATTTCCACTTCTAAAAACTCTCATATACTCCTTCATCTCTCCTTTTCATTCCTATTTATTAGAGGTGTGCGCGGACCCTCGTGTTTTGGTTTTGGCAAAACCACCCAAAAGTGGTTTGGTTCGGTTTTCTTTAAATTAAAAAAAAAAAAAAAAAACAGCTAAATTCATGTAACATGAACTTGTTTTTAGTATTATTAATAGTAATAACATTCATTTCCAGTCATTTCCATTTTTTGACCACCTCGCAGCACCGGAAATTACGAGGGAGGTACATAAAGGCAATCCAAAATACGCAAGATCCAGTTTTTAGATCAGAGTTCCAAACTTGGCGAGAAGTTGCATGTCGAGACTAGGAACTACAAAGTGATCCGAGCCAGGATTCAGTTTGACTTGGACCTCGAGGTTCAAGTGTGTTAATTTTTCAGCAAAACTGAACAGCTCATCTCTACTATTTACCACTGTAGAGGCCACTAAAGCTGTGTACACACTTACCGTTGTGTGTACCCAGCGATGCAACGGCCGACATATCGAGCACCATGTACATAATACACCATCCGGTGTCCGGCATATCAGCTCCATTCACCTGCCTGGCGTCATTCATCACATTGACAGATTGAGCAACATGTACTGCAGATCTGTTAGAGCGCAGGGCAGACATTGTGGGTATGCACTTCCCAATGTATATGTCGGTCCGATCCGCCGGATGTACCTATAAAATCTTGCGTTGCGTTGTGAAGTCTTCAATACTACTCTGAAATCACACATTTGTTCCTGCTTGGCTAATTGCTACCCCAATCCCACCAGTTAACACTATACAGTTTGCTGGCTTTTTGCCCCAGCCCCCCCTAAAACCTCTCCATACCACTCTACAGCCTGCTTACTCATCGCTAGAACCTTACTCGTGTCTGTAATACATCTAGCCTACCTCTTATCCTATACACAGCCATAACCAACACAGCTCACCAGCAACACAGAGACATAGCTGTACATTACAACTGCAAGGTGAAAGCAGAACCGAAAAGGGTTAACTACCTGGAAGAGTGCTTGTGCTTAGTGCAGTCAAGAATGGGTGGGGGGAGCTAAGCAATGACCTTTTTAACTGCTCAGTGTGGGAATGTGTTTTAGTCCATAGAGTATACAATTTCCTAAATTATGCATAATTACCTGTCATTACTACTGATTTTTTTTTTTTTACCACCTCATTATTTAATTAAGTCTCATTTAACCAAAGTTATTGCGGGAACCATGGTGACTAAATAAAAGGAGCAGTCGTCAGATACTCATGAACACCAGGATGAGCCAAAAGTGTTCGTCGCCCTTACCCACGGGAATAAAAAAAACATACAAAAAACAAATATATAAATGTTTTTTCTTGTGAAGGCCTCAGACAAGTGAGCTCTGAGATGTAAAATGTGAGTAGACAAGACAAGTAAAGGCCATCAGAATTACCCCAGGGGCTTCAAACTACAGAGGGAAAGGAAACCGCTCCACAAAGTGGATTTCTAGTGGGTGGATGTATTGCGCTGAGACTTGATGAAGCTTAGGGCAGGTCAGCAACTCCTTCGGGTGAAGCCTTTGCCATATACGATGTGCGATCATTTCCACAAAGGGTCTTTCTGACAGCTATGTGTCTGAACGCAGACAGGCCTTTCTGCCAGGGTCACAAACATCAAGCAGTGATACGCTTATATTGATTTTTTTACTATTACTCTCAAAACAAATCTTAAAGTACTTATCAACAGTACATATACAATGTGCTATGGGAAGCATAAATCTGAGGAACTCCTGTTGTTTTACATAGGATGCAGATTAGTGCATGCCCCTAAGGGAGATGAGCAGAATTTCTTTGCAGAAAAACGTATTGCCTAATTCCTATGTTCCGTATGTGCAGGCATCAGCCATGTGTGGGGAATTTGGCTACGAATGTTGACAACTATGGGGTTGATGTCAAGTTGAACGCAACATTTGGCAAGTGTATCTTGTGGTTTTTTTGTCGCGCTGAACATATGGGCGATTAGGTTTCCTATGCGGCTCAATCAAATCTCCATATTCTACTGAAAGCGCCTAACTGGGTATCAGCAGGGAGTTTGCTCAACAAGCAACGTTCAATAAGTGCGTGTCAATGGAATTAGATGCTATGCAGAGTTGAACGCACATAGAAATTTGCCCATTTTCGGCATACCTACTCTCCCTGAAGGTCCAAGACAATTCATCAGGTAATCCCCCGGGTCCCACGAAGAATGGGTGGATCGCTCGCACATCGAGCAGCCATCTTACCCTTGCGGGAGGTCTGACCTGCCACAGCCTTGGCAGCTCTCCTGACACGCAGAGCTGCGTAGGAGATCACATGGGCTAATTTATGCACACCCATGAAACGGCGTTCAAACGGACAGACACGTCTGCGCTCCCCCCCCCCCCAGACACTGACAGCCGGTCACTCACTTGGCGATGGATTTCTCTGTGTGCTTGTAGTCGCAATGCGATCGCTGCACATGCGCAGTGTGGTTTATAAGCATGCGCGATAGCAAACAATCGCTTGATCTACATCTGTAATCGCCATTGCAATCAGGCCCTGTATTAAAATAATAAGGGGTGTCATTGTCACGTTAAGATCTTTATTCCATATGCATTTGTAGGGGAAGCAATCGGGAAGCCGACTGCCTAAATACCGGCAGCCGGCTCCCCGACTGTCATATCCCGGCAAGGGTGAAATGCTGGGCGTCTACATGTAGACGCCCGCATTTCCCCGATGCCGGGAGACCGGCATCCCGATCGTAGTGATGCCGGGCGCCGCGAGCGGACAGCCGCGGGGGGGAGGGTTAGGTTTAGGGCTCCCGGGGGGGACTTAGGGCTAGGCACCCCCCTGGGAGGGTTAGGGTTAGGCTAGGGGGAGGGAGGGTTAGTGTTAGGCACCCCCCCAGGGGACTTAGGGTTAGGCAGCGGGGAAGGGGGTGGTTAGGGTTAGGCACTTAGAGGGGGGATTAGGGTTAGGCACTTGGGGGGGAAGTTAGGGTTAGGCACCCCTAAGGAGGGTTAGGTTAGTAGATACCTATCCACGATCGGGATTTCCAGCGCTGTCGGGCTTCCGCTGCTTCTAACTCTGCTCTTGTCGGGCTGCCGCTGACGGGAATCGAACCGCTGGCCATGCGGCCGGCGGTATTTCATACCCATTCCATTTGTAGTAGATTACAGAGCGTAAGCATGTGGGTTAGTTTCTATGCTTTGACAAAAAAAAAAAAAAAGTAGGATATATAAAAAGAGGTCACAGATTTACTACACAAATCCTATTAAATTGTATTACTGTACTTCTATATATAGTCTAAGTGTCAATTAGATCTACATGTAGCAAGTGTTAAATTGACACCCACTGCATTAAGATTATTCTGGGTAGTGCTATTACTGAGGGGCAATTTTGCATTGTGATAGTATAGAAAGTAACGCTATAAATCTGCATTACAGTTTTGCATGTAGCACCAGTACTGGCTACTTTTGGGCCTCTTACCGGGTCATGAAAGTCATTCATTCTAAAATCCAATTCAAGGTACAGTATAGGAACAAAAATAATAATGGAATATTTCTCCTTTTCTTAATATAATAGGGTATATTGTAACTAGCTCTTCAAGCACTGTTTCAAAAGTGTCTGTGTATTAGATCTGCCAATTTGTACAGAAATGTGGTAAACATTGTTTCGCACTATGCACCAGATGAATTGATGTCCCTACTTTCATTATTACTAATAAACAGGCTTATTTATACAGACACAAATTGAGCATGTTCTATTGAACAGGAGCTTTTCCTTGCTGAATTTGTTCACCCTCAACTTTCTTCCAGCACAAGGTAGACTTGCTACAGTATTATTGTGTTTATGATCAGGGGAGTAGCGAGGGTGGTTCCAGTGGAGCATGAGCTCCGGGCGCCAAAATGGACAGAGGGCACCATTCAGATTTCCGGGGCGCTGCACAGTATGACGGCCGCCTGTTAGTTTTATCTCGGTTTGTTTGCTCTATATCCTAAATAAGTTACGGATCTGAGATCCATTTCTACCTTTCATGCTCCTTCAAACTGCCCAGATTGCCTCCCCTCTGGCCCTCCCTCCTCTGTGATCATCTTCTGTCACCTCCCCTTTCCTGTCAGACTGATTACATTCACTTCTCACCTCTTTAATTCCCTCCCCTAGCTACCATGGGATTGGCTCTTTGCCCCTGTCCACTCCATACTTTTTGGCTTCTGTCACCACCCCTCTCTGATCAACTCTTTTCCCTCCCCTCTCCTCTCCTTATTGGCTTCTGTCACCACTCCTCCCCTCTCGTCATCTTATTGGCTTCTGTCACCACTTCTCCCCTCTCCTTTTCTTATTGGCTTCTGTGACCACCCCTCCCCTTTCCTTTTCTTATTGGCTTCTGTCACCACCCTCTCCTCTCCTTATTGGCTTCTGTTACCACCCCTCTCCTCTCCTTATTGGCTTCTGTCACCACCCTCTCCTCTCCTTATTGGCTTCTGTCACCATCCCTCTCCTCTCCTTATTGGCTTCTGTCACCATCCCTCTCCTCTCCTTTTCTTATCGGCTTTTGTCACCACCCCTCTCCTCTCCTCCCCTCTTCTTATTGGCAGGTATGAGTTTAAAAAAAAGTCACTGCTTTGCTATGTAAAGTAATGATGGTGTTCTTAGGTATGACCACAAAGTGTTATTTGAAAAGTCTTTTTAAAAATACTGTATTAGGAGACCTGAAATAATAATAATGGTGGTAGACAGAACATGATTAGTTGTACTCACATTAATATAGGTGTAATGTATATTTGCAAAGTAGGATCATAGCTGAGAAGGGAGCTTCCCATAGGTGTCCCCACTCCGATGAAAGCTGCTTGTGGGCAGTAATAAGCTGTGCACCCTGTGGAATCTCACTCTAGCACATGTACTCTGTCAATTTAAGTTAAATGATGAGAATATAGAATACAATCTCCTCTATTGATTGATAACAATGTTTCAAATTAGATAAAGTCAGATCCTACGGTAGGTGCTATACATAAATAAAGCCGTGCCAAAGGAGCTACCCCTTAATGTCAGATAGTGCCTCACCGAAGCATTCTATTCCCCCCCAATGGGTCCTCAATGCCCAGCGTGATACTGACACTGTTGGCTGTTTTTCTCTTCATTTCAGTATTCCCTCGCAGGCTGGACATACCCCACTGGCACAGTTGAGTACGACATGTAGTTTCTCCGGGCGCCATGGTTCCACGCAGGGGCCTTTCTAGTGAGGAGGGGGCCCGTGTGCAGTCACTGTCACGGGCCCCCTACATTTCTCCTGGCGGCCGGCAGCGCACTGAGCTGTGCGTGGCCAGCGCCAGAGTTATAGACTCTGGGCACTAGAGTGTGCCCAGAGTCTAAAGTGCATGCGCAGGTCACCGGGAAAATGGGCGTGGCGGCCATTTTCCCTGTACTGCACATACGCAAACGACGGGAAAATGGACACGGCGCCCATTTTCCAGCCGGTTTTTGATAGCGCCGGACCTCCGCGCCGACGTGGGACTAAGGAGAGGTAAGTATATTATGGGTGCAGGGTGTACGGTGCGGGCCCCCCTGGACAAAGGGACCCGTGTGCACTGCACACCCTGCACCCATTATAGATATGCCCCTGGTTCCATGCTACTCCTTTGAATATGATGCATCCTTACTATGGAGTAATAATCTCTGTTTGTCTAAAGTTTCTCTTATCTCAGATCTCACAGGGGTGGTAAACCAGTCAGAGGCAAAGAGACAAAAAATATCTGTAGTCAAGTTGAATAGCCGATAGCATGAGCTTGCCGAATGCGTGTGCACAAATATGGGCGTGATCAAGCTGCCATAGGGCTACACCCATTTTTTGTGCACACGCCTTTGATATGACATTTGCAGGAGTATGACTGTGTGTCACACCCCCGTTTTTGGTCACACTGATGGCGAGCCCAGCACATAGAAAATACACAATTTACACAATCTTCCCAATATAATTTTTTTTTACCTTTCTACTTCGCAGTAATTTTTTATTAGTGGGGCTTTTGACAATCCTTGTTTTCAATCATTTTTGAACGCCCCTTATGCAGTGCCCCCTGTAGTTTTGCCCCATATGCAGTGCCCCTGTAGTTGTGCCCCTAATGAAATGCCCCCTGTAGTTGTGTCCCTAATGCAGTGCCCCCTGTAGTTGTGCCCCTAATGCAGTGTCCCCTGTAGTTGTGCCCCTAATGCAGTGCCCCCTGTAGTTGTGACCCATATGCAGTGCCCCCTGTAGTTGTGCGCCAATTGCAATGCCCCCTGTAGTTGTGCCCCTTACGCAGTGCGCCCTAAAGTAGTGCCCCCAGTAATTACCTTGTCGCATCGCCGGCTCCATGCCGTCAGGGCTGCAGCTGACTGAATCTAACTGGATCCAGCAGGCGCGCATGCTCCTCACATTGCGGGTGACGTCATGACGTCTCCCGCGTACTGCATCACTGGGAACGCTGGCCTCTGTATCAGAGACTTCTTTAGCCTCTGATCACTTCAGAGGCCAGCGTTCAGAGTCGCAGTAGGGGTCTGTGGGGGCCGTTGTACTGCTGAGCTGCATCACAACATCAAAAAAGCCTCATGTGACTTGAGTCGCTGATTGGCCACCCCTGCTGTAGAATGATGTAATCACACGTCATCCAATCGCAATACGGAATTTATTTCACACAAATAATACTGCATACTGCTTTGTAATTGGCGACCATCAGGGACAGAAACTTTAGTAAGAGCTGTTCCTCATGGTGAAATACAGAGACCTTTATATAGGATCTGGAAATGACAAACCAGGCAGCAAATTAAAAAGTACGGTTCAGTAGGAGTACAGGAGAAAAACATTAACGCTCTTACATAAAGAGTGCTCCATAAGAAAGCTATAGAGGAGACGGAGTGACATTTTGCGAGTTCAGACACTAGAAAGGGGGGCATGGCCACACATACTCTAAATATTGTTCCAATACCGTACGTGTCGCTGTGACGGGCAGGCATTGCTCCGTCTTAATGGCTGGCTTGGGCCCCCTAGACAAGCCAGAGCCTGGGTAACAAGTAATGTCCCCAACCCCCTCCCAATGCCCCAGGTGATATGCTGAGGCAGCAGCCACTAGTTGCCTGCAAGATGTGTTAAAATGCAATGCATTATTTCATATTATCTGTGATGATTACTGATCTCCAGATATGTATTCATGTTTTCATATGTAACTAATCAAATACTTTCAGGTTTATTAATGGATAAATACAAGACTAAATATTACATTCAGTGGCATATTAAATTATTATCAGGTCCTGGACCCAATGATTATAATTGGTTTGTACAAGTGTAGGGATTGCTAATGCGATCCCTTCACTTCTCCTTCAGCGCATGCACGGGTCTGCTGACCACTCATGTGCGGGTGAATGTCGCTGGGGTGGTATCCTGCTCCCAGTAACTTTTGAGATATGTAGTCCATAGTCTACAACAGCTAACGCCATCTGGAGATGATGTAAAAATTCAAGCAGCACCCATGGAAATCTATAAAGGGGCTGCTGACGCAAGGGAAAACTGGGGACTGCAACAGACATCACTGATATAGTCTGTGGTTCAACCTGTAGGTACAGTCATGGGATACTGTAAATTTGCAGATATCAGTCAAATATCAGTGATTACATACTGTAGGATATCTCACAAATTTACTTTAGTTAATAGACCTCTTACTATTGTACAATAAGATGTTTATATGTTGTTGCTCAGAACAGTTGGCAAAACCATTCCTTGCTAACAGTATTACAAAGGATCTAAGAAAGTGATTGGACGGCAGACACACAGATGGACAAAGAATGTAAGAAAGTGATTGGACGGCAGACACACAGATGGACAAAGAATGCAAGAAAGTGATTGGACGGCAGAGACACAGATACAGTACAAGCACTTGCATTTGCGCAGGACAGCCACCATAAGTAAACTTCATACAATGTTATTCTATTGATAAGATATCATATATTTAGCATTTTCTCCATCAGATGCAAGAATGTCACAGTTACGACATATGCAACCAATTGTAGATTACCCAAAAACGTAATACTGTACTGCTTAAAAAGAAATTCCCATTGTGCAAGATGCTATATGATTATTACAAATACATGTCAGCAAAATAATTACTGCTCTTGTAGAATAGCAGTGTTATCCTTCAAACCTTCCCGCTGTAGTGCCCGAGGACTGACTTGTTGCGTCATATTCAATTTTGCAACAGTCAATAGGAGACGGGAGGAGAAAAAGAGATCATGTAAAACATAACAATGTATCTTATGGCCTTGCAAAACGAGGATGTCTATAGGGGGAGAGGTATCAAGCCTTGGAGAGAGATAAAGGGGAGACATTACACAAAGCAACCAATCAGCATCTATCATTTATATAGCACAGTCATAAAAAGACAGTAAGATGATTGGTTGCTTAATTCTCCACCCTTAAAATGCATGATACATCTCCTCCTATGGGTTATATCCTTCCAGTTGGATTGGCTGTTTTAGCCTTTTTTTTTTAGATCTGATTATTTATTTTTTATTAAATATTGTTAGCTTTTTATACAAACTGTGATCGGATACTATTTACTATATTACACTAATTTTTTTCAAAATTAGCTAACAAAATACAGTGCTAGATTGTCACACTAAGGGCCGAATTCAATTAGCCGAGAAAAGCCGAAATCGATGAAAAGTGCGTTGATTTTGCCTCATTTGCCTGTTTGAACGCGATGCTTTTGCCATGTGCGTCCCTGCTTATCTCCCTATTCTATTCCAAAACAGGCGAAAACGCGGATAGGCCAATGTAGTGAATAACGAAACTAGTGAAAAGGGCAGAATATTTTGGGGAAATCAGTCTGTAACCCCCCAAAAAAAGCCTCACTGACCCTGGGAATCAATATAGAAGAGTATGAATAGCCCTAATAAAAGTATTTAGTGATCTTAAATTGAGTGAAATGGCTGTTATATGCATGATTGCATAAGTGTGAAAAAATTTATATAAAGCAATGTTTTTTTTGGAAAAATAAGTTCTACAGTTAAATTTGGGGTACATGTAAATGGGCACTAGTATATTTTTGTGTCTCTAAAGTGAAGATTTTAAAAAATCTCAAAAACCACTTTCTACATTTTTGCACCAAAAATTACGTCTTTTTTTTGGGGGGTGAATTAAGATAAACATTTTTCCTAATTCGTCATTAGGAGGGGTGTCCAAAGGGTTCTGAACCAAGTCCCGCCATTTGTACCCCAAAATATGGATTTTAAACTTCTTTTCTCCTGCCTTTACCTGGAGATACTTTTTCACCTGTTTTTGCCTATGGAGTTTTCACCTAGATGAAAATGTCCTGGAATTGAATACAGAAATACTTTGAAAACATGTGAAAAGTGCAAATCGGCAAAAACTTTTCGCCGATAGCGGCTTTTCGCCTCTAATGGAGTTCGGCCCATAATGTATACTGAGAATGTATCATACGCAACAATATTACAGCTGCCAAACAGCTCAGTGTTTACTTTGTAGAGTATCTCTAATCAGGCAGGGATTTCATGAGTTATTCAAATTACTGATGGAAACATTCCCGCATTGTTTATCTACTGTACACAAAAGCTGCATTTGTATTAGTCTTCAAGTTGACTAATTGAATGAATTTACATTATACTAGCCAGCTGGAAAGACTGCAAAATGTGATAAAATCCAACTAATTAAGTGCTGTACTCTAAAGGGCATGTGGAAAGGGTTCCAGTAGCAATTCCAAGATGCACAACATGATTTTCACTTCTACTGTGTGAGGTCATTATAAAACACTACACTTCCTGTAGGTAGACGACATAAGGCTTATCCTGCTCTATACAGATGTACAGTATGTCATTTAGCAGTTGTATACAGTAGGTATGGAAAATGCATCACACATACAGCATTCTGTTATTATATTACATTGTACTGTGCGCATACATATAGCACTGCACTTTGATGCACAAGAGTTTGACTTGCATCCCCTTTTCCACTGCTTTGCCGGGTAGCACCTGGGATGATGTTCACCTCTACTGAGAGCACTGCATAGGGGGACCACTACTGGTGGCATTGTATAATCAGAACTGCATAGGGGGGCGGCGGCAGCTGGGGCTGGCATAGATGCTGGGGGGGTGGTAAATTTTAATTTGTGGGGTTTCACCAACATTTATCTTGCCTCCGGGCACCTGGGATGAAGTTACGCCACTGTGGCTGCGCGCTCACGTGCAATAACCCGGGTTATTGCTGGCAATGGATAAGGGGATGGTGCTCCATAAGGAGCAGTCACACTCAACTCTTACGGGGTTTTTCAAATTTCCTTCTGGATTATGTAGTGAATGAAAATTCCCTATGCACAACTTCAGAAAGAAAATTTCCTTTGGATTTATCAGTTTAATAAAATGGCAACTGGGGGCGTATAATATATTTTATTTTAGGTACGTTTGCGAAACTACATGTTCGCAAATACATGCAAATACATGCTGCTCTGGTGCTAATATTTCCATGCTCTGGCTCCCATAGGCATACTGCCACTTGTACATCTATAAGCGTTAACATGCCTTATCAAGTCAGTGGCTGACAGGGCTTTCTTGGGATCTTCACAAATCATTAATCTGACTCCCGCTTGACTAATTTGCCATGGGTGGGACCTCCCATTGGATTTTCCACCTTAAGGCGCCCATACATCCACAGTCACTGGATTCCCCATTCTGCTGATCCACGTATTAGCGGCCATCAATGATCAGTAATCCACCGACAGATTGGGAAAATTCAACATGTAATAATGCCAATGCTGTGTTATGATACACCTGAATTAATTGCATAAGACCCCTAGAATGTTACAGAGGCCTTCACCTGTAACAGTCGCCCTTTTCCCATAGAGAGATGCTTTAACCGGTATTGAGATGCCGCCAGGACTTGACTCAGGATAGCAGGGGCTTATACAATTAAACAAGCGATCACAGGATTTTATGCTAGAGTAGCTGAATACAATATGTAAATGCACTGAAGCTGTATAGCTTAAACAGGTGGTTATACAATGGTAACAAGCAGTGTAGTAAAGTAGATGGCTGACAATTGCAACTGAAGCAGTGTAGTAAAATAGGTCGCTGACAATGGTAACTGCATATAATGACACTTTTCCAATATTAAGTAAAGCAATACTTAACAAGAGGAGGTGCAAGGGACAGGAGACCATAGACCAGACAGGCACAATTGAATCAGGATACCAGCAATAAAGAGTCTCCCAGGCACTAGGATAAGCAGGCTAAACTCCAAGGCATGAAGCTATAACCGATAAGGAGGCTAAGCCCTCTGTGCCTTATTTCATACACAGAGGCCAATCAGACTGCCCAAGCAGGAACAAGGCCATATAGATATAAACACACTGCAGATGCGTCCCAGCTAAGTAGAACCAGCTGGGCCCAAGATGGAAAGCACTGCTGTCTGGTGTCCTGATCTCCTATTGACGGCCAGGACCCGGCAGGCACAGCGGCTAGTGACGCAGCACTCCGGTGTCCTGGTCTCCTAGTGACGGCCAGGACCCGGCAGAAGGCTGAGAGCCGCTGTGAGCAGCACAATGGCTCATGACATTCCGACCATTTTCGGGTCGGGATATCAAGATTTTTTAACATGTTAAATATCCCCGATTCCCCAACTCCACCCGTAGGCAGAACAGGGAATTGCGACGATCAATCGCAGCTGTATGGGCCCCATTAGGCTATCCTGGCTGGGTTTGTTTCACATTATGCCACAGGAACCTGTGGATTTCCCTGTTGTAGCGTGACAAGCTCAGCCAAGCGTGACCTGTTGTTCTGTGTCCCTCTGTTTCAGTTTCAGCCAGTTCAAGATACTGCACTGGATACTCATTTTAAAGGTTGCAATCTATCTGCTTTATTTTGTGGGCTAACGTACAGAAATGATTGGTGGCCCCGAGCTGTGTTTCTTTAATACACTATGGCGCACTTTATGAATGGCAGCATGGCGCGCCTCTTGTAAATTTAATGCTGGCTATACCTGTACTTGTTTGTAAAATACACTCTTATTTAATAACGGAATGCAATCGGGAAGCCGGCTGTCTTAATCCCGACAGCCGGCTTCCCGACTGCTTTATCCCGGTGAGGGTTAAATGTCATTTTCCCGACGCCGGGAGAGAGGAGCCCGGCATCCCGATCGAAGGGATTCCGGGGCGCCGCGAGCGGACAGCCGCGGGGGGGGGGGGTTAGGTTTAGGGAACCCGGGGAGGACTTAGCGCTAGGCACCCCCTCGGGAGGGTTAGGGTGTTAGGCTTAGGCTTGGGGGGGGACGGACTTAGGGTTAGGCATCCCCCCCGGGGACTTAGGTTTAGGCAGCGGGGAAGGGGGGGCTTTGGGTTAGGCACTTACAGGGGGGATTAGGTTTAGGCACTTGGTGGGGAGGTTAGGGTTAGGCACCCCTAAGGAGGGTTAGGTTAGTTTTTACTTACCTACGGACGATCAGTATTTCCAGCGCTGTCGGGCTTCTGCTGCCGGGGTCTCTGCTTCTGTTGGCCTGCCGCGGACGGGATTCGAACTGCCGGCCAGAGGGATGGCGGTATTTCATACTGATTCCTTTAATAACAGTGTATTAAAACTGTCATAAATTATTAGTTTATTTTGCTTTAAAAATAAAAAAGTTAATTTTAAATTAAATTTACTAGACTAAACCCTAATACTTTGATAACTATATTTTTAAATGTTTCACAAGTGGTTTGGCCTCACATCCCTTCTTTGCCTGGGTCACCTGTATTTTAGCGTTTTACAGAATCAGCCATACTGCTTGGAACACTGACCTAAATAAAGTGAAAGAAGAAAAGTATTTTCACTCCCCCCTCGCCCCCCTGTAAACCACACCAGGGAGTTACTTCCACAACTATTTGCTAAGTTTTCCCAAAGGACCACTTAACATTGTAGCCCTAACAAGACAGTTGCTGAAGTGAGCTGAGCGAGGAGTTTGAGCAGCACAGCAGATGGGGTGGAACAAAGAATGAAATCAGGGCTGGATTATGGATGTCAAATACTTCCTACATAAACATGAATTGTCATTTTTTTATCGGAAGAAATAATAGCGTAAGTACTGTATATGCTTCCAGGACTGGAATACAATTTCTTACAATTCTTACCGCAAACATACAGTAGGAGTCTCCAGTGCTTACAGTGGTCCTAGAGAAGTGGTGGGACTCACCCCCCCTCCCGCCAGCGCTTTTTAAAAAAAGGGACAGTGCGCGTCACCTAAAAAGGAGCATGGTCTCAAAAGAAAAGTGCGTGTCACACAATAGTATTCCCAATTCAAATGACACCACACAGTAGCTGAATCTTTATTCACCCGATTCACATTACACCACATAGTAGTGTCCCTTATTCATGTATGACACACAGCAGTGCCACTTATACACAATGCCCACAGTAGTGCTCCTAATACACATAATAACCACAGTAGTAGTGCCCCTTATGCAATGCCCACAGTTGTTTTAGTGCCCCTTATGAAGTGCCCCTTATGAAGTGCCCCCAGTAGTGGGGGGTGCCCCTTATGAAGTGCCCCCAGTAGTGGGGGGTGCCCCTTATGCAGTGCCCCCAGTAGTGGGGGTGCCCCTTATGCAGTGCCCCCAGTAGTGGGGGTGCCCCTTATGCAGTGCCCCCAGTAGTGGGGGTGCCCCTTATGCAGTGCCCCCTAATAGGGGTGCCCCTTATGCAGTGCCCCCTAATAGGGGTGCCCCTTATGCAGTGCCCCAACCGTAGTGGTGGTGCCCCTTATGCAGTGCCCCCAGTAGTGGTAATGCCCCTTATGCAGTGCCCCCCAGTAGTGGTAGTGCCCCTTATGCAGTGCCCACAGTGGTAGTGTCTCTTATTCAGTGACCCCAGTAGTGGTGCCCCTTATGCAGTGCCCCCAGTAGTGGTAGTGCCCCTTATACAGTGCCCACAGTGGTAGTGCCCCTTATGCAGTGTCCCCAGTAGTGGTAGTGCCCCTTATACAGTGCCCACAGTGGTAGTGCCCCTTATGCAGTGTCCCCAGTAGTGGTGCCCCTTATTCAGTGCCCCCAGGAGTGGTGCTCCCTGTAGAAGTAATGCCCCCTGTAGTAGTGCCCAGAGTAGTAGTCCCCTCTATATTGAAGCAGCTTACACAAAAAACAACATACTTACCTAAAGCCCCAGTCCTGCGTCCGCTGCCTCTGGTCCGCCTGGCTGCGTCATGATGTTTCTCCCATAGTGCACTGTGGGAGCCAGAAGCTGGAAGTCAGGAGTGAACTCCAGGCCTCCGGCTGCCGCTGCGGGGAGGGAGCTGTGCGCCCGTTGGTAACAACATTTCAGTGGGTACCCGGCAAATAGAGCCTCCCTGCGGCTCTGGGCTGAGGTAGATTAGAGGAGGTGGAACTGGTTTTCTCCAAATAGAGGTGACAGAACGCAATTCCGCCCCACTTTAACCCCCGAGTAGGACACTACAACCCTCAAAATGATTCATGGATATTATACAGAACAAGAGAATGAATACTCTGCAAAATAAAGTACAGATGTGTCCTCATACACCTTTGCTCTTGACGCTCCAGGGTCCTTGAGACCACGGCAAGCGCCCCTTTATTCTCATAATGTGCATCTTATATGCACCGCTAAAATGACAAGAGACAAAACTAATTTGCTAGGGTACACTGACTTGGGCTTGCTGTGTGCAACTAAATCACAAATCTATGGAAAAAGAAAAGGTTTCAATACGAGCAACAGCGGCTATTACTCCCATCATGTTCCATTATGCTGAATCTGTGACTTTGTATATAGGTTGCACCAATTAGTTTGCGACAAAATTTGCAACCTAGCATCCCTGGTACACCGAGTGGCTTTGTATATGGCTAGAATGCGACCAAGGGCCGTATTCAATTGCTGGCGAAAAGCAGAGATCGGTCATTTCGCAAGGTGAGAACTTTTCCCCGTATTCAATTCCAATGAATTTTCGCTGGTGCGAAAAGTCTGCTCCTTGTAACCAGCGGGTAAGATTCACCTCTGAATGGAGGCGGAAAAAAAGTACAGAATTGGGCGTTTGGGGTGCAAAGTTACGGGAACACCCCTGCAGCCTTGGGACAGTCCCCCCTAAGGTAAACCGCATAAAAAAAAAGTTTAAAAAATTCTTTAGAACACCCCAAAAAAGTACTTTCGTTTTGGGAGCGAAAAAAACAAAAACAAAGTTGGGAGACAAACTTAAAAGCTAGCGAAATCGACTCTAGGGGGTCCCCCAAGTATGCCCAAGCTTTTGTTTTGTTTGCAGGTGCTTGCTGCAAACAAAACAACGCAGTTGATCGATTTTTAACCATGCTAGCACCCATTTTCATGTACCCCAAATTTGCTGGGACTTAGTTTTGCAAAAAAAACCAAACTGCTAAATGCTATCCTTCACCACTTGTGCAAAGACGCTAAATAGCACCAATTGAGAGCATTTAAGAACCCCAAATACCTCCAGCAGGGCTATTCGAGGGTATACATAGTGATCCCCCATGTCAGTGCATCTTTTGGGGGGTGTCAGGGTGATTTCCCCAAATCTGACAGGGCTTTTCGCAGATTTGAGTTTCGCCGGGACGTGTTCTTACGTCCTTTGCAATTAAATAGGGCGAATCGCGGTGATGAGCGCGATACTTTTCCGGAGGCAAAACTAGCGATAACGGCGAAAACTCCGGCATGTGAAAACTCCAAGACTTTTCGCTGCCAATTGAATACGGCCCTAAGACGCAACATTTAAGGAAAATATATGCTGCGCTACCCGAGTCAGGGCGTTTCAGTTGCACCAAGCGTCTTGCGCCATATGGTGTAAAGATGTCAGAAGTAAGAGGACACATCTGTAGTAAAGCTTATAACCTCATGAGCTGTGCAGTGTATTTGCTATATAGAACATTGGAAACAGAACTGTGCTTTTGTCTTTACAAACTACTTATCTGTACTATCTATTCCGTTCCGATACAATTTTTAAAAACTTTTTTCTTTTAAACGACGCAAACTTTTGGTGACTTTCGGCTTGCCAGCATGCATGGAATATCTTCTTCTCAATAGGTGTAAGAGATAAAAGGAAGGGAGGAATTATACAGGACACTGCAGCTGTATTCATAGGGATTATTCATATCACTTAACAAAATATATTCTAATGTCCACACAGCAATATAATAACACCCCCGTCGTTTCCACTGAGTTAATGGGATCCAGCGTTCCCACCTGCCTCTCTCAGTGCAGGATACAAAATGACTAAGCATCGTATTTGTCTAATGAAAGGTCAATCCATTAGTTGCCACCTATTTGCAAACTGAAGAGCCAATGTCTCTCTATAAATTGCTGCTTTTGATTTTGGAATTACTGTAATTAAAGGCACGTTGCGCTTGGATTGGTGCCAATCACCGTGAAGTTTAGGCTCGACCCACCATGCTTGGCGGCGGGCAGAACCGCTCCATTAACTCCTGTGGAAATTAGCCGTCATTAACAAGGAGATGCCGGCTCCTTTGTGTTGTCAAACAGCAATCAAGAAAGTTCGCAGGTGAAGATTAAATCCCTTCGTACAAGTGAAATTACACCATTTACATTTCATTACAAAACCTACCTCCTTTGATGATGGGCTGTTGCTGTTATGTTGCTACATATGCAGAGGGCGGCATAAATTAATAGGACCTCAGTGAGTTAAAAAGGTGCACAACGCAAGGGCAAATAGCTTTGTTCTCTTCTAATAAAACACACCTACAGTACATATTTAGCATGCACTAATCTCTTTTAGGGAATCTATTAGAAATATATGTTTTCACACATTTTTATTTGTTTTCAATATTGCAACTTTGCTATGTGGCCAATTTTCAAGCTAATAATTAAAAAAATAACAAATACCTAAATTTGCTACAGATGTGTTCTCATACACCTAGGGGTACATTTACTAAAGTGCAGGTTTTTCGAAGTGGAGATTGTTGCCCACAGCAACCAGATTCTAGCAATTAGTGAAAACCTGCCAACTGTAGCCGCCGACTGGAGACGATGGGCTGCGACTTTAACAGCACAGGAATTGGTTTTTCACAATTACAAGGTGGTAGATTAAGAAGAATGGAACTTGGGGCCTGATCCAGAGCCGCTTGTAAGCGGCCGCTCGTTCGCTCTGACAGATGTTTGCACAACTGTGAATGCGTATGGGTCGTGATGCGCATGCGCAAACCAGTCATTGCGGTCGGAAATCGTGCGCTCTCAAAACAGCGAGGGGCTGCTAATTTGATTGACAGAATGTACAGTTTGTGGGTGGTAACAGGGGAAGGTGCTTGAAAACGGAGGAGTGGAGATCCGAACGCAGGCGTGCCAAACGGTCAAAAGGGCGTTTAATGGGAGTGTATAATTAGTAAGGGAGTGTCATCGACCACGTCACTTGGTTATCTTTTAGCCTGAACTGTTCGCATGATTGCGGTAAGAAAAACCTACCACAAGCACTGCGAGCAGTTCAGACGCCTTTCGAAGTACTCGATTAATCTAATAAATAGCGGAGATGACGTGTGATGCGAACGGCAAAGGGGCATCTTTACAAAATAGCGAGCGCATTGTTCGTTCGCTCACTCAGACATAGAGGCGTCAACAAACCGCAAAGAGCGAGCGCTCAATTTAAATAACCGGACCCTTTTTTGGAACGACCGTCCGCAAATAGCGTCCGGCTCTGAATCAGGCCCTTGGTGTGAGAAAAGCTGCAGCTATTTGCATCAGACCCATTATTGCACAGACTGAGGCACTATCACATACAGATGTACAAATGTTGCAGAACACAGGGGTCTGAATACAAAACAGTTTTGTCACTTCCAGTAGTTTTATTTGTGCCTATAGGACGCACATTTTGAGCAAAAAGACCCTGGGCGCAGTAGCGTTGCCCGGGACCTGGAGCCAAGAGGGGCTGTTTGGTGCGACTTGAGCAACAGTGTATGAGGGCACATCTGCGTGTGCCATGGAAGTCATGTATTGCAGAGCACACATCCTCTATTACAATGTAACATACCACATGCCTTTGAATTTCTTAGCCTCATAAAACACATAACACACTGTTTATCGTAAGCTAATTAGAGCAAAGAGCCCCTTACACTAGGATCATTATCATTCACAAGACCTGCACTCCTGATGCATTAAATCAGTTTTGAAAATTACATTTTTTATTGTAATTATAATTCAGAAGAGAATCTACACCAGTGGTTCCCAAACTCGGCCCTTAAAACACCCTAACAGTCCAGGTTTTAAGGATATCCATGCTAGAGCACAGGAGATTTAATTAGTACCATTATCAATTTGGTTTAACTATCGGTGCTCAATATGAGGACACCGGGTTTATGCAAGCGTTATTTTCGGCTATCACTCTTCTCCGCCTTGCACAGTACCCTGGTTCCTGTATGAGTAACTTTAGATCAAACAGGAATGAAACAATAGCAAAGGTACAGTGTTACCGTTACACAGCACACATATAGTCATGTAAAAACAGCAACTACACACCTATATTCACTATATACAGATAGGTCAGTAGTATTAGCTAAACTTTGACGACCACACTCTTCCCTAAAACAGAAGGCCCTTTAGAATTAGAAATGGGACAGTTACTCCATCACGCTAATCTGCCTTGGCTGGGGAAAGCTACGCTTGAGAGAGGCTGCTGTGTGACTCCACGCTTCCCAGGGAAATGGCTTCTCTGTCCTGGACTTGATGATCCCGGCCGCTTGGGCCGATTGTCCTCTACGCGCAAAGAGCAGGGCATGCCAGAAAGTCACCCAGCTCTGGCCGGCACACTAACCGCGCACCTGGGACAGCTCCAGAGGGAGCATATACGCGTTGGCTGCGTATCAATTGCCGGACCTTCTCCGTGAGCAAGGTCCATGGACGGCAGGATCTCCCGACTCCTCTACCCAGCCCTGCCTACATCCTGCCACTCCAGCTAGGAACTCAACTCAGCTCAGAACTCCCTTGAAAAGCCCAGGGTTTGGCATTTTAAAAACCTTTCCCAGGATTAGTTGACACCCCTGAGCCCTGGTATTGGGTGGTTGAATGCAGGGGCTGGCTACACAGTGGTTAGTGAGTCTGTTGTTCCCCACTTCCCCCATGGTTTTCAGGTGCTTTGGGGTCTGGTACAGATCACACTAGAACAAAGGAAAGCAGAAACAGGCTGTGAAAAGTACCCAAATTTGGGAGAGCCAAGCTGCAAGGTTAACAACAAGCTCGGGGGAGAGGGCACTTGGGTCGTCACACTCAACCATGGATATACTTAAAATCTGTACTACTAGGGTTTCTTGAAGACCGAGTTTGAGAACCACTGATCTACACCTCTAAATCCATAACTAAATACAGGGGTTTCCTCTGTCCTAATCTATGTCAAGGTCATTATTAACTTTTTTCTTATGATATATATATGTATAATAATCATTCGTTTGTATGTATGTTCGCAATAAACGTGAGAGCTACTGAACCAATTTTGATCAGGTTTTCACTGAAATGTTCCTTCAGATCCTCCGAGTAACATAGGCTAGACACATACATTCACACACACCAATCATTTCACCTCATCAGAAAGCCATTACAGCAGGGGTTCCCAACCATGGTCCTCAAGGCACACTAACAGTCCAGGTTTTAAGGCTAGCCATAGCTGGGCACAGGTGACTTAATTAGTACCTCAGTTATTTTGATTTAACCATGTGTGCTTAAGCATGGATATCACTAAAACCAGGACTGTTAGTGTGCCTTGAGGACTGTGGTTGGGAATCACTGCATCACAGAGATAACTTACTGGGCTTCTTCCAGCAGCAGCTCCTTGTGTAATCTGGGGGAGGGGGCGGTGCTTGTAGGTATTATAATGTGACATAACTCAGGCTCCACCTCCCAGCTCAGGATTGGGCAATAGAACATTGTGTCCTCCCTCCTCAGCACATGACTGGACACAGGCTCAAGGAACCTCCCTCCGCAGGTATTGTCTCTATTTGTCATGTGATCTCACACAGGTGCAATTCTCTCCTCCCCCCCCTTTCTCTCCACTTGCCAGGTGAGCCAAAATAGAAGCAATCTCCTCGTTATTGAATATAATTAATAATCACTCTACGACGACGTGCAGGCACTGTTAGTAATTAATATAGCTCTTTTCAATTGTTTATGCAATGGTGCTGTTTCTACCAGTGTATGCTGAGTCGTGTGTTATGACAAAGCATCATCATATTATAGAGTCCATCTTGGCCACATATTTTATAGGTATAGCTTTATAGGGGTTATTACACCCTTTTAGTTATATCCAACATAGAGTGCAACCAGTACTGCATTGTATTGCAGGGTAGAAAGCAAGTCATCCACGCAAACATTTATACATGCATTTTCACTTCAACAGATACTAAAGAGACTGTTCACTTACGGGCTGATACTGAGTCAGGTAAGATCTCTGTACGTGAACACAAAGAACGAGTTTTAACATGCGCGGATGTGAATTTACATATTTTTGCTTCTCACTATCCTACTCTGAGTCAAGCGGATCTTTGCCAGATCTCTTTCTGTGATGAGACAGTCAGGGCGCGAAGTGGGTGACGACAATGCGATAACACGCAGCTGTTCTATCTTGTGGTAGGGAAGCCAGAGTTCTGTGCTATTCTGATTCCTGCATAGGGAGAAGGGCTGCCTGTGTCAGATGGATATCTTGCACCCACCATGGGGCTGGCGCACGTGCCGATTCTAAAACAGTGGCGGAGCGACTTCCAGCTTGGAGCCGCACAGATCCCTGCATTAGCCCGCATTAGCATAAGGCAACTGGCTTCCACCACATCATGCAAACACAGCTGCTTTGTGCCCAACTTGGAATCAGCCCCCTTTAAGTTCTCTCCAGTTAGTACTATACAGTACATTTCCCATGTGCCAGGGAGCAGGTAGGCAGTACTGGTAACCTCACACAGCCTTCACATTACACCCTGACCCCACTGCTAACGGGATGATAGAGTACTCAATGTCTAGTGCAGGGAACCAGCAAAATACAAAGAGCCAGACAAAAGATGTGTGGATAAAAGTGGCAGCTGGCCGGACAGGTGAGACAGACATCTAATCAGATGCCGCAAGTATTCAGTCCGGGGCTGCCTGAGTTCTCCATCAGCTTTCAGCAAGTCACAGCAATATGAAGATGAAGATGTGGAGCGATCAAGGGATGCCCTACATGAATACAGAGTGCAATCTCTTCTAAGTATCGGAACGTTGCTGTGCTATTTCCAAAGCCACAGGAAGACAGATGATCCTCTTATTGTACCCCTCAATTTCTGAGCTTGCTTGTGCTATGTTCAGGTCTTATGAAACAGGCCTATTTCAGTAATGCAAGGAAAAGTTATGTCAGCTCACACACAGGTATAGATGCTAATTCTACAGCTGCCTGAGAATGTACTGAGGCGCCCACCGGTGGCCTCGCAGATCCAAGCAACTGTGTGCACATACGCAGCGATGGTCGCAGATCCTTCCATAATGGATCATCTGAGAACTCTATGGTCATGCAAACTGGCCGCGGGAGCTGAAACGCTGGCGCCACGTTTTCTGCATACAGGATCACAGATGTAGAAAGACACACACCCCGAAAACTATCATGACACGGCCTGTTACCTCCCGCAAAACGGCCCGTATGTCCAATTTGAACGCAATGTAAAGACACATGCGCAGACCACCGATTATCGCTCAACTACGTGAACATCGAAATGGCGTCCATGAGTAATTCAGGTCCTATGACTGGGCAAAGTGGAAATGTTGGACAATAGCTCTCTCTCGAGTTTAGATTTGTTTTATTACATAAAATATGAATTTACTGTTTAGATGTGTGATACGGAAAATCCTACAGTTTTGGTGACAAATTCATCAAATGTTCTCAGTTGCTATAACCCCAGATAGCAGTCATCAGGGCATCTTCAGACATGCAATTGCTAAAAACTAAAATCTAAGGCCCTCATTCAGAGCCGTACGCTCTGAGCAGAGCGCACGCTCTGAATGAGGGCCGTCCTCCATAACTATGTAGCGTCCTCCTGGACGCTCGTATAGCTGTGGGTCACCACCCACAGCCTATACGAGCGTGCAGTTTGATGGCCGCGATGGTCGTGACCATCGCGACCATCGAAACTGCGAGCCGGAGCCTGCGGTTGAGGTTTTCAACCGCAAGGCCCGGAGTGATTTTGGCTCTATCAGAGCCAAAATCACTCCCACTGACATCACTAGTGATGTCAGTGGGCCGGCTTCTGAAGGGAGGCGTTCCCATGGGAACGCCCCCGTCAGGGAGGCACGCCCCCGGCACGCCCACCAAAGGGGGCGTGCTGTCAATCAACATCGACAGCACGCCCCCTTTGATCAGACAAAACGAGCGAAGGAAAGTCCTTCGCTTGTCGCGTCTGGCGCATGCGCACGACAGAGCTCCCTCCGTCGTGCGCATGCTCAGTGCAGAACATCGACCCACTTGCGAGCGGACAGCCGCTCGCGAGTGGGTCTGAATCAGGCCCTAAATTCTTAAAGGGTCCTGGCATTGAGTTTATTACGCTCTCTCTCCCTCAATTTGAAAAAAAAAAAAATGTAGGAAATGTTCCTCTTTTGTTATATTGCCCTTATTCATCTTGATCTCTCCAATATGATATTGCAATCCCCCTATACATTATCCTGTCTTCTATTGGGCTCCCAATGTCCGGCATTCATTTCACCTTCAAATGGAAAGGTCTTGCCGTTTAGAAAACACTAATAGTACAACCTGCAAAAGCTTAATTGCGATATTTAGTAAAAAAACATTCATATTAATTAAAAAAGTAATAACTGTGCCCCTTCTCTCTGCCCACTCCCTAGAACCCTTGGGCATCATATTAATGAGTTACGAGTGTATACTTGCCTACGCTCTTGAAATGTTGGGGAGAACCCCGGGAGAAGCAGCCACCCTTGAGGAACCCGCCTACTTCCCCAGGGAAGTGGATGTGGCGTTGATGAAGTGATGACGTCATCATGGCCCTGCAACCCATTGCACGAAAGAAAGCATTGTGCAGCAGGGGGGACAGTGCTATAATGACACGAGACATATCGGCCCTCACCCCGCTTTTATCTCCCCTCCTGGAAATGTGGGTTAATGTGAGCTGAAAATCCTATGACACTTCTCATGCAATCATGAAACGTTACAGTAAATGTAACGTGTTTGTACAGAGCGGAGATTATTTAGGTACCTATTTAATATGCAGATGTGTGTTGGTTACAGAAAGTATTTCAAGGAATTAAAATGACTTGTCGGAACAGATTATAAACTGCTCACCAACCCCTGCCATTTTGCTATGAAAATCTCCGCAACATCCCAACTTGCCAATCCTATTAAATTTTTAATATGATATAGGACACTATTAACTTGTATACAGCCACATATTTACCTCAGAAAAATTATGTATTAAACAAAATCATCTTACAACAATACACAAGCATAACAATAAAATGTACAAATATATCCTTAGAGGGTAGTAATTGAATTTAGGCTCAAGACTTTTGGGAGCAACTGAACGGCTGAATGCATAACAGTCTATTTAAGAGACATAAAATAGAAAGACGATTTAAATGGTGGAAAGGGTCAATGTATGCAAAACTTCTTTTTTTTAAATCCTGTCTTTACTTGTTAACATAACACTTTTAAAAAAAATTATATATAAAAAAATAATAATAAATGTTTAATGTGGAAATACTGTATCATGCCATTAAAGTCTCCTCTATAATACATTAACAATGTGAAAGGAGTCTTGCATGACAGGGTGAAAAGGTCTCCATTATCTTGTAGCTCACAGGGTAATGTATATGCTAGTGAGAAAGGCTAGTTTGTGTGCACACATGTAAACTCAAGGGACTGACATGATTGTGATGCTAGGTAGAAAATGACTTGGAGCAGCTGTTGAATAGTAATGTCTTGCTTCATGCGGCTTTTGCTGGAGGGGGAGTGTTAATAGAGCAAGGTCTGGAGACCTCTGTGATGCACATCAACCTGCGAACACGGAGCAGCAGCAGTAACCTGTCAGTGTAACAACTCAATGCTTGAAGTATTACTCTTTATTTTCACAGACCATCAAGATTACACTGCCTAAGGGTGAAGCTTAGCACCCATGTATCTGAAGTACGCTCTTCACTTATACTCCTGTCACGTCTTACTGATGTCCCTAATTCTTTATAAACACAGGACGTATTCTCATAAATATTGGTTCAGCTCACAAAATGGCTGCCAAGCCTGTGTATATCATAGCCCGGGGTAGGCAAAGTGTGGCACTCCAGCAGCTGTGAAACTAATCATCCCAGCCTGCCCTGCCACAGTTATGTTGTTAGGGTATGCTACAACTGTGTCAGGGCATGCTGGGTATTTAGTTCAACAGCTGGAGCGCCACACGTTGCCTACTCCTGTCAAAGCCCATACAGTACCTTCAGCCTTACTAGCGTGGAAGGAGCTCCAAGAGTGTGTGTGTAAAGGTGAGAGGGGAGTGTCATCGTACCAGGAATGAGAAGCAGTATCCAGAAGAATGACACTAGTCTGAGAGGATTCCCTGAAACATTCAATGAGAGTAGACGAGTGTATCTCCAACCACAATTCTAGAGGCTGTCCCACCATCTTAACATTCAAGGCTCCTGACTCCTGGGATTGCAGGATGTTGTATACCGCTGGCGTGAGCAGCAATTCAGGAAAGGGAATGGGGTGGCTTCTTCTGAGCTCCAGGCATGCCCCTGTGAGATGTGGCACTTCCCCAAAATCACATGGCCATGCCTTTATAAATACATGGGCAAAGAACACAGAAATAAGCTTTATAAGCAAAATAAAAAGCAAGTAGTAAAGGTTGCAGGGTGGCATAGGTGCCATTTTTAAAAATGATTGACACACAGCATATAACTGAAAAAAAAAGGTTCGTAGCAGCTCAAATATTGGGGGTGCCAATCACCCACAGAGCTGGCGCCTATGCTGGAAGGCATGCACATTATCTGCATGCAGACAAGAAAACTGTTACGCTTAGTAAACAAGATCTCCGTGTAAAGTTTGCAAAACATAGTGCTTGGCGAGCTTGCTCTAAGCATACTTCCATCAAAGGAAAAGAATACTTGGCAGAATTTGAGCGATGGAGAAGATGTAACGAGGGTGTTGTGCCCAAGGCTTCCCTCCCCTGTAATACTGTACCAAAGAGACAGACCAAGCTGGGTCTGTGCATTTAGATCATATGTTATGTGACAGCTGGCATCAGGTACCCAAGCCTGAGAATTCCATCCTGCTAATAAGCATTGAGCTTATGAATGCCATGTATCCTGCAGGTCCTCGGTTGAAGTCGTGCACACATCCAGTTCGGAACTCTGATTGCACATGACTTCTCCCTGCAACTGACACCAAGCTCTTTCTCCAGGAGTGCCACACAGTAAGCTGCCAAAAGCTTTGCAATTGTGCTGCAGTATGGTATTGTGCTCTAAATCAGAGATCTCCTATGACCACAGAACCTAATCATCTTACAAAGTGCTCCTTAGGAGGGCTGACTGTCGGAGGCTATCACGTGTACGCCTGTGGATGAACATTTCCAGAACTTTTGTGTACGCTAATTAAGTGTGCATAGTTGATTAGATCTGTGTCTAAAACAGCCTACAGACAACAAAGTCACGGTGAAGGAATAGATCTCTCTTGAATTTCATTTTGCATCTGTTGCCCACTCTCCATCTGAATCCCATTACAACCGATTCCAGACTGTACACCAGTGCCCCAACAGCACAGACCAGAAGTTTATTAATGAGAAGAGTGTGAGCTGTCATTTATTAATTCCCCTAGCTACCCAGTCATCTAGCCCAGTTATCGCCTCACTACAGTACCCTTCCTCCCCTCTTTCCACTGTTCTGTATTATTTCCCTGATCTTATACTGTAGGTCCTCCAAAGCCAGCAATTAGCGGAGATGGAGGGTGTATTCATTACTGCTTTATATCTGATCATTTTCCTCCTGTTACACTTATATGTAGTTACCATGGCCCATAACACACACGTGTATCCTTTGTTGCTCTTCCGTTCTCACTGTTGCCATTAATGGGCTTTACATTTTCAACAACTATAAAGTGCTGCAAAATTATATGATAGATATAAAAAAATAAAAATAAACTAGAGATGAGCAATTTGGCTGTGGATATCCACCAGTCTCCTCAGTGGAATATGACCATAAGTGTCATGAGGAATTCTTCTGTAAGTTTTTCTGCACCTAAACGTCTCCTATCATTTTTTGTACCACATTGCCTGGAATCCTCCTATCAATATTGTTTTGCCCAGAAGACTCCTATAATTTTGCCTTGCTGAAACATCACCCATAACATACTCCAACCACTCCATACAGCAGGAGTAGACACCCCGTGGCACTCCAGCTGCTGTGGAACTACACATCCCAGCATGCCCTGCTACAGTTTAGCTATTAGGGCATGCTAAAAGGGTGGTAAGGCATGTTGGGTCGCGTAGTTTCACAGTAGCTGGAAGTCCACAGGTTCTCTACCCCTGCCATAGAGAAATATGAATTGTCACAGATGTTGCCCCAGCACTATATAGAGATTAATAGTTCCACAGAATGTGAATTATATTTACAAATACAGTGCAAGTTGCATTTATGTGGAATTGTGAGACTAAAGCAGGACTTAAACAGAATCCACACCCCTGTTTAACTACCTCTTCCACTTGCAAATTAACTTGAATTTTTGGTGCAATCTACTAGGGATGCCCACGGGTGAGGTGTCCATCGATGGTTACCGTTGATTAATCCATCAGTGATTATCATCGATGGCACAAAAACGATCTAAAACCATCTATACTGAACCACTGATGGTTTGCACTGCTTGATGGCCACCGCTGTTGGGTGTACAGCGGGCCAATCAGAAACGGGGGCCATTGATGGTGGCTAACCATTGGCTCTGCTCGATGGCGACCGCTGTTGGGTGTACAGTGGGCCAATCAGAAACGGGGGCCATTGATGGTGGCTAACCATTGGCTCTGCCATCAATGGAAAAAACAACAACCATCATTAGTTAACAATCAATGGTTAACTATCGATGGCCATCACTAAGTCTTACTCAACTCTAATAATATGCTTTCTTGCCCTGTCACTTTGTTCATGCAGTGGTCAGATAAGCCCTGTGACAGCCTAGAGATGTTCGTGGAAGGTCCAGTTAAGACTATGACGCGAGTCTGCCCTTACCTTGTATCCTATATTCTCCTTTAGAAAAAAGAAAGCAAGGTTTAGAGTCTCGCAGGACTGCTTTATCCATATCTCATTCCTGCACACATTCATTAGGCATTAAGTAATTCAAATGCTGCTATACGGATCAGAGGCAGGGAATAAGCTTTTCAGTAATCGCTGACCACCAAATACTTCAAGAGAAGGAAACATATTGTTTGCCGTTATCAGGATGTACAGTCCAAACAATTCAGTTACTTAGTATCCTTGCCTTCCAGGTTGACAAACAGTCAAGTATTTTGTTTTTCCTGTAAAGACTGCTGGTTAATGCATTAATCTGGTATAAATACCCATGAAAATGTCCACACTGCAGGTCTCTTCACAGGTGGTATGTTCCGTTTCAGATAACAGAACAATAGAATGTGTTTTCTTCTTTTGAAAGTAACTGCGGGATGACCAAGAATCATATCAGGCACAATGAACAGAAAACTGCTTAGCCGACATCAACTAGCTGCTCAAACAAGCAATCCATCCTAAATGTACAGGGCAATGTAGAAAATATGTTACGCTACAACATGAAGGTGTTAAAGGACCACTGAACAGAAAATACAGTGGCCACTTTATTACAGTAGGTACACCTTTCTAGTACTGGGTAAGATGCCCATTTGCTCTCAGGTCAGTCTGATTTCACCGTGACATGGATTCACCCAGGAACATTGTTTAGAGTTTCTGGTCTGCGGCGACATGATCGAATCACGCAGTTGTTGCATGTTTGCCGGCTGTGCGTGCATTCATTCATCCACTTCCAAACGTGCTCTATCGGATTGAGATATGGTGACTGTAAAGGCTATTGGAGTACACGGAATTCATGTTGGTGGAACATGTGTGAGATGTGGTGTGCTTTGAAGCATGGCGTGTTATCCTTCTAGAAGCAGTCATTAGCAGATCTGTACACTGTGGGCCTGATTTAGACCCTTTCGCAAGCGGGTCGATGGTGGCCCAGTGCGCACGCGCGGCGAGCGCAAAAAGCACTTGCTCCGTGGCTCACTACAAAAGGGGCGGCTGTCGATGTTGATCGACAGCTGTCCCCGTTTTGTAGGCGTGGCCGGGGGGGTGGCTTCACAAATGGAGGCGTTCCCAAGCGAATGCCTGCCGTTTGTGGGCGGCACCACTGACATCACCAGTGATGTCAGTGAGAGAGCTTCCGGCTCTATTAGAGCCGAAAGCTCTCTGGGGCTTGCAGCCACAAGACCCTACCACAAGGGTCTCGTCGCAAGCCCGATGGTCTTAAGCATCGCGACCATCATCCTGGCCACTCGCAATAGCTGTGGGTGGTCACCCAAAGCTATGCGAGCGGCCAGGAGGCTGCAACTAAAAAAAACAGCGCCCACCCTGATTTGCTTTTTGCGAGCGCCTCTGAATCAGGCCCTGTGTCCATAAAGGGATGCTCATGGTCAGCAGCAGTAATCAGGGAGGCTCGGGCATTTCAACTATACTAATTTGGTATTTTGTCACCTAGGGGCATCATTACTTACATTTATACAACAACCAATGAAAAATAACATTTTCACCTAATTTTGTATAATTTAAGTGTCGGCCCCATTCATCACAGATATCTCCTGGCTACAATTGTGCCTCGATAATTTCCACAGTCCGCATACTTTAGTATGGGGATATGGAAATTGTGTAATTCATCAAGTTCCGAAAAAGCTTTTTTTTTTTTTTTCTTCGGAACTTGAGAGTGATGCTAAACGCCACTCTGAGATGGCGTACAGCATCCGATAACATTTACACGGCAGCTTGTGCAGCAGAGGGATCTATTCAGATCCCTTCAGCTGTCTCTACTTACCTCCGGCGTCTCCGGCTGTCACTGGCTCCCTCCTTAGCTGTTCTGCTGGCGAGACCGACACTGGCAGCCGCGGGGGGGGGGGGGGGGGAGAGGGGGCCGGCGCTGACACTGGCGGCCAGAAAGGGCTGCACGGACATCATCAGCTATAGGGAGCCAGGACTGAGACTGGCGTCTGCAGGGGGAGCCGGCACTGACACCAGCGGCCACGGGGGACGTGGTTATTGACAAATCACACCGATGGAGTGAGCACCGGGATCACAATACAGAGGAGCCGACAGCGGGATTGGGGGGGGGACACCGTAGAGAGGAGGGGGGGCTCTGTGTGGAGAGGATGCAGACAGAGAGGGGACACAGACGGGGGAAAAGTATCACATTTCCGAAAAGATGTTTCCGCAGAAATGGCAAGTTCTACTTTTGTAACAGAGGAATGATGAATAGCATTACATTTAACATTGAACTTGTGGCGAGTTTAAAACTAAAATATCACTATTAATTTTTTTATCATGATGAATAGACCCCCTAATTCCCCTCACCATTACTCCACACAAGGCAGGATGGATCTAAAATGTTTTTTTTGGTTACGTCAAGTTCTGGCACTACCATTTACATGTCGCAGCAGAGATACAGATTTGAGAAACCAGGTGACATTTGTCCAATCCTCTACAGCCCAGGTTTGGTGAGCCTGTGCCCACTGTAGCCCTAGTCTTCTGTGCTGAGCTGACAGAAGTGGATCCCAGTGTGATCTTCTGATGCTGTAGTCATTTCAAGGTTCAAAGTGTCTAGCATTCAGGAATGCTCTTCTGCCTACCACGGTGGTAACGCAGGGTTATGCGAGTCACTGTCGCCTTCCTGCTCGTTTGAACCAATGTGTTAATTTTCCTCTGACCTCTCTTATTAACAGAGCCTACAGACCCGCTGCTCACCATGTTTTTCGTTTCCTCTAACACACACTGTAAACTCTAGAGACTCGTGTGTGAAAGTAAGTAATTAAACAGGATGTGGAGATGGGTAGAGGAGGTTAAGTATAAGAAGGGAAAAGGGATGAAAAGAGATAGGAAGGGTGGAGTGCAAGGGGGGGGGGGGGGAAAGAGCAACAGATAGGAAGGAGTTAGTGACCGACAGTGGTGAGGAGAAAAAAGCATGGTGTGTGGAGAGAGTTCAGGGAGAGACAGAGGGAGGGGGAGAGAGACAGGCAGAGGGAGGGGGGGGAATAGACAGGCAGAGGGAGGGGGGGAAGAGACAGGCAGAGGGAGGAGGGGGAAGAGACAGGCAGAGGGAGGGGGGGAAGAGACAGGCAGAGGGGGGGGGGAAGAGACAGGCAGAGGGAGGGGGGGGAAGAGACAGGCAGAGGGAGGGGGGGGAAGAGACCGGCAGAGGAAGGGGGGGGGAAGAGACCGGCAGAGGGAGGGGGGGGGAAGAGACCGGCAGAGGGAGGGGGGGGAAGAGACCGGCAGAGGGAGGGGGGGGGGAAAGAGCAACAGATAGGAAGGAGTTAGTGACCGACAGTGGTGAGGAGAAAAAAGCATGGTGTGTGGAGAGAGTTCAGGGAAAGACAGAGGGAGGGGGGGAAGAGACAGGCAGAGGGAGGGGGGGGAAGAGACAGGCAGAGGGAGGGGGGGGGAGAGACAGGCAGAGGGAGGGGGGGGGGAGAGACAGGCAGAGGGAGAGGGGGAAGAGACAGGCAGAGGGAGGGGGGGGAAGAGACCGGCAGAGGGAGGGGGGGGGAAGAGACCGGCAGAGGGAGGGGGGGGGGGAAAAGACCGGCAGAGGGAGGGGGGGGGGGAAAGAGACCGGCAGAGGGAGGGGGGGGGGAAGAGACCGGCAGAGGGAGGGGGGGGGGAAGAGACCGGCAGAGGGAGGGGGGGGAAGAGACCGGCAGAGGGAAGGGGGGGAAGAGACCGGCAGAGGGAGAGGAGGGGGAAGAGACCGGCAGAGGGAGGGGGGAAGAGACCGGCAGAGGGAGGGGGAGAGAGACCGGCAGAGGGAGGGGGGAAGAGACAGACAGAGGGAAGAGACAGGCAGGGAGTGGGGGAGAGAGAGGCAGAGGAAGGGGGAGTGACAGGGAGAGAGAGAGAGAAGGAAAGACAGGCAGGCAGAGGGAGGGGGAGAGACAGAAGGAGGGTGGAGAAAAATAGTTAATTAGCAATTAATGAATCTACAAATTGTGTATTTTAATTCCATTTCCAAACAAATGTATTAAGTTTACAATGAGTGCCACACGCCTCTCTCTAAGTTGCTTCACACCTCACCCTCTCCACCTCTAGAGTATAAGGAACTGCTTGCATATGAGTGTGAAGAAGACATTGTACACTATCACAACACCAAGGACCTTGCCTCATTATTACACCTGGGATATGCAAGCAGCTGTATTCCGGTGCTTCTAAACAAAACTGCTTTATTACACCTTAAGTATCATTATACTTCATTCATCAACATAAAACATTGCCTCTCGCTTAACTCTACAACAATTTCACTGGTACATACAGTAAGCTAACAGCAGCTATTAAATGAAAGCACGGTGAAAGCAGAAGCATTTCCATATCTGAGTAGGCCAGCACAAAAAGTAATAATGAGAAAACTGCAAATATGGTTTCCCGAGAAGCAAAAATCAGAGGCCACTGCTAAGATAGGAGCCGGGTATCTGGGATAGTACGGAGATAATCAGCTATATCCAGCACCTTCATGTTCAGGGGTTATAACCCATTTTTAAAAATTCAGTAGGGACTAGGATAATAGTAATTTCCAGGTATGAGAGCTGAAACCCTGCAAATGCACCTAATTACTGGAGAGCCACACAAAACATTATCTTTGTCCACTTATTCATTATTCCTGTCATTTCTGGAAGCGAAGGCTGCCGATATGCCGCAGCCATGAAACATTCAGTGCCTTGGAAGACTGCAGCCTAAGGGGAGCAATAATCCGGCCTCTTTGCATCATAACTAACGGCCATTAAACCTTGGAGCAGTCACAAATCGATGGTCCGTAGAGTGATAAATTTATGGATGGACCAAAGCAAAGGGTCAGAGCCTTGAATTTATGACCACTGCGAAGTTAGATCTGTAAGCAGACGCCATCCCCTTATATTCACAGACCTCTTTTATAAGGAAGACGTTAAAATAATTTGCATGACTCATGTTGGCAACTTCAATTAGGCCACATTGATTGCCGTGTGATACATGTAAAAATGAATGAGGGAACACACTCTGTTGTTTTGTTTCTGGAGCTGCAGAGGGGCGGTGTTATCAGGCGCTGGAGTGACACAGCTGTACAAGGTTTGGCTTGCGGCTGGAATAAGCAGCACATGGAGCCAGAGCAGAAAGAAAGACGAGGTCCAAAATATTTCAATATTCTCCTTGAATAATAATAAAACCATAAAATGCGGACACCCCCTAAGCACCTGACTCCGGGAGTATGTCCGTTGCTTCCACCTGTCATGGAAAAGAAATTCCCAGCAGCCTAACAAGGTGCAGCTGTAGCACTATGAATGTCACAAATGTAGTGGGACAATCCGCAAGTGATTTTGATATATTAATTGGCTCCACATACTAAATATAAAAATAGATTTAGCATAGAACCCAAAAACAAAGACACATCAAAACGCACTTTTATTAACTAAAACCAAATTGATGAAAGTTGGACAACATGGAAATGAGGAAAATAAAAATAAATCATATGCTTGGGGCACATTCAAAATACTGAACAGCCAAGAACGGTTAGATATTCTTTGTACAGGGAGTGCTACACAGTACTATATACTTTCCTTGGAGTCATTTTTCAGCCCTAGTTTTTGAGAGGTCCTCAAGTCAAGTAAAACGGATTCTCCAGTTAAAATAATACATAAATGTATTAAAATCAAACATTCAGAATATATCATACTTTCTGACTCTCATTGCATGTCAGGGAGACTTCTGGTGAGCTCCCTGACTCCCTAAAGCGGAGGTGGGCAATAAGCAGCCCTCCAGCTGTTGTTGAACTTCAAATACCAGCATGCCTTGCAACAGTGTTAGCATGGTCAAATAGTAAAACTGTGGCAGAGCATGCTGGGATTTGTAGTTCTACAAAAACTGGAGGGCCGCTTATTGCCCACCGCTGCCCTAAAGAGTCTAGCAATCTCCCTGAGGCCAGGCAGGTGCAACACAATTATATAATATTATCACTCACCACCTACCATAGAGGAAACACTGGGAGACTCCTACAGAGGATGAGCGCTACAAGAAAATGGCTGTCACTTTCCAGCACACTGATGGCTATATGAGTGACTGTGTGCCACAGTTACCAACTCACCCGGCATGTCCAGGAGACTATCGGATGAGTAGGTGATTATCCACCAACTCGCCCACTTCCTAGTGAAATTGGCAGGACAGGGAGCATAAACCTGCAAATCAGGGGTCCATAAGGAGCGGCAGAGCCATTACGAAGCTATTCTATGAGGATCGTGCCATTTTGGCCTTGTCCCCTCTGCATAGACCCAAGATGGTGCGAGGGGGCATCTCCTAATGATGAGAGCGGCAGCACTCTCCCAGAGGGAATGAAAACAAATGTCAGCAAGCAAGCTGTTTGTCTAAGGATGTGTCATGAATTACAGGTGATTTGCGCATTACATGGCATGTGCTTTATTATGGGAGGGGAGGGCTGCATTACAGGGGATCTGTGCCCAAGGATGTGTGATGCTTTACAGGGGATGTGTGATGAATTGCAGAAACCTGGTGGAAGGGTGTCATTTAGGATGTTAAAATATATATCAGTGCAGGATATTTGTAATGCACAGTTGGATATGTCAATCTTATGACACGCCTCTAAGACGGAGCAGTGCACGCCCTCTTCAGCGCCGCTCGCATGGGTGATAATTTCACTATCTCACTGAAATGCCTTTTGAGAAGTTGGCAAGTATGGAATACATTGGTTATAGCAGAAGGAAAGCAAGTGATGGCGCTGTTCCCAGAGGTAGGCGCAGGCATAAGACATCACAGTATGAAAGTTAGATTCATTGGAGCGAGATTTCTTTAGTACCCAAAACAGTTAATCACTTTAAAGAGGTTCTCCTAATAATTACAAAATAAAAAACATATACTGAATATGTATTACGCTAGAAGAATTCGCCCTCCTCTGATCCGGAGATCCCACGAAGGGGCTTCTCCACTATGAAGCTTTATTAGCCAACCTGAATGCCGGGGAGGGGAGCAAGACCCAAGGTTGTGGGGACAGGAGTGAGCTCTACTATATCAGCATACACTTATCCATCATCAGTACAGATGCCTTCTTTTTGTTATAGGTAAAGAGCAGAGATGCTCAGTTCTGATCGGTTCCCCTATGAGTTGGGGCTAGATTCATTTGCAGCTCAACCTAACTTTAAAATGGCAACTGAAGTCCAACATGCCCAAAGTACGCCAAGCGTCTTACACGTACATGGAAGGCGAGCACAACCTATGACGAATGCTTCCTTTAGATCTTTCAAAATAATCCTTTAAGGATGAGAAAGGCTACTGTGAAAGTGAGAGTTGGTCTAAACAGAAAAAAAGCCGAGTTACAAGCATATTAATAATGTGGATATACATGTTTAGAGCTGTTAGCAAGCTAACCTCACACCTTTGGTGCCATTTTAATATGAAATATTCAAACTCTTTTGAATAATTAACGACGGATAAAATTGAATGTTTGTTCTAAAGGTTTGTAAGATCTATAAATTATATACAAAACTGATACGTCCTGATCTTTAGAGGAAGCTGTAGAACTCCAGGAAACAATTCATCCTTTGATATTAAATAGTTTGAATTACATCAGACACAGCTTTCACTGAAGTGCTAAATCGTGAGCAGCATGTTCTATTGCTTTTTACTATCGTAAAACAAATATCAAGAAACAAAAAACACACTACAAAATATATCACTCTTAACTATCCAAAGTGGAAGCCAAACCCAAATTGTGAGGCCCACCAACTCAGGGGATACTGTGCCACGTGCTGCCTTTATTATCACAGTACAGATATGTCCTCATACGCTGTGGCTTCAGTCATGCCAAATAGCCACACGCTGGGCGCCAGCTCACGCCAAGCATTATTCTCACTCAAAATGTGCATCTTATTCACGTAAATAAAACTGTGAGCGACAAAACTACATTGCTAGATTACACTGATCAATTTGATGTGCGACAGAATCTGAATCTGCGTAAAAAGGGATCGGAAGCGAAACGGCTTTTTCTCACGCAGAGATCCCCTCTGTTTCATCTGCGACTTTGTACGTGTATTAAACTAATTCCTGTGCAGTTAAAGTCACAGCCCAGTATCTCTGAGTGTTTTTTTGCTGCACCATTTATGCAGATAAGTGGCAAAAATAAAGAAATACAATAAGCTACATCTCTTTGAGCCGCTCAGTAGCCCCATGGTTCCTCGGCCCATATGGCGTATAGATGCTAGGTGTATTAAAAGAACATATGAAATTTTAGTTACTGCACAATTGGGGTGTCCTGTGCTACTATACACTTACTCCATTATATAAAAAGTCATGTTTGCCCACGCATATAAATGTGCCACTAAAATATATGTTAGAGAGCAAATAAAGCTTTTGACATTTCACGGTTTATGAGACTGTTAAAGTCCAAAACGATTGGTTGATAAAGTAGCCAATGACCTCTGACTCCGGAGTCCATCTGTCTGTTACACAGTACAAAAAATAACACAGCATGGTTATAGTAATGTGTTTATGGTTATGCAAATGTTAGTTTTATATAAAATAAAACCCACTAAGCATTTTAATACAACTGAGATGCACTGAAGGCCTATACCCTGTTGTCATTACTAGTAAAGGGAAATAGTATTTCTCATGCTGATCATTATCACAAAGGATGCAGAACTGGTCAATACCAGACATGATTCACTATTATTAATGTATGCCCTTTGGCTCCTATAGTGTTATAATGCACATTTGTCTGCCCTCGCTACTATCAATTTTTATTACAGATGATGTTCATTACAAGTGCCTATAAGATAGCAAACAATCAGCTGTCAATCGCACTGCAGATCATGTATCAAAGTCATCTAATGTCAAAGTTTTGATGTACAGGTTGAGTCTCCCATATGCAAAATGCTTGGGACCAGGTGTATTTTGCATATCGGAATATTCTGTATATTCGAATATTTGCATTACATAATGAGATATCTTGGGAATGGGACCCAAATCTAAACACAGAATACATTTATGTATTATATACACCTTATATACACACAGCCTGAAGGTAATTTTATACTATATTTATAATAAATTTGTGCCTTAAACACAGTTTGTGTACACTGATCCATCAGAAAGCAAAGGTGTCACTATCTCAGTCATGCTAAGAATATTCCGTATTTCAGAATAGTGGGATATGGGAGACTCATCCTGTAAAGGCTTTGGTGAAAAGCACTGTTTTACGGATGGTGGGGGGGGCTAAAAGATAAAGCAAGATATGTGTAACAATAAATTAAGGGTGCATGGTGAAGGTAGAATACACTTCAGGTTATATTAGATATACAACCTTAAATTGCCAGACATTTGAATATGCAATCATGCAGCATTATAACAGTGTAAACACATAACCGAGAAAATCACCAGCTGTGAAATATAAAAAAGTGAAATGTAGTAAGTGTGTGTGTCAGAAATAAGGAGTACTGTGGTATAATTATCGGACCTGGCTGGATGTATAAGCCATTTGTCACATCTGAATTATATACAGTATCTGAAAAACATCAAGAGCCGACTGGCCGCTGTGTTCTGTTTGTTGCCCACTGACTGCTATTAATGTCTTCCAGCTTTAGCTACAAGAGACCACCTATACAGCGTTCCTTCTTGAAGTTAAAAATATCTCATGTTCAGGTGATAATTAGTTATTCACTATAAACGTTCTAAATGAATGATTTATTAATGACAACACAGGATACCATGTAATAGTCTTTGTTCTTTTCGCTTACGCTCATAACCAATGTGTCTAACACCCACGGGCAAAATTTAGGCTCTACTTCAGATGAAAATGATAGTGTAATGGGTAAAGGGAGAGGTGAACTGATGAGCTAGAAAGAAAGTAAAAAAATTTATTTATTTTTATTACCCATTACTTGTATTCCACAGTGCTTTACATATATTTGGCCATTCTCATTGATCCCTGCCGTAGTTGAGCTTACTATCTATATTCCCTACCATATGTACACACACAATATTAGTCTATCCACCTAAGTGTGAAGCTAAAGTGAGTGTTACAATGAGGCAGAGTTGGGGTACGGACGTTTATTTTTACAGAGCAGCCGTACAGCGGACATCAAAGAGATAAATATTATGGAACTTTCCCTCCAAGTGGCCTATTCTTTATCGGAGGCCTATTGGCCCTTGATATAAGTATCCAACTTGCCGCGAGTTGCGGAAATAGATACTTAACTACGGGAGTAATTCAGCATTGCTGCAGTGCAGGGGCAGCTCATCCAAAATCAGATGTCCCCGCGATCCCTAACACTGCTACTAACCCCTGCCAATTTTGCCCAATGGGCAAGCATGACTGGAGATCACGCATGTGCACGGCGGCATGAGGCAGAGGGATCCGATTGGATGCCGTACATTTCTACAGACAAACTTTGAAAACTTCCAGCTTTAGAAGTTTGCTGAATATTAGGCGGCCCCACTGGACTCCTACTAATGAATGGTCCCGTTACTAATAACATGCAGAAACAATAAGCAGCATATCTCATTACGCTTCGGGCTTTATAAGTCATCATCCATTGAAAAGTTATTTCAGTTTTTTTTATTTTGTTTTCTACCAGGATGTACATTTGCAATACAGACCACAAAGGAACATTCTGTCAGTGTAACACACAGGGTTACACCATACATGCCTACTCTGGGACGTGCGGGAGGCTCCCAAAAATCGAGTGGAGCTCCCGGCCGCCAGGAAAAGTAGGTAAATCTCCCGGCCAGCCGCCACTCCCTTCTGTCCCCCCACATTGCCCCGGACCCCACCCCTGCATCCCCATACATTCTCACCGCGGCAGGAGGGGCTGACGACACGCTTTGCGCTGAATCAAGTCATCGTGAACCCCCCCCTGCTTCTCAATGCCATCACATTCAGCATTGTGAAAAGGGGGCGGGGCCACAATCATGCGATCGCACAGTTACGCCCACGCTCCACCCCCAATGCTTTATCTCCTCACCACGCCCCCCCTTATGCCACGTCACCCCCCCTCCCTCCCCCAGCCCTGAGTGCGGAGCTCTATTGGTCATGTAAATCAAGTTGTTTTAAAAGGCAACGTCATATAACTTTAATTGTTAGGCATTACAGGGTTTTACACAAAGCTAAAATGCACAATGTTACATGGATAGGTAGAAGTACCAATACAATATGGTATTCAGAATTATTTTCTAAGGTCAAGTTATTTGCATGGTTACTACTATGTATGCAGATTTATGCTGCAGTTCAAACAAAAGACATAATCCCTGGGCACCACTTTAGGGAGCATTTACATGCATCAGCGCACAAGCATAACTGCACAATTTACTAAATAAACATCTCAACTGCTTCCTGTGGGTTGAAGAACGCCAGCCTCTGAAGTCACCCACAGTATTCAATAACGCTGCAATGAAAGAACAAGCAGATTAGTGGGTTTAATCCTGAGAAGGATCTGCACAGGAGGCGGACGAATAAAAACAGTTACCGTGTAAATTTCTATTTAGCATGTCAAGGACACGTGAGTTACGAGTTAATCTGGAGTCCAGGGTGGCCTGAGAGAGCAATAAAACAGCAGGACGGTGTCAATGGGAGGAGAGGAGAGACGGCACAAGGGCACCACGGCCAAATTAATACTCTTTTAATTCCGTATATCCCAGCAGCCATTGCACACGCAACAATCTCTCCAGAATCCTATCAAATTTGCCAGGTCAGACACCTGCGCCTATGCTGCAGGATGTGGAGAGGATTTGTGGATTAATAATGTTTCATGAGGTCAGGCCTAAAAAAAACAATCAAAATCCTTGTTCTTAAACAAAAGGACAATAGATTGTTCACAGAAGGACTGGGTAAAATGATAGAGGGATGGTGAAGCTATTTAGGATGCCTGGAACACCACAGTACACAGTCCAATGCAAGTGCCGGATTTATGGTAACACTGCCAAAGCGTGCTCAAATCAACATATTAGCCACAGTCATGTACAATTGGATTCTGATGCCTCAATCATCTGATCATTTTTGGCTATGCGTGTAAATCAGTCTATCAGGCTCTTGTGAGATCTGGTTACATGACTCCAACGTGTGGTCATATAGGAACATATGTGATCAGCTTTACGGCTCAATCACATAGCCTGTAAAAAAAAACTTCATCCTTCGCCATCGTACGATTACAAGTCGTGATCTGACAGATATATCCACAAAGTGAGATGCACCATAGTCTGCCCGAGTTTGATACAGGTCTGCTCAGCATGACAAACACAATCGGATTGTATAGCGTACTACATGTAGAATCAACAAGTGGCATGCTGTTTGGCATCTCAATAAGCATATCAAACAAATGAGTGGCTGGGAAAAAAATATATAAATATATATTAAATGCCCTGTGTCTCCTTATCAATTATTTACCAATAAAATATCGCCTGTGTAGCTGATTGATAAGCAGTTGCTGCAGCGATACTGGTTGGAGCGGTAACACTTAACTTCGCACTTCCTCGACCAGTCTTAGGGGATATGTGCATGCAAGGTGGACATAAAAGTCCAGCCTTGGGCTATCAGATCCACAAATTATTAAAATAAAAATAGATTCATAAATTAAACATATTGACTGAGATTGTGAATTGGGGAATCAGTAGGTTTTACCGGACGCATGTCAGGCGGTTCAAATCCTGACAGCGGCAGCCCGGCAGGAGTGAAAATCCCGATCGTCTAAAGGTAAGTAGTAACTAAGCTAACTCTACCCCCTACCCTAACCCTCCCTTAGGGGTGCCTAAACCTAACCCCCCCTTCCCCGCTGCCTAAACCTAAGTCCCCCGGGGGGTTCCTAACCCTAACCTCCCGTTCCCCTAGACTAACCCTAACCTCCCGGGGGGGTGCCTAACCCTAAGTCCCCCCCCCAGGAATCCTAACCCCCACCGTGGCTGTCCGCACCCGGCTTACCTTCAATCGGTAAGCCGGGTGTCGGGCTCCCAGCGTAGGTATAATGACTGGCGTCGGGATTACGACGCCTGTCATTAGACACTTGCCGGGATTAGACCGTCGGGAAGCCAGCGGTCGGGATTGCGTCCGTCGGCTTCCCGACTGCTACCCGTGAATTGGCGCCTGTCCACTCTGCTAACTCACATAAAAGAAGGTGCCGACATTTTTGCACAGCTTGATATAATTTTAGACATAAACGGGAACAACCTAGGTTTATTACACCAATTTATTTCTATAAATGTTTAGTAAAATCAAATATACTGAGTAATAGTTACAATATTTAATACAGCAATGGGGAGATTTATCAAAGCTTGGAGAGAGATAAAGTACCAACCAATCAGCTCCTGTCATTTTTCAAACACAGCCTTTAAAATGACAGAAGCTGATTGGTTGGTACTTTATCTCTCTACACTTTGGGGGTCTATGTACTAAGCCTTGGAGAGAGTAAAGTGGACGGAGATAAAGTGCCAACCAATCAGCTCCTGTCATTTTTAAACACAACTTTCTCCAAGGTTTGTTCAATCTCCCCCACAGCCTGTAAAATGACAATTAGAAGCTGATTGGTCGGTACTCTCTCTCTCTACACTTTATCTCTGCCCAAACTTTAATAACTTTTTCCCCAAGTTTGAAATCTGGAAATATGTTTAATAAAAAAAAAAAAAAAGACTCCATGAAACAGTATTGGAATAGAAGAAAGTGTAATATCCCTTTAATACATCTATCAGACATTCACTACAGCACAGTCATGATCTTTGTGTGAGGGCTGACTGTGTGTCTTGGTAAACAGACCCCTTAGCTAAAAATATTCTTAAACCACTATTATATGTATAATGAAAATACATGGAGCAGTTCCCTATTGCTGGGCTAGACTGTCATTTTCTGTACAGCTCCTATAAAACTGATCAGTACATAATAATTAAGCAGAGCGGTTTTATGAAACACAGATGGCATATTTTTACATACATATAAATAAAAATACTTCTCTGTTGATGAGGGTTAGTGATATGCATTATGAATATATTTTCAGTACAATATGCTAAATCCCTTTTCAGCTCTCCAAAGACCTAATTGTATGTATCCATATGGCAAACATTTATTGAAAATCGTTTTTTGTTCTTTCAATTAATGCCCTAGTTTTGTTTTTTTCCATATCGCAAGTCAAACATTTACATAGGATGTTTATCAGATTCCTAACCTACGTAATCTGCATGCGGAACATTCTCCTAGCCCGACAACACCCTTTCACCAAGGGCAGAGGTGTGTGGCTTATTGATGGGTGGCAGGGGGTGTGCGGGGCTTAATGATAGCTGGCGGGGTGTGTTTGTGTGGGTGTGTGAGGGGTGGGGTGGGGTGGGGCTGCAGATGATGGGGTGGACTGGACGTGGTTCACGTTAGATCTCCAAATGGGAATTGTTGGAAATATGACTGTAAATATTTTTACAATTTTTATGTTGAGTACAGCAACAAGCCTGTTAATATAACATTTGTTCCTGCTCTTATCTACAGAGAGTGCATACTATGGAATGCACACACGATAGGTTTGTTCATACTGCAGTTTTTATTTCCTAAAATATAGTTACTAAATGACAATTACCCAAATAATGTCAGATTTACTGATTGAATGACTCTTGTTGAAAGAGAAACCAGAGACATCCCTCTGGCATGAGTTAAGTTCACTGTATAATAACCATGCCATGCTTTTGTGCTAGGTTACCAGATCTCTATGTACAATCCTACAGACAGACAAAACAGATCTGTTACATGAAATAATACTGACTGTTAGCCCATTAAGCTGCTATGAGGGCAATCACATGAAAGCAGACAAAGAACTTTATAGCCTGAAGTTCTCTGCAAATCCTCGCAGTAGTGAGGGTCTCTGAGAGCAAGCTGCCCCAGCTCATTATTTAGCATTTCATAACTGGTCCGGGAGCTCTTCAAGGATAGGTAATAGAAAAGCTGCAAGTAATATGTGCCTGGAATGAAGGTTGTGACCCCCCCGCTACTTGTTCCCCTGTGATTGGCTATTGCTAAGGGAGGAAGCGGGCACCAGGCTGAGGTATTTGAATGGGATGATCTGCTAACCTTGACTTACTCATCACCAAAGAGATTTGTTTTGCTGATTTATATGTACACACACACACACATCATCTATATATATATATATATATATATATATATATATGTTTGATATAGTCAACTAACTATAGGTGACACAATCAAGGCATTTAAAGTAACCTCTACGTTTAGTACTAAGAAAGTGTGTAATGCTGTCAGGTCTTACTACCCAATCACAAACGTTTTTGGCTCTAGAATGACACATCATATCTTTTTTGTGTTTCAAGGTAGGTAAAATCATTGTCAGATTTGACAATAGGCCAAAACTTTTTAACAGCTGATCTGGCTAGAGTCATATACAGTCGGCCATACCAACATTGGTGTAGACTCTAAAGCACTTGACCAATCCATGGCAAATCACACTGCTTATACAATCCTACTGCAGACCGGCTCGCAGATTCTACACCCAATCCTCGCTGCTCACTTGTCGAATTATTCAGCAGACCTCCAACCTGTGTCTGCTGAAACAGTCTGCTGAATACATACATACGGCTGTGCAGGAAAGGGGATTTATTAATGGGGAATTTAATTACTTATAATGGTGTAGAGGGGGAGGTTGAGAATTAATAACCTGATTATTGGACGGGGACAGGATTTCAGATTTCCAAAAAAATAACAAAATACAACGGCGTGGGGTTCCCCGCACAGAGGCATAACCCTGCCCCGGGGCTCTTTGAGCTATCCCAGCTTAAAAAAACACAGGGAACAAAATGTGTAGGGGTCCCCAATATGTGATGAATCAGCACCAGGCTCTTGGAGCTGGCACTGGTACTAAAAATGCGAGAAACAAAACAAGTAGGGGACTCCCGTATTTTCAGAACCAGCAGCGGTCTCCACTAGCAGAGGGAGTAATGCCACAGCCAGGGGACACACTTGACAGGGTTCCCCAGCTAAAGCATTCATCACCCGCTAATAGTCAGCACAGACTGGTGAGTCCTGGGGAAGTGGGGATGTTTTAATAATTTATTTTGCTGCACCTTCACCTGGGGGGCGGCGGCCGCCTTTAAGCTCTTTTAAATTGATGTCGCCTCCCCCAGGACTTCCACGGTTTCTTCACCTGGAGGACGGCGGCCTTTAAGCTCTTTTACATGGCTGCCGTGCATCCAGGACTTCCCCGGCATCTATCATCTTCAGGAGCTCTTTGTCGCTCCTCCTCCGCTGTCAGGGTGACACCCGCTGCCTCGTGTTGGCTTATTAAGTCGACATAAAGGGGGAGGGGTGATGACACGGCACCATCCGCTGGCGAACTCTGCATAGGTAATTACCTAGCCACCTCCCGCATATTCCCGCTGCTGCCTTCCGCCGCGTCCAGCAGCAGTGGCGGACGGTGCAGGATCACACACCGCCGCCACGCTGATGGCGTCTAGGGCTGTCGGGACTGGATATCGGTCGCCATCTCCGGTCTCCACAGCCTACACTAAAAAAAAATGTGGTTGCCTGGTCAGCGTTTGTGTCTCCTAGTTTTTAAGCATGATTAAAAAGCAGGAGATATGACAGGCGACCAGGATCAGGTGTGCGGAGGACGGGTGGAAAGGAGCTGCTCCATGCTTGGGACCGGGAGCTTAGCTCCTGGCACCACAGCTACACTGCACTACAGGGCCATGAGTTACCGCACGCTGAGGGACAGGGAGAACCAACTCCCTGTACCTACGGCGCTGCGGGAGGCAGGATGCCGCTGCAGCCGGAACAAGTTGTCCTGGACTGCAGGGCTGAGAGACACACAAGGGGACCGGGCTAGCCGGCTCCCTTTGCGGCACTAGACTGTGCACTGTCGCTGGGGACCGGGAGCCTAGCCCCAGTGCAGCGTGGCCGGCAGTTAACCATTGGTGTGCTGCACCGAGGGGAGGACTGAGATAGTCGCACGCTGGTGGTCAGGAACGGCAAGAGGGGAGCCTGGCTGGTGGAAGTGCGCTGGAGACTGGGGGAGTAGCTCCCGGTGCCACCCGCGGTAAAATGGTCAGAAGCCCAGCGCTGAGCACAGAGGAAAATGTACAATAATTACATAAAGTATGAAAGAAATATATAAATATGTTTAAACTGTATGTGCAGCATTGAGCTGGGCTTACAGGACCAAAGCTGCAGTGCTGCAGAGTGTAACAACCTGATGCAGGGCACAGGCTTCGTGGATATATAATAATATTTAATGTACAGTATGTATTTTAAATGTATAATTATTAGTTTAAATGCACTTATCTTAATTTCCCTTCATTTCAGTGGGCTGCTGGATTCTTCAGCCCCTTCCAGGGAAATAACTGTCCTCCTATGCAGCCTCATGCCTGAGAGAGGTATGAGGAGGTGCATAGGAAGCTGGCTAATGCAGCCAGCTAATTGTTTTCAGGGAGCTCCAAAAGAGCTTCTCCTCTGTGGTCAGAAAACCCTGCCAGGGAACCCTTCTTGCCCACCTCTGGAGCTCAGATTCGGGCAGAGGTGACAAGCTTGGTCCCTTAGCAGATTCCTGGAAGTCCGTTTTGGAGGGAAAACTTTGTCCCTTCCAGGTGTGTCGGAGCTGGAGGCATCGCTGAGCCCTGCAGGTGGGCTCAGGCACAGGGGAGTGACCACTAACCACGGTCTATAGGGGACAATGTTAAACATGCATGTGCAAAGCACATGCACTTAAATTGATTCTTTGAAAACCACAGGGTGGTAATGTGTATTGGACTGGCAGAAAAGAAGGGCATGTGAACCCTGTATGTGTGCATCTTCTTTAACATTAAGGATTGAATCGCTGTAAACACCTTTGTATACTGACCCCCTTAAAGCTGAGGGAAGAGTTTTTTTTAAGACTATTGAGCAATAAACATCTTTGCCCTACAACAACTGCGTTAGAGTTCTACGACAACAGAATTGCACGAAGCTCTATTCCGTTCTCCGGCTGTTCTGGATTGAGCCCAGGTACCTCCAAGCTCAAGCCCTCTGCCAGCTACTGTGCAGAGCCTGGTACGATCAGGAAGAATCAGCCGACACCAATCAGGAGGTGCGGCCAGAGCTCGTTGACATATACACAGCAGAAGCGGTTCCAGGTGCCGGAGGTAGGAGCCTGGTTGTATGTAAGAAGCGGTTCCAGCTACTGATGGTACAGTTTGGTACTGTCAGCAATGTTACACGCCTACGGCGCAGTAACATTGCAGTAACAGTAGCTATATGAAACAAAGAGCTGTGTACTGCTCACTACCTGGAGTAAATGTAATAAATGTAACAGGTGGTTACTGATGGTAAGCGGGAATCCCTAATACCCCAAAATTCAGTGGTGATCAAACCCAATCTGTGATCGGGTGTCGAGTTGAAGTCATCCGGTCACAGGTATTCAATATCTGTGACCGGATGACCTCAACTCGACACCCAATCACACCATTATATGGTCACCTGGACTAGAATATCCCTCCGATCCCAATTTATATAATCCTTGCCGTAATCTCTACAGCGATCCTACACGAGTTATGCATAATATTTTCTATTACAGTCAGCATCATGGTTACCATGACTACAGCTCGTTCGTTATTTCATGCTTTAGGCCCATTAAGTACTATACATTAGTCTTTTGTGCTTATTTGTATATTCATTGCTATTGTTGCTGCAAGCATGTTTTGTTGCCATTCCGGCTTCTTGAATGTAATTCTGATGGCGGATCACATGGTGTCATAACGATATCATCTGGGCGTGCCATATACTGGATGAGACCCTGGGAGGTGCGCAGATGTTCACATTGTGTATGAGGATATAAGGTAAGACATTTTAAATGATATTTTTTGTATCACTGATGACAATGCAATAAAGACATGTAGTCGTTGGCTTTTATTCCTGCTGGCTGGTAATGTTGCTTATATTCTACCTGAGTTACCCGATTTACAACGACCCCTGATACTGCTACACAGGCTGCGCTAAAGCTTAGCTGTTGCTAAGAGGTTAAACAAATAACAGCCCTAAAACATAGTTACTTAATCTCTGGGCATATCTGGGAGACTATGACATTTAGGTAGTTGTCAGACTACTTGAGTAGTAAATCACACACCCGGACCCATCTGCTTCCCAGTTTGCAGCGAAGAGCTTCACCATGACCCAGGATGGGGTTCTTAAAAGTAGGCAATTATGCCTGAGCCTACACTGCTTGTACGTAATTACTAAAGCTTCTACCCCTATATGATATTCTGGATAATTAATACAGCATACGGACTCAGGTAATTGCCCCTTTAAGGAATGACTGCCATCTGATCAGACCACTACACTGCTAATTTTATTATTATTGGAAGACAAACAAAATCAATCACCTGATTTACACAGAACCATTTGCAAAGGTTAATGACACAATTTAATTTTTGAATGGCAGGTTTGCTGTGACGTGAGCGTCAGGGAGCCTCTCGGAATAATGCTGCAGATCCGAGTCACAATCAGCAGAATGAAATAGTAACAAGAACATTAGTGATTGGACAACTTGTCGCTTAAAATCATTAGGACCTTGTCAAACTCTTTAGAGGATATTTATTTTCACTGCTCTTAAGGTGACTTATGCTGCTGGAAAAGTCACTGCTGCAATGTATACCGAACGCTAATCAATAATGAAATCAGAGAAACAAGGCGCCGCGCCTGATGTGATACAATGGGCCGATATCATCCTGGTCTTGCAAGATGCTGCCAATTGTGTTTCTATGGTAGAGTTTTAATTTTTTCCCTGCCCTATAATCACACATCCGATGATACATAACCTTGAAAACATGTTTCTGTAATAGCCAGGGGCTTCATCTGAACATTATGTATAGAAAAACATATGTTTTATTGCTGATTTACATAAGCACTTAACTTTCCACAGCTCAGTGGTCCCAAGTTCACATTTATCTTATCAAATCAGTCAAATGACAAAGACAACAGAATAATTCCACCTAAATATATTTTTAGATAGCAGATTGAGGAGCCTTCTAATGCTCCAATGCCTGGAGAACTTTGACTAAAGACAGCAATCACTAAAAATATATTTATAACAGTTGGTGAATGACGGACATCATTTAGACAGATGCTAATTTCAGCAACATTCTTCTGTTATCAAAGGCTGTTTTTGGCACATGATTGGATAGGACAGAATCCAACTGTTGTCTGCAGAGCTGGCGTAAAACTATGCCTTAAGCAAATCACCCCCTGATGCTTGATAACACTTTGGATGTAAATATATAGGGAAACCTGATGAAATAAACATGGATTCAAATAAAACATGTTGAAGAGTTTGGAGCAGTCACTACAGGCCAAATGTAATGGGGTGAGAGTTTAGAAAATGTGAGAGTTTAGCAGTAAACTCTCACATTGGTTGAGTTTTATCTTCAAAATGGGAAAACATCTGAATGAGATTTTAAATCCTGAGAGTTTTTCAAGTCTAAAAAAACATGCAAGTTCACTCTGTTACTTTGTTTTTGGACTTTATTACATTGGCAAAGTTTAAAAAGTGGCAGGGTGAGAGTTTAGAAAAGTGAGAGTTTCTATTACATTTGGCCCTACATCTGCGTTCAGATGCGAAAACTGTGCGGTCAGTGTTTTAGAACGTTTCAAATATGGTTCATCCACTACTGGTTTATACACTGGGCCATTAGTTACATACACAAAAACATAACATACAACATGCCCAATCCCACTATCCTTCAAAGCTCACTCTGATGCCCGATGCAACCTCCCATTGCAGGTCACCTCAATGCCAATACTACTTCCCATCACAGCTAACCGGGTGGCAGTCGATAAATGTCGGACTGGGGCATGAAGGGCCCACCAGGGAATGCAGTTGTAGGGGCCCAAACTTAAGGGGTGTGGCCAGCCATCGGGGGGGAGGGGGGGTCTAGTTAGCCACCACAGAGGGACTTGGGCATCCATTCTAGAATACATGCAAAGAAAAGTGCCCCTTTATAAAGGAGGGAACAGGAGTGTGACAAAACCACATTGATTGGTAAGAGGGCTAATCTTGGTGTAGTTTCCATACAAACAAAACTAGCACCCAAGTTCATCCATGATCCTGCTTCACCAGGTTACTAACCACTAGAGGAGGGAGTGGGGCCCTCAGACAGTATGGCCCACCGGGGATTTCCAAAACACCCCTGTGGGCTAGTCCGACCCTTTATAGGCAATGAAAAGGTTGAGTGTATCTAGTTAGACAACAAATGGTAGACAGGCAATAAGTTGACAGGTAAAAATGTCTACATGGTGAAAAGGTCGACCATTTTTTTTCTTCTTAAGAGTCGGGCAGTTACCGGAGGGATAAGCTCCAGAATGGGTGGTTAGGGTTAGGCACTTATCCCGACGGTTAGGCACCAAAGGGAAGGGTTAGTGTGACATTTTTTTGTGTCAACCATTCCAATGCCGACCTTTTCACCATGTCGACCATTTCTTACTATCGATCTTCATCCATATCAACCCTTTCACCATGTCAACTTTTAGTACCTGTCGACCTATTGCCTGTCTACAGGTAGGTGTTGATCTTTTTACTGTCCATCTAAATAGTGTAGATCAGGCATGTCAAACCCAAAATACCAACCGGGCTGAATATTCAAAGTCTAAAGGTGAATACACACAACGATTTTTTGAACGATTTGTCATTAACAACGTCGTTATCGTTCAAAAAATCGTTCAGTTTCTGTGTTATAACGATGAACGAAAATTGTTCAAGCGCGCTCCCATTTGTAGTTTGTATTTCATTTCAGACTGTCCAACATAACGATTTTCATTAAGGGAAGGAACATTTTTCGTTCATCATTGTAAAAATCGTTCATTACACTTCAAAAAATCGTTCACCTTTTAAAGGGAAAATCTGACAGATAATCGTTGGTTACAAAATAATTACATGTTTATGCACCTTCAGAGTGTGTGGGCCGCAACAAAAAAAAAAAAAGTCATATGCAATTTTGAAAGGTTTATTATGAATAAAAACCAATGCAGTGGCCCCTGTAGTAGTACCTCTTATGCAATTCCCCACTGTATTAGGAGCCCCTTTTGCAATGCCCCCTGAATTTGTGCCCATTATGCAATGTCCCTTATGCAGTGCCCAGTATGCAATGCCCCTTATGCAGTGCCCAGTAATGCCCCTTATGTTGTGCCCAGTAATGCCCCTTATGTTGTGCCCCTTATGCAGAGCCCCCAGTAAAGCCTCTTATGTTATGCCCCCAGTAATTCCCCTTATGTAGAGCCCCCAGTAATATCCTTAGTAGTGCCCCTTATGCAGAGCCCCCCAGTAATGACCCTTATGTTGTGCCACCAGTAATAGCTCTTTATGCAGAGCCCCCAGTGATGCCCCTTTATGCAGAGCCCCCAGTGATGCCCCTTTATGCAGAGCCCCCAGTGATGCCCCCAGTAATGCCCTACATTCAAACGGTTTCCTAACATTTCCAGAATAAGCCCATATCTCACACCAAGACATTGCAAAAACTATCATTCCAGCACTCATTACTGTATCTCACGCATTACCTATTACAATAGCCTCCTTATTGGTCTTCCCCTAACCAGACTACAATCTATTTTGAATGCTAGATTGAGTTTCCTCACAATTCCTGGCATGTTTAAACCAACATTTAAAAGAGCAATGCTATTAATAGCAAAACGCCTAATATTTTGCTATTAAAAACATTGGCATTTAAAATTTGAGGCTTAAACACACCATTAATCAGTGTCTTTTATAAGCCACCTCTTAGTAAATAAATCCATGTCAAACATGGAGGAGGAAGCCTGATGGTCTGAGGCTCTTTTGCTGTATCCCAAGACTGTGACTATCACAGAGTGACCGGCATCCTGAATCAAAATAATTACTACAGCTTTTTGCAGCAGCATGCAATGCTATTTGGTCAAGGGTTCAACCTACAGTAAGATAATAACCCAAAACTTATCTCAAGGCTAAGTCAGAACTACCTTCTAGGAAAACAACAAACAACAAGACATTAGGCTTCAAATCATGGAATGACCAGCACAGCCTCCAGACTTAAACCCCATCAAGATATTTTAGGATGATCTGGCCAGAAGGGTGAAGGCAAAGCAGCCTACAAGTGCAACACATTTGTAGGAACTTCTGCAACAGTATTGGGAGGATCATTGTGAAATAATACTTGATTTCCATTGTAGAAAGAGTAAATTAGCAAATTACAAGAGTACAATTTCTTTGTCTACTTGTTCTAAGCTTTAATTTCAGAGTACGTTGAGACCTTAAGACTGAATAAATGAAAAACAAAACTGGAAAAATGGGGTGTTCTAAAACCTTTTGGCCTTTTTCTTTATAAAATGTAAAATGCCTGTGAGGCATGAAACGCGTCAGCTCATGTGCAGTGAGATCTGGCGATACTGGCCTGGATATGCATGAACTGCCAGTTCAAATTGTTAAAAGTAAACAAAGTTTCAAAATAACATGCACTTATTAAACTAACCATTTACAATACCATTGTTATTATGGATGCAGTAGATATTACCGCCGGCTGCACGGCCGGCAGTTCAAATCCCGACAGCGGAAGCCCGGCAGGGGTGAAGATCCCGTTCGCTAATTAAGGTAAGTATCGCTAACCTAATTCCCTACCATAACCCTCCCTTAAGGGTGTCTAACTCTAACCTCCCCCCCCCTAGTGCCTAACCCTAACTCCCCCTTCCCCGCAGCCTATACCTAAGTCTCCTGGGGTGGTGCCTAACCCCCCCCTTCCACTAGCTTAACCCTCCTGGGGGGCTGCCTAACCCTAAATCCCCCCCCTGGAGCCCCTAATCTAACTCCCCCCCCCCCCTCGCGACTGTCCACGCCCGGCTTCGATCGGGAAGCCGGGTGTCGGGCTCCCGGTGTAGGTCTAATGACAGGCATCGGGATTTCGACACGTCATTAGTACCTTGCCAGATTAGACAGTCGGGAAGCCGGCGGTCGGCATTTAGACCGTCGGCTTCCTGACTACATCCCGTTATTACTGCCTTTAAAACATCCATATCACCCGCAAAATGCAATGGGGCTGTGTCACTCCTTGACCAATCAGACCGTTTGAATATAAGTACAATGTAAGTATAATATTCCCTTATTATGAGCACGTGACAATATTACGACATGATGCTTCCCAGCAGATTTATAGAGAAGGGATGTGGATACTAGCAGCATGCTGTAATAACATAACATTTGTTGAATAGATTTGCTTTAAAGAAGTACCTGTAGAACATGTTCATTTAATGTCCAATTCTAGACACCAGTGAATGTGTAATACGGAGCTATTGACAATAACAATCACCCTCTCCGGATTCCATATAAATCCATGTGTATTTTACAGGGTTAAGCAGAGAAAGCTACACAGCTAGAGCACAAAAGAGTAGTAGCTTAATCTTTAATACAAGGAGGCAGTTTTTCTTCTTATTTGGCTGTGAACTAGAAAACAAGTCCTTCCAAGCAGCAATTAAGGAGGGGTGAGAACTCCCTTGAAGTGAGCATCATGTTTGTGATTAGACACGTAGAGGGACTTTTGTGTGGAGCCCTCAGTGAGGGACTGTGTTTACCAACAGGATAAGCGTAGACAGTCGAGGCTTATTCCGGCTTACAGTCATGCTTTCTATTAAGAGGTTTGATTCCATCCTCAGGTCTCCAATATTATTAGTCTTATCTTCAGGTTACATTCCTCTAGCAATCAGGATGTAGTAGTGCTCAGTCACTTTCAGTACAGCACATACAATATAAAGAGGTGGGGGATCAGGCGGCGGGTGACAAATAGCTTGTGGACAGGAGCAGGGAACGGGATGTAGGACAATTTCATATGGAGAAAAAGAAAATAAGTCAAAATCTTCACATAAAAATGCATGAATAGAGAAGCTCCTAGAAGACATAATGGAGGAAGAGCTATTTCATAGGAGCCTCATAGAAGACATAACAGAGGAAGAGCTGCGTTTCCTATCTCAAATACCTGGGATCAATCATAGATACCTCAAGGGCTATGCCAGCGAGGTGCTTGTGACGCCACTATAGATCAACGGAAACAAAGCACATTAATACTTTGTCATCTGGCCATTCCTAACACCGTGGGTTACACGATGTGAATAATGGCAAAGATTCACAAACCAACAGCAGTTTAGGAAAGTCTATCTAAATGTATTCTGAATTGATACTGACCACTGTCCGCTGAAGCCCGCCATGTATCTCCCAGCAGAAAACAAAGCTCTAGGAAGGCAGTCCTGGCTACTCATAGTTACCTGGAACTAGTGAACAGCTGAGTTAGCAATTGTGACATTTTATTGCAGTTTTAATTAAAAAAACAAATAGCAAATACCTAATAGTTATGTGAATTTGTTGCAGCTGTGAAAGGGGTACTTAAAATTCCCCACAAAATAGTAGATATGAATAAATGCAAAAAAAAACAAACAAACAAAGCAACAAAAAAACAACAATATGAATTAAATCAATATGGTGACAGCCTGGTACAATAAAAAATATATTTAATGTAACGTTACATTAAATATACTTTTTTATTGTATCAGGTTGTCACCATATTGTTTTTATTTTTATTCAGGTAAGAAAAAATAAAGTTCACTCATATATAATGAAAAATACATTTGTGACAAGGATCATTATGTCATCCCCCGTCTCTCTACATAAATTCTCAAGTACTGATCCCCAGGATTGCCAGGAGTACCCTGACCTGGTTGCACCATGGAATTCTGACCACTGTTGCTAGCTGCACTGAGAGATCATTAGCACATAAATTAACTGATTGCACTGTACTGTAAGATTTCAGACACCGCACAAGGTGATTAAATGATGTCCAGTCCTTCGGCTGACTGGCTGCATAATGAGATATTTACTGGAAAATATATTAAGCAGGGTAAAGGGTGGAGGAATGGACCAGTGGCAAAGTTGCCCATAGCAACCAATCAGCTTTGAGGCAAAATTTATCAAGCACATTCTATGAAATGATCGTGTTGAAAACAGATTGGTTGCTATGGGCAACTTCTCCACTCTTCGTGATGCATCTAATTACCCTTGATCCCTGAAGTTGTAGTACTGTGAGATCTCCAGAACCCTCAACTGAATAAACAATAAGATCTCTAGACCATTACTGGTCTCCATCCAACAGCATAACTTTTTGCTCAGGGGGAAATGTATCAAACCTTCAAGAGAGATAAAGTGGAGAAGTTGCCAATAGCAAGCAATCAGCTACGAATGGTCACTCATAGACTGAGATAGACAAATGACAGAGAGAAGCTGATTGTTACTATGGACTACTTCTCCACTTTCTCTCTCTCGAAGGCTTGATACATCCCACTAATAGTGAGGTACACCAACAACTCCAACCAGCAATTGTTCAATATACTGTATTCAGTCCTTAAAATATTACACTGATTGATGTTCAAAGAATGCAATAAATTTTTGATGATGAAGAAAGCTAGGTGATCTATGGTAGATATCACACTGGGGGTATATTTACTAAAGTGAGAGTTTTTAGAAGTGGAAATGTTGCCCATAGCAACCAACCAGATTCTACTTAACATTTAACTAGCACCTTCTAGAAGATAATGGCTAGAATCCGATTGGTTGCTACGGGCAACATCTCCACTTCTAAAAACCTGCACTTTAGTTATTTACCCATGGGACTGTTGCAGATGTGCATGCTTTTGAAGCCGTGATTGCGACTTTTGCCGCAGCGCACCTGCGCTGTATGCAAGTGCCGGTGGGTTCTGTACAGCAATGCCCACCGGCAGAAACGACAATCCCGCTGCTGTGCACCATCAGTTGCACCATCAGAATATGCAACAGCCCCATGGAGGAGCAGGATCTCCGTAGGAACATGGCCGTCGGCGTTGGTGCAACTGCGGAAAAAACGCAACCGCTGACCGAAACAAGCCTGCGTTTGGCTAGCCATCCCAGTTACCACCCAGAAACTGAAATTGCCTCTCTCTGTGCCGTTCTGCATTTTTCTGCGGTAACCACTAGGATGCATACACAGTGCGGCTCGGACTGCAAACATTGTCCGGTTACGTGTGGCATCAACATAGTATGCACCTCTGAATTAGGACCACTGTGTCCAAGGAAACACGCAACGTTTGTTGTATTTTTAAAACTCCAATATATCATATTTGTAAGTTGTATCAGACTTGCCTTCCCAATGGTAAAGTTAGCTTTGCCCCGTGTAACCGTGACACTCGGTATGCACTGCACACTCCTCCCCACTGTCAAATTTTTCTAGTGCTAAAATATTTAAGTTTACTTAATGTAAGATCTCCCCTTCCCCAGTTTGAATGTTCATCTCTGTAAGATATAAATGATTTATTCGCAATGTCTCGCAGCGGTCGCCTAAACTGTAACACTATTCCCATAAAAAAGTTAAATATTTCATTTTAACCAGAGCGACAACTTTTCTCAATTTTTCTAAAAGTCTATCCAAAAAACATTTGCTAACCTTCCCCTCTTTCCTGTAATGTTATTATTCACGGCATTCATTATTAATGCCAGCTGGCTGCAAAAAAAAAAATGCACTCTGGTTTCTGTAAAATTAATTCAATGATTAAAATTTAAGTCCCTCAGAGACAGAGGGAGCTTCAACAATCTGTGGCTGTCCTTATGGTTTGGGGGTCTTTGGCACGCTGTCAGATTTCTCCTTACACCGAGAGAGGTAACTCCCGTTTAAGAACTATTTGAAGTTGCCCGTGAAGTCCGCAGATAGAGGGAAAGTTCCATGCCAGTTGGTTACGAGGGAATGGATACTAAAACGTGTTAACTCGTTCAGTGGCGGATTATCTATGCGCAAATGCAGCCAATTCTTCTACTATGACTGAAATACGTTATCACTAACATCAATGTGCTTTTCTAGATGTGGCACGGCTTGTAAAATGACTATTTTAATTGGTCTGAAATAGGAAAAACACTTAATTTGCTATGATGGAGCTCATGTGGAATTAGATGCATTTCGCATCAAAAACACAGGCGCAGAATGGGCTCGAAAAAGATACAGTTAGCTCAGTTTTCAGAAGATAGCACATGCACCAGTTTTATGGCTGGAGAGAACAGTGGCATGTGCATATGGGTTACACCAGGAGATGTGGCCTGAGCATTAGTCAAGGCAGTAACTAGGATTGTGTGACCGATGCCACCACACTGAGCGGAAGGGCTCTGAGGGCAGCACCATCGCCGCGCCCACGGCCCTAGCTTCTGGCTAGCAGGGTGCCTGGAACAGATCCCTTGTGCCGTCCCGAGCGCCATATGAACGCTCCAGACGGGCACACTGCAGTCTGTGCAGCCAGCCAGGCATCCTCAGGACACTTGGTCAGTGCTGCACTTAGCGGTACTGTCAGGCCCGACCGTTTTGCAAGCTCTGGGGGCGGGGCTGGCACAGGGTCCTTTTTTGGCCTGTTACGGCCCTGGCATTAGTAGCACACTTGCCTGCTCAGGAGACGTTCGGGAGATACCTGAATCTCTGGTAGCTCTCCAGGACTCCCAGAAAAATGGGAAAGTACTCTCCCATAGTGGACAGCCAGGATATCGGCAACTATGCTTAGTAGTAAGTGCTAAAGTTACAGTGCATAATTCATACACAATATAGCACTTTAAAGAAGTGTATATATAAGACTGTCTGAGTTTCAACAGCCTTATTAATAAAAATTCACTTCTACCATGTAAAATACACTTAAATACAGAAGCATGTACAACAAAGATAATGACTACGGCAAGTGACGAAGTCCATATTGCAATTGATAATGAGGAAGTCGAATCGGTACGAGACTTCCTCTTTCTGGGTTCTAAGATTGATCGCAGTGAAGAATCATCTACTGAAATAAAGCGACGAATTGCACTTGGCCGCAATAATATGCTAGGAATGACAGAGATATGGAAGGGCAACGATATCAGCAGCACAACAAAAGCACAGTTGGTCAATGCAATTGTTTTTCCGATCTTTATGTATGCATGCGAAACCTGGACACTCAAGAAGGCAGATCACAAGAGAATAAATGCTTTTGAATTGTTGTGCTGGAGGCGAATGCTGCGCATACCATGGACAGCAATGAATACGAACAAGGCAGTCATAGAGCGGGTCAAACCAAAAATATCATTAGAAGGCAAGATCACCAAACAACGACTCTCGTATGTGGGACATGTCATGTGGGCTAATTCCCTGCAAACAGCGCTAATGCTTGGATTCGTCAGTGGGTCCAGAAGAAGAGGTCGCCAAAGAACTCGTTGGCTGGACACAATAAAGGCTGATACGAACCTGCCCGTAAATGACCTGAAGGAAGTGGTCAGAGAAAGAGAAGCGTGGCGTTCACTGATCCATAAAGTGTCCGAAAGTCTATGTCGACTAAACGGATAATCATCATCATAACATTACGTTCAATTACATGGAAACAACTGCTGTCTCTCCCTCCCCAAATAATAATATTAATAAAATAAATAGATTGCAGTAGCCTCACTTATAACAGGTATAACAACAGCTCGATGGATCAAAAGTGGCAACCGACTGACATATTGTAGAGAATACCGTTGTGGCATGAACTACAGTCAGGTGCATAAATATTGGGACATTAACAGAATTTTCATATTTTGGCCTCTATTCACCACCACAATGGCTTTGAAATGAAACAAACAAGATGTGCTTGAACTACAGACTTTCAGATTTAATTTGAGGGTAATCACATCCAAATCAGGTGAACGGTGTAGGAATTACAACGGTTTCTATATGTGCCACCCACTTTTTAAAGGGCCAAAAGTAATGGGACAAACTAAACAATCCTAAATCTAACTTTCACTTTTTAACACTTTGTTGCAAATCCTTTGCAGGCAATTACAGCCTGAAGTCTGGAACGCATAGACATCACCAGACGCTGGGTTTCATCCCTGGTGATGCTCTGGCAGGCCTCTACTGCAAATGTCTTCAGTTCCTGCTTGTTCTTGGGGCATTTTCCCTTCAGTTTTGTCTTCATCAAGTGAAATGCATGCTCAATGAGATTCAGATCAGGGGATTGACTTGGCCATTGCATAACATTCCTCTTTTTAGCCTTAAAAAACTCTTTGGTTGCTTTTGCAGTATGCTTCAGGTCATTGTCCATCTGCACAGTGAAGCACCGTCCAATGAGTTCTGAAGCATTTGACTGAATATGAGCATATAATATTGTCTGAAACACTTCAGAATTCATTCTGCTGCTTTTGTCAGCAGTCACATCATCAATAAATACAAGGGAACCAGTTCCATTGGCAGCCATACATGCCCACGCCATGACACTACCACCACCATGCTTCACTGATGAGGCGGTATGTTTTGGATCATGAGCAGTTCCTTTCCTTCTCCATACTCTTCTCTTCCCATCACTCTGGAACAAGTTGATCTTTGTCTCATCTGTCCATAGGATGTTGTTCCAGAACTGTAATGGCTTTTCTGGATGTTGTTTGGCAAACTCTAATCTGGTCTTCCTGTTTTTGAGGCTCACCATTGGTTTACAACTTGTGGTGAACCCTTTATATTCACTCTTGTGAAGTCTTCTCTTGATTGTTGACTTTGACAGATATACACCTACCTCCTGGAGAGTGTTCTTGATTTGGCCAACTGTTGTGAAGGGGTTTTTCTTCACCAGGGAAATAATTCTTCTGTCATCCACCACAGTTGTTTTCCGCGGTCTTCCTGGTCTTTTGGTGTTGCTGAGCTCTCCGATGCTTTCTCTCTTTTTAAGAATGTTCCAAACAGTTGATTTGGCTACACCTAATGTTTTTGCTATCTCTTTGATGGGTTTGTTTTGATTTTTTCAGCCTAATGATGGCTTGCTTCACTGATTTTGACAGCTCTTTGGATCTCATATTGAGAGTCAACCGCAACGAATTCCAAATGCAAATGTCACACCTAGAATCAACTCCAGACCTTTTACCTGCTTAATTGAATATGAAATAATGAGGGAATAGCCCCCACCTGTCCATGAAATAGCTTTTGAGTTGATAGTCCCATTACTTTTGGCCCCTTAAAAAGTGGGAGGCACATATAGAAACCGTTGTAATCCCTACACCGTTCACCTGATTTGAATGTAATTACCCTTAAATTAAATCTGAAAGTCTGCAGTTAAAGCACATCTTGTTTGTTTCATTTCAAAGCCATTGTGGTGGTGAATAGAGGCCAAAATATGAAAATTCTGTCAATGTCCCAATATTTATGCACCTGACTGTATATACTTATACTGGTCAGATTATGCTAGGTTCATTTAATTTCAAATATATGCAATTAAATGTATTAATTTGACTGACTGTGTAAAATTATACTTGCAATGACAATCTACCCAAACAAGCTGTAACGGCTTCCTAGTCTCTTCACCCAGAATTTAACATTCACTGCTATAGAACTTTCAGAAAAAATGTACACACAATATGGAGGGGCATAGATAATAAAAGAATACATAAATAAAAGTGTATGTAAAGGAGCTTGCCACAAAGTCCATCAGCAGGGATTGCCAAGCAGTTTCTATAACAGCAGGTTCAAAACTCAGGGACATCGTCATCACCGGCCCTATGGCTGTCTAAAAGTGGTGAAGCCTGGGCAACCTTTGCCAGAGATCACAGAGGAATGTGAGAACAGCAGAAAACCACTTAAGCTTTCAGAAAATAGTCCTTTCAGGGTTCAATGGTTTTTTAATTTTTTTCAGTCTATCTTTAACAATTTGTTTCCCCTTTTACACGAAGGGGGAACCAGAAACCCAAGTTCCGCTGCACATGCTTGAACTGGCAACAAGTCAGGTAATGAGCATACATCGAGCCAGGCCAGTATCGCCAAGCTGCCCGATTAAGTTTTATTAAAAGATTACCATAATAGATGACAAAAAAAAGAAATAAATTTCCCTGCCGTAAATAAACAGACTCCATAGGCCCTCTAATGTTCTACTTTAAACTCTGCTCACGGAAACAATCCACAGTATGGATTTGCCTCCTGGGAGGCCTACCACATTGAGGTCTTCACAGAAAACACAATTTTGGCAAGTTAACACGGCAAATATGTACGATATAAACAAAGTACTAATACGCCGACCTATCACAATAGCAATATTTTTTGTAACTATCTCCGGGTCTGATCGCACTGGATACAAAGGAAATGTGATCCATGCACCTTGATTACAATTCTACAAAATACTCCGCACTGTACTGAGGGGGGATGGCCATATCTTTTATGTTTTTAGGTCCCGTGCTTTGGATATTTTGGGAGGAAGCTTCTCTCCCTGATTGGCAAAGTGTTTTTTTGACTCCTCCACCTGTACCCTGCTTTACTACAACCATCCCAGAGATAAGCATCAGGCCGTATTTTCATAGTGGTAAGGGCTGCTCCAAATCAACGTTGGAAGCCAACTCTCCCCCCCCCCTCATCATTGTTTAAGGCTGAGGCTCCCAAACGCGGTTCTCAAGGCACCCCAACAGTACAGGCTTTATGGTTTAACATGTGGTTAAATCAAATTGACTGATGTACTAGTTAAGTCACCTGTGGTGAAACATGGATCACTTTAAAACCTGGACAGTTAAGCTAGCTACACGCTATACAATGATTGGTCCAGTTTGCCAATAATCGGATGATCGGTCAGAGTTATTGTATAGTGTGTATGAACGATCGTTTTGCCGATAAAATGGTTAAAAAAAAAAAAGAGTCTACAAACGGATTATTTCAATCGCACGATCGATCGGCCAAGAATGAAAATCTTGGCCTCAATTTCCCGATATTGAGCAGTGTGTGTGCATTTTTCGATAATCTGCTGATATTTCCTATGCTTTCCTGTCACTATGTCATCCTACTTTAGGGTGTACAGAATAAATTGCATAATGTGTAGCAGAGATATTGGTGCTGGCAATTTGCTGAAAATCGTCCCATTTCTCTTCCCGATCAAAAAAATCTGACAGTGTGTAGCTAGCTTTAGGGTGCCTTGAGAACAGAGAACCTCTGGCTTAAGGTGTTTCATAAGTATATTTCCATTTTAAGATGAAAACTGCTTCTGTGAATAATTCATCTTGGGCTTTGTCTCTGCATGTGACATGCCTGGCATGGATATGCTACGGATGGTGAAGGCGCTCAATTTATTCATAAACCTTCCTCATCTGACCTGCTTCAGTTCATTTTAAGTGAGGATAACGCCCCTTGATATATGGCTCAATGTACACACCCTGGTCCTGATTCATCACGGATCGCAATTGCAACAGCGCATGCACCACACAGCGCGTGCGCAAGTTAGCATCGCGATCTCACTGCGATCGCAGATAGAAAGCCATCGCAGAGTGAGTAACGGGTCGTCAGCGTTTGGGGGTGTTGACGGGGGAGTGGTCGGAGAAACGCAGGCGTGCCTATCCAATTGAACGCTGTTACATGGGCGTGCATAAATTAGCCACTATGATGGCATACGTAGCTTGAGTACTCACTGTGTGCAACAAGACTTGCACTTTCTGAGACAGGTCAGACCTGCTGTAATTGTGCGTAAGGGTCCGATGTTACCGATGTATACGCAGGACTGCGAGGTCTTGCGGATGTGAGAAAGCGGTAGTGGGCGTCTCTATGCTGGCTGAGCAGTTGCAAACATTAGCATATTTTCTCAGCAGAACTGAGGGCTGATTCAGAGCCGGACGCTATTTGCGCTCGCTCGTTCAGAAAAAAGGGGTGACTATTCAAATGAACCGCTCGCTCTTTGCGGTCTGTTCACGCCTCTAGGTCTGAACGAGCTAACAAAACTTGCGGCCGTTTTTTGGAAAACTACGCCCCTGGCTGCTCGCATCCTACGTCATGTCCGCTATTTATTAGATTAATCGAGTACATCGACCAGCGTATGAACTGCTCGCTATTCTTGTGGTTGGTTTTTCCTACCACAATCTTGCGAGCAGTTCTGACTATAAAATAACCCAGTGACGTGGTCAATGACGCTGCTGTATTAATTATACACACCCATAAAACGCCCATTTAGACCTTTAAGCACGCCTGCGTTCTGATCTCCACTCCCCGTTTTCAAGCACCTTCCCCTGTTACCACCCACATACGCCTCCTCCTGTCACTCAAAATAGCAGGCATTCGCTATTTAGCGAACAAACGATTTTCTGCCGCACTGACTGGTTCGCGCAAGCGTATTACGATCCGTACGCATGCGCAGTTGTGCAAACATCGCTCGGAACGAACGAGCGGCCGCTTACGAGCGGCTCCGAATCAGGCCCTGAGAGCATAATAACAGCTTTGATCGCAATCCATGCTGAATCAGGATTTCTGTGCTTAATAGTTCTGCTATTGCTGATATCTTTTTATTTCCTTCTTTATTATACTATGTTATGTTTGTAGTATTCCCTATATGTACCTCTTCAATTCTTCTTCATCTCCCCGTTTTTTCTGTATCACATAATTTTATATTTTTCAATAAAAAATATTGATGACAAAAAAAAAAAAAAAAAAAAAACACCCCGCACGGCTTAAAGGTAGTAGTGTAAGAATGTGACCCGAAATCCAGGGAACCATTTATATATTGTGCATGCACAAGACGTATGGTTGTGGATTGACCCTTGCCTTGGGCTTTTTTTTTTTTACAGTCTATAAGAAAAATTCTATTTTGCCGTCTTATAAACTGGTATCATGTCTGGCAATAGAAGTCTACACAGAATACTTTATTTACAGCAAAATGGCCAATTAAGCAACCACTGACAATTTCCATCGAGCCATGTGCTATATAAAGCCCCAACTGGGAATCTGTGCAATCTGTGCTAGTAAAGAATTTATAAACAAATGTACTATATGTCTCCATACACCACTTTCTGTTCCAAGCGCAGCCATGTATGTGATTGGTGGAAGTTTTTTTATTAACAAAAATAATTGAATATATACTACTACTGTTGCTCTCCTCACTAAACATTTGCTAACAATGACTGCTCTATTGCATTGCACAATGGATTTAAAACAGGGTCCTAAGGAGGGGTGTGCGACTGGTGCAGCTGCCCAAAGCGTACGGTCAAGGCGGTGACGCCCTTCTCCGGCTTGTGGGGTGACTGGAAAGACTCCTTGCAGCCTGGAGAGGCGTTTGCCAGTGCAGTTGGACATGCCCAGCTGCCTAGTTGCTCCTGGACAGGCCCCCTCTTTGTGATGTCATTACATGTTCTGGGAGCGGTAGTGCAATGGGGGTTGGCACAAGGTGTGTATGTGCCCTACAGTGGCCTCGATTTAACAATAAGTAATGTTGCAAAAGCGGGTACAGATGCTTATTTAACAAAGTTATGGGTAACAGTCAGCCCTGTTAGCCCTGCCAAACCCATCTCCTTCCTGCTTCGTTGTCAGATGTGTTTTTTTTATAGCTTGTAACATTTGTTTGTTTTTTCTAAGTACTGATATGTTATTATAGACAGGTATATCTTTCATTTGATTCAATGTAATGTTTTAAATTACTACTGAGGAGAAAGGCAAGGTCTGGCCCTTATGAAGGTTAGTGGGCTTCTCATATGCATATAGAGATTTTTATTTATAGCAGCACATGCCTAAAGCTGGGTTCACACTTGTCCAATCCCATCCAATCCGACCTCCAACCCACCAGTTGGTCCAGCATTGGTAGAATACGTGCGCTCACACGACCTCTGGTTTCATTCAATCCTGGTCGTCTGGTCTTGTTAAAAGATTTTTAAACCTGTTGAAAAATCAGGAGAACTTAATCGACAATCACCAGACCAATAAAGAAGTGTGTACGCGGCTGCGACTAGTTTGTCCAAATCTTCTCCTGATTCACCCCTCAAGCAGTGAGTGACTGGCTGCGGGTCTGCCAGATTGGAAGACGTGTATGGCGACACAATCCTTTCAGCAGATGCAGACCGGAGATGTGCAGGAAAATTGGACAGGTGAGTACATCTACATTGGGTGTTGTACCTGTGATCTAGGTCTCTAGTAGGATTGCGTCTACAGTCTGGTCGGGAGATGGATCCCCGGAGGATTGGATACGTGTGTACCCAGATTAAGGCTGGTGTCAGACTGGTGCACTGTAAATACGCCATCAGACATCATGGTATCAAATTTAATTTACCTATGTAATTAAGAGAGCAGGATGAAAGGAAATAGGGAACCCTGTGGTATGGGGGCAAGGTGTATTTAGTAAACATTGGCCCAGAATTCCATTGTACCTGTCACAGTCAAAGGAGTCTGTATGCAATCAATATGGCGAGAGTCCAAGCCTGACTGGAAGTGTGCTAGATCAAAGCAGGTAATGATAGGGGTGAAAGGTGGTTTGGTCATGATTAGTCAATTGGGTGTGTTGGTACTTTAGAGTTTTGTACAATGCTGCTATCGTCTATGATTGGGCCAAATGGACACTTGTCGCACAAGTGGAGAACATAAACACCCATCAGACAGATCAAAAGTAACATGCCTGAAGGAATAAACTCGCTCTACACTAATAGACATAAAAATACTGCCTGAGAAGGCCGCACCATGGTGATTGGGCCGCTCTTAACCCATGCATTAAAGAGTACAGGTGCGTACACACTGGGCGATAAAGTGGACGAGTGAACGATAACTATATCATTATCGTTCACTATATCGTCCATTTTTTACACGAAAACGATGAACGATAACGACGATGCGCGTTCCCGCGGGTCGTTCATCATTGTCGTTCATCGGGCAAACATGCAGGCCAACCTGACGATATCGTCAGGTTGCTGCATGTTGGGGAATGGGGGACAGAGCCGGGCGCTGAACGATATCGTTAATGATATCGTTCAGTGGGTGTGCTCAATGTCATGAACGACATTGAGCACACCCTGCCAGGGACACACTAGACGATATCGTTCAGGGAGCATATCGTCTAGTGTGTATGCTCCTTAATGCTGCATACACACGGGACGATTTTCTTGAACGATATATCATTCATATCGTTAATTTTTAGGCAGCGAACGATCGACCAATGACCAACGATGTGTGTTCCCGCATGGACGATTAAGATATCTTTCATCGTCCATACATGCAGGCCAACTTGGACGATATCATCAATTTTCCCTGTTCAGACTAGTGGCAGAATGACTCACTAAAAGATATCTATGAACGATCTATGAACGATATCTTTGAAAGATATCTTACAAGTCGTTGGTGGTACAGATCGTACCGTGTGTATGCACCTTAACACACTCTCATGGCAACAAAAGGGTTATACTGTCACCTGTAACCCATTCATGGTGTTCTAGATTCAACAGAATAAATGTCTCCCAGAAATATAGCACATTTATCCCTGAGAGAGCAAACTTTCCGCCCCCGCAGTCTGAGCAGACTTTACTATTCAGCTGTCGTTGGTGGGAAAAACAAAGATGCTACATGTGGATGCGGCATATTAGATTGGAAATGACAGCTGTTTACATGTGCTGTACCTTACACTGCTTAAAGCAGCCCCCCCTCCCCCCTAATATCCCTCTCATCTTTTCACATCACTGGGTAGCAGCACACTGTTGACTTTTAACATTTAAAAAGAGAAAAAGAAAAGGTTTAATAATGAAAATCCAATAGTTTGTGGCCTGCCGGAAAGGAGGTTAGAAAGAAAGAGTTTAGTTGTACATTATTTTCTGTTGTGCGGACGCTGAAGCTATCCCAACAGCAGTAATTATTAGGGTTAGGGGTAGGGCTGTGGGGGATAGGGGTCGGTTGCGGGTTAGAGTTAGGTGGCAGGAAAGGTAGGTTAGGGGCTAGGACACTTACCTGTCTCAAGATTCTGACTGTCAGGATGCCATTGCCGGTAATTTGACCGCTGGCATCCAGTACCCAAATTAAAGTTCGAATGCTTTATTTGTTCTTTATCCAGGACCGGGGTTTGAGTTGCCTAGCCTGGGCAAAGGTAATCAAACACCAAAAAATAACTTGCTGACATGTGAGGCTATGTAGAGGCTTATACGCGCCTCTGGAGTCACACGGCAACAGTCACTGCTCTTACAGGCTGAGGCGGAAGTAACAAAGCTCTGCTAAAAAAGGTTGTACCACAGGGCACAGCCATAGAAAGCATCAGGACATCGTCACCCCCAGTAGCAGTTATGCAGAGCGGGTGGGGTGGGCTACAGTACAAAGGTCAGTTCTACAGCATTTAACTCAAGTGGGATTTACATGTAAAAGACAAAGGGAAAAGGTTAAAGAAAATATAGCGTATAAGGGACTGAGGAAGACTGAGCTATAAGAGTCCGAGCCGAAGATGCTAAAAAGAAATAACAAGGAAAGGAGAAAAAGAGATGCAGTTTATCTTAGAGGTTCCCAAACTCCGCCATTACAGTCCAGGTTTTATGGATATCCATGCTTGAGTCCAGATGGTTAAATTAAATTGACTGAGGTACTAATTAAGTCACCTGTGCTCAAGCATGTTATCCTTAAAACGTGGACTGTAATGGTAGAGTTTGGGATCCTATGGTTTATCTCATTCACTGTTTTACTACTATGGCTTAGTTCAGTGTTGGCTAACCTTGACACTCCAGCTGTTATGGAACTACATAACCCAGCATGCACTGCTACAGTTTTGCTATTAGGGCATGCTAAAACTGTGGCAGGGCATGCTGGGATATATAGTTCCACAACAGCTGGAGTGTCAAGGTTAGCCAACACTGGCTTAGTTCATGCAAGGCAGGGCCGGCTCTAGGGCTGTTCGACCTGAGCTGTTGAACAGGGACACCACCCATAGAGGGCGCACCCTTCCCCAGCATCCCGATTTCAGCGGGATGGTACTGTCCCGCTGTTCTACCAGTGGGCTGAAGTGGCCCGTAGGTGGTCAAATCAGGGGGTTGGGGACCCCCACAGCCGCAGCTGTGCCAGGAACCCGGAGTCTGAATGGATGCTGCGCGCATATACATTCAGAGCTGTGAGAGGGCTGGGGGAAGCCTAGCTAGTGAGGCTCCCCCGCCCCCCAGCCTGATGTTATTTGGAGGCGTGCCATGCGGGCACGCCCCTTAGATAACGTTATGTAAGGAGGTGTGGCCTATGGTAATTAGTCCACACCCCCAATTTTGATAAGGAGCGCAGAGTACTCGCCGGCAGAGGGCGCTATTAAGCCTGGAGCCGGCCCTGATGTAAGGGGCTATAGTCAGCATATCTACATTCAGTAAGTCAAAATATTCAAAATGAAATTCGGGTTAGGCAGCAAGTAGGATTAGAGTTAAGATGCAACTAGTATTTGGGATAGGCTGGAAGTATGGCTAGGGTTAAGATGTAAGCAGGGTTAGGCTGCAATTAGGGCTAGGCTAAAATATGTGCTGAAATTTATAATGTCGACATACTGAACTGGTCTACCTATTGTCAGTGTCGATATTAAATGCTGAAATGTCGATATTACGGTGTTGAAATAATGACGGCATACTTAATGTCGACATTGTATACCACACTCCATGTAAGTTTAATTCTTATCCTGCAAATGTGTCTGTAATTTGACTGCGCTAATTGCATGGTACCACTTCACGTGATTCAGAGGCCACGCGCTGCCTTTCCCCCTAGTTTCACCCTAGTTCCCTGGGAGAAAATAGAGATCTAAAGTAAGGGGTAGGGGTTCCTATTGTATCTTACCCACCACTGCACAGCACGCATAAGAATCTCATATTATATATACATTGGGACAAATCTCATGTGAACTTCATTCTAAACATGGATATAACCATAATGCACAGCTAGCACCAGGGGGCATATTTACTTAAGTGCAGGTTTATAGAAGTGGAGATGTTGCCCATAGCAACCAATCAGATTCTACTTATTTATTTATCACCTTTTAAAAGATTATAGTTACAAACTGATTGGTTGCTATGGGCAACAACTCCACTTCTATAAACCCGCAGTTTAGTAAATATACCCCCAGGAGTCTAAAAATGGTATCAACAATTCCTTGTAATTGCGCCGATGCACACTTGTGCAATTCTGCCATTTGCGCCCAGCCTGCGCCTGGAGATGGGATGTAAATAGGGGCGTTTCAAGAGAGGAGGGGGCCTGTGTGCAGTCTCTGTCTGGGGCCCCCTCCTCTCTCTCCGGTGGCTGGCAATGCACTGAGCGCAGTGGTAAACTGTGGGCACTAGTCTGTGCCCAGAGTCTACAGCGCATGCGCAGGTCACCAGGAAAATGGTGCGGCAGCCATTTTCCCGGTGTTTTCCATACTGCGCATGCGCAAAACACTGGGAAAATGGGCACAGCGCCCATTTTCCAGGCACTTTTTTACAGCGCTGACACCGGCGTCAATGTGGGACTCCGGAGTGGTAAGTATGGGTGCAGGGTGTGCGGTGTGGGCCCCCCTGGACCCAGGGGCCCATGTGCACCTTGCACCCATTATAAATCCGCCCCTGGATGTAAAGCAGGCAGAGTACAGTAGGGGTGTATTTATACAGCTGCACATATAAGCCAGTGAGGAGCCCTATATTTTGTGCCTGCTATAAAACATGTGTAAATACACGTAGATAATAACTACTTATCAAAAGCCATAGGCATATACTGCCGATGTGCACTTCTCTGCGGATGGACGGAAATACACTCTTTTCCTGTGCTCATTTTCTTTTTTTTTAGGGTCATTTATACCCATTATGCCAACTACACTGCATCAGCCCCATAATGGGCTATGGAATTATACAATCCTTCACAAGAGATGGAAATGTGGGTAGGTAAGTTACACAAAATAAAGCTGAGAGTTTATATATGCTCTATGAAATACGGAGATCATTCTGCTGTGCGGGATAAAGAGGAAATAACCTTCAGAAAACATTTTTCAATCTTACCACTTTGGACGTGTCACTCATAACTCACGTAAACAGCCAATAAAGTCTCTAGATGTGACACGGTGGGTATTTCATCACACAACATGTAACAGGTAGAAGTCCTTTCTAGAAATGCCGTATATCATGCAGCCTGTTAAAGGCCTCGTTTTCTGAGATTCAGAGACTGTAAACTCCATCTTTAGGGTCACAAACCCCTATTTCATGAATCACTACAGAGATCTTGTGACATCTGATTGATTGCTAAATATAAAATGGAAAGAATGTTGGACAGACTGAAAGCCATTAAATATCACCACCCATGCGGTGTGAAGTTTGTCTAGCCTAAAACCCACCCCATAATTTATTGTCTAAGGGACAGAAACAGTTATCTGAGCTTATGTCCATGCATCCAGTTAATTGGATTGAATCCATTGGAGTGTCTATAACGGGTGCAGGGTGTATAAGGACCCCTGAGTCTGGGGGCCCACAATGCACCCATTGCATTTTTTACCTTGTGTTTGTCAGCAACTTTTTTCCTTTGCTATATTCTGAGATATAGCTCCAGCACCGTATTTCTAAAGAAATGACAGGAAATATGGCGCGGCACTATTTCTCAGAAGAAATTCCATACGGCAGAGTGATTTGTTTACCAAGAGTCAAGGCGCCCCCTTCTGTGGTACAGTATATCGTCCATGATTGGGTGATGTACTGTATATTAATTATAGAAAATATGCAATGTCAGTTAGTATGCGATCCTGACGCTGATAATGCCGGTGGTCAGAACCCGGGCAGCGGAATCCCGAAAGTTGGAAATCCCGGCACATGCAGGTCAGTATTGTAAACGGCAGCGGCTCCTACCCTCTTACCTGAGGGGGGCTGCCGCTGCTGCTGACTGGTGCCTGCACAATAGATCTGACAGGCGCCGGGACCGGCGCATGCACGGCAGTGGAGCTGCGCATAACACGGGCTTTGAGGGCTATATTGATTGCAGCCCTGTGGGGTTGCCCAAAAGGCAGAGCAGCATCTTCTTACTGGAGGGGGGTGCTGCAGCCCCACACAGTGGCGGAACTAGCAGCGGTGCAGTAGGTGGCTTGCACCGGGGCCCGCTGTGGTGTAGGGGCCCATAGCTGTCTGCATACAACGCCGCTGCACCCGCCGCCAGTGTCCCTCGTGCCCCACAGTATTTAAGTGTAGTGAGAACCGTCTGTACTACACAGTTATAGCAGCCAGTGAGAGTCAGACAAAGTCCACGGAGGGAGCCGACTGTTTCAATGCCGACCGCCAGCTTCCTGACTGTCAAATCCCGGCAAGGTACTAATGACAGGCATGGAAATCCTGACGCCTGTCATATCGAGCGAAGGGTAAGCCAGGCACGGACAGCCGCGGGGGGGATGGTTAGGTTTTAGGGCTCCCAGAGGAACTTGGGCAGGGCCGGATTAAGCCCTCAGGGGACAGGGGGGCCCTCCCCCTCGTCAGGATCTCCATGAGGCAGCAGTATAAGTCCTACCTGTACCCCCATGTCTCTTTATAGCTCACAGCTCAACCCCTCCCCCATGTCTATCTATAGCCTCAGCCCTGCCCCCCAGTGTCTGCCTATAGCCTCAGCTTCCTCCACTTCTGTCCATAGCCTCAGCTCATGCAGTGTCTCTGCAGCAATCTCAACCCTGCCCCATGTCTCTCTATAGCCCTCAGCTCAACCCATGTTTCTCCCTATAGCCTGAACTCTGCCCCTAGTGTCTCCCTATAGCCTCAATCCTGCCACTGTCGCCCTATAGCCTCAACCCTGTCACTGTCGCCCTATAGCCTCAGCCCACCCCAGTGTCTATCTATAGCCACAATCCTGCCCTCCTGTGTCTCTATCTATAGCCGCAACCCTGCCTCCAGTGTCTCCCTATAGCCTCAGCCTTCCCCCATGTCTCTATCTATAGCTACAGTCCTGCCCCCCTGTGTCTCTATAGCCTCCCCTTCCTCACTTACCTGGATGATGAATCTTCTACGTGATCTTCCAGAGCCCTCCTCATTGCAGCGACGGCGACAGCAGGCTCGGCTCCTCACAGTCAGTCTACCTGTTGTTCTTCAGCGTGCTGATGTCATGCGCGCAATGCAGAAAAAGAAAACGTTATTGCTCCAGCTGGGTCACATGAACCCGGCCCTGGCCAGTAGTCAATGCCTGCGTCCTGCTGATTGCTGCAAGCGGCGCAGGCAAGGACCAGTCACTGGACTGGCCCTGTCATGGGAGGGGAGCAGCAGTAGCTAGAGCTGGAGGCAGGAGCTCCGACTGGGGGGCCCCTTGAGAGGGGGGGGCCCGGGGGTACTCACCCCCTGAGCCCCCCCCTTAATCTGGCTCTGGACTTGGGGTTAGGCACCCTCCCGGGAGGGTTAGGTTTAGGCTAGGGGAAGGTGGGGTTAGGGTTAGGCACCCCCCAAGGAGACTTAGGTTTAGGCTGCGGGGACGGGGGTTAGGTTTAGCCACCCCTACAAGAGGGTTAGGGAAAGAATAGGGTTAGTTATACTTACCTTTTTAGCTGTCGGGATCTTCACCCCTGCCGGGCTTCCACTGTCGGGATTTGAACAGTTGGCCATGCAGCCAGCAGTATTACATACTGATTCCTGGGAGAGACGTGTCTCCCATAGTGCAGAGTGGGCCAGGAGGAGTGGACAGCGGTAGGAGTGGGGATTCAGGTAAGTTGTGTATATTTTTTGTGTGTGTGTGTGTGTGTAAGGGGCACGGGCACTGACACTGCATAGGGGCGGTGCTACTGGGGACACTGTATAGGGGCGATGCTAATGGGGACACTGTATAGGGGCGGTGGGTACTACTAGGGGCACTGTATAGGGGGGGCACTGAATTGGGGGGGTGTTACTGGGGGCACTTGCTACTGGGGCACTGCATAGGGGAAACTACTACTGGGGCAATGCATAGGGGGGACTACTACTGAGCTCAATGCATAGGGGGACTACTGCTGGGGGCACTACATAGGGTGGCCCAAAGCATATTCTTGCACCTGGGCCCACCACTCTCTAGTTCCGCCACTGGCCCCACAGCTCCTAGGTAAACCACTGATTGTAACCCTTCTCCTAACACTCCCCCTAACCAACCTTTCCTGCAGCCTAACCCTCCCCTCTGGCAACCTAACCCTAACCCCCCCCCCCTGCACTCTAAAGTTAATCCTCCCCCTAGTGTCTAACCCGAATACACCCTTTTGGGATCGAAGCCGTCTGGATTCTGGAGCCAGGATTCTGACTGCGTCTGGATACCAGGGCAGGGATTCTGACCGCCGGCATTGTGTGCGCCAGGATACCGACTACATCCCATGGAAACAAGGACACTGGGCCCATCATTAGGCTCTGCATTTCAACACAAAAATTCAGAGCAGGACAATGCCAGACTTTTTTTTTTTTTTTTTTTTGCTTTGGCAGTGGAAGTACATGTCCCCCCAAAGACCCTTTAGGTCTAACCTCGACCAAGGGGAACTTTTCTGACAAATTCTTTAGGAAGTAATTTAGATAGTAATGTGTATGTGATGTTCATTTGTCATTACACAGATCTCTATGTAAATATATAAACAGCACAAAAGTATTATTATAACTTACATACACGTCTCAAAGGTCTATAGAGCTAGAGCTACATGGTTGGAGCAGATATAAATTTTTGTTATTATGAAAAAAGTACATTTCTCTATGCAGTGAAGCTTACAATATAATGGTTTCATAAAGGGGTCCATTTGCCATGGGTTCGCAAAACCTAAGTTTCAGCAAAAATCTTGTTTTGCCCCAATTCAACAAAAAAAAATCACCACAGTAGAGTAGCTGAGTGATAACCCCCAGTTATACTGGCTGGCAAAGGGTATGGCCAACTATGAGTATTCACCAACCACTACTGGAAGCCTCTGAACATACATGACTCAGCCTGCCGTTCACCCATGCACAACTGGAAGCCAAGACTTGGGCTTCCAGTTCCACTCTCAATGAAAAAAATAAAATAATTAAAATTTTATATATATATATATATATATATATATACATATATACATATTATATATATATATATATATATATATACACACACACACACATACAGTATATCTATATATATATAAAAAAACGTTTTCTTTAAACAACATGCTATTTTTTAGCTAATGTTCCTTCGATATGGCAGTAGCAATAAGAGGATTGCAGTGGTACATCCTTCATGAATTAGCTTTGTCAGGTAGACCAGGTAATCGCTATCACTGGCCACAGGCTTTTTAAGATAGGGCCGGCTCATTGCCGCTTTCTCCCCCCCATGTGTCCCATCATTGCAAGCTTCTATAAGCCATAGTGAGTCTCTCTCCATCCTATCCTGTACAGCCCCTACCCTTCTTGTTCTTTTGTTTCATCATTGTATCTCATCTTATCACTGTATGGCGCTGTGGACACCTTGTGGCCCCCTAAAAATTGAAGTTAATAATAGTGAGGTGCCCTACCTTTGATAAAACACTCATGTAGGGCTATCTCCCTTAGTAAATAGACATTTTAGGACCAAGAGATACAGTGATCTCCTGCAAGGAAGTGATTCTGAAATAATTAACCTCCCCACCCCCCCGGTGCCCTGGAGCAACCCGGTGTCAGGAACCGAGGTGGCGCAGCACTGAGCTACTTGTATGAGCACTGGAAACTCACAAATGTCTGGCTCCCTGATCCACAAAACTTACAGTATATTTTATAGCACACAGGAATTACAAAGACCCGGCACAGGAATCAGGAGACATTTTTCGTTCTGCTTCTTACAGCTGTCAAAGGGAGTTAAAGAAAATCAAAATGTAATGTACAAATCTGGAATGAACTGCAACTATGATACTGTATATATTATACTGGTCCGTGCGCATTCTAGTCTATTAAACATAAGAATAGACAGTTGATTCCTCGATTTCCTTAGGGGTGTCAGTCTTGTCACATACACTTGATACGACTTACTTGCTACTTTCATTTCTTAGTAAGAGAAGTGATTACTGCCTGTCTCATGTACATTCACCCATTTCGCCTAAGTCTTTGATGATTTCCTAAACGCAGAGTGTGGGTGGAGATGGATCGGCTGATTTTCCCAATGAGCTGGTTTAATAGGAGGAGAAAATGGATTTACAACGAGATGTTAATGAATATCAGAAGAGTAGCAGTGGGATAGTCTTGTCTCATAGCACATGATTGCAGTGATAGCCGAGAAGGACCGTTTATGTGACCCATGGTTATTAAAGCTGCAATTTCACTCACTTATATTTTTTTTCTGTATTGATCTTCTACAATGTTTGGGCTAGGGAGGAGGCGAGGAATAGTGGTGAAGATTACGCCAAGTATACAGAAAGAGTGCAGCCTCTGTGTGAGCTGGAAACAATATACATGAGAATGCAGCTGACCAGTACACCAGGACCCTGCCATACCACTACAGCATGACAAGCCTCACTGAGGTCATTCATTCTTAGTGGACTGATTTGTTGCATCGTCAAAATGGCTGTTGCTCTGCATAGATGTAAGGTGGCAGCACTTAGGGGCCCATTCAAATACCCGCAAGCTGCCACCGGAAAATGCCTTGGTGGCATCTGTCTCACTCAGTTCTGCTGGCAGCATATGGAGGTGTGAGCAGAAATGAGCTACTATACTGTAATTGCTGCTATGCGCTCAGTACACATCATGCAGAGCTGCTTGTGTGCATGCGAATATGTCCCTTGGTCTCAATTATTCATGCCTTGCCATCTGACTTTGTATCATTGAGTCTCTGCAGGCATGTGACTGGTCAGATAAAATAGCCAGTAGGACTCTCTTACAAATATGACATCATTTGCACTGAACAGTAGCAACCAATCAGCATTCGACTTTCTAGTTCAAGTTAAAGTGTCCACGTATGCTGCAATTTTATTGGCCAATTAAATCAATTTAGACCATTTTGCAGCGTTTTTGGGTACAAAAAGACTAACGATCACCAAACTATAGCTGATGGGAAGATATTAAAATGTCCAACAGTCTGAATTACTGGTATCCTGCATACAGAAAAAAAAAGTTACAGTTCCTTGCACACGAAGCTCAGACAGCCTGTAATAATGTTGTCTGTATGTGAGGTACAACAACGTAACTTTCAGTTACCAACAGGAACAGATTGCAGGTTGCAGTAGAGTAACTACCGCCAGAGCAGACTGTGCCCTGAGGGGTGCCCGGTGAACCTAGACCAGTGGTCGCCAACCATAATTGAGGTTTGAGCTACTTTAGAAAAATGAAACTTCCTGAAGAGCTACTAAAATTGTAGAAAAAAAAAAAATCTGGTTAATAACTGAACAACTGAAGGCCATTTAATGAAAATTAAAAAAATGTTTCAAAGAAAATAACAATGCATTTAATTATTACAGAGATATTGTTGCAGTTTGTAAACAAAATTTAAGCACAGGCACATTTCACTGTTAATTACCGGCTCCAAGGAGGTACGTGCAGTAGAGGAGCTAAAGATATAGGCAGGGCTGCTGTGTAATTTTCTGGCAGGGCTGGGCGGGAGTCACTCGCTCCGCCGTAGTGTAGACGCCGTCGGTGGAACCACGGGGAATCACGTCAGGTGATTACTGTAGAGGCTGCGGCAAGCACCTGACTTGCTTCCCTGTGGCACCAACCATGGCGTCGATGCCACGGGGGGAACACACATCAGAGGTCACTTCCTCCTAGTTGACTTGGCAGTACTGCAGCTAGGTGAGCTACCAAACTTAAGGCCGCGAGCTACAGGTTGGAGACCACTGACCTAGACTATCTGCTCTGCAAGAACCCACTTCACTTTTCTGATCACACAATGGGGCTTTAACATTCATGGTGAAGCAGTGTTTGGGTTCCCTGTGTGGGTCTAGGTTTCAAATCTGAAAGTCGAAACAGTGTTTCAACTGTGACAAATTCCGTCGATGAATGCCAGAAGCAGGGTATATATGCTACTTCAATGATATATTACACCATACCATAATGATTTCCTGGAGCTTTGGTTTTCTTGTTTTCATGTAACTAAAAACAATATAATTAGGTATCACTATGTAACAAGTAACCCCACCTTCAGCCAGGCCTCCAGTATATGGGATAACAGGAGAACGAATAAGCAGAGAAGCGTATCTCAGAAATAACAGAATGAGGACAGGGAATGGAGGGGGAATAAAGCTACATGGAGGCGGACTGAAGACCGGAGGACCTGCAGGCTGGCAACACTAGAGTTAAATCCAGGTTTAGTCCCACTTTGTCCCATGCAGTGCGCAGAAGATTATGTGAAATAACAAGCAGAAACGACACTAGAGAATGGGTTTTAGCAATAGGCAGCTCTCGTTATACGTCTACGGGACATAATTGGTTCTGTCAACATGCAGAGCACTATCAAATACGTCTGTACCTATCTGATAGCCAGTGCTTTACATCCCCTTAGCTGGAATTATAGACTTGTCTTACAGTAACGCAAAAGAAGCAAACAATGGTGGTCAGGTTTTTACAGGAGGCATCAATTACAGTCTTAAAAGCACCATTCCTGTCACAAAAGACCACAGCAGCCACATTAAAAAGCAAGGAACTTTGCAAACATGAAATAGCTTTCTGTTTTATCCCTTCCACACATGAGGCGAGCTGTGCAATTAGCTGGAGGATCTCCCGGTAAGAGTAAAAGCCTTGTGTTCTGGGCTGTTCTACTTAATAAAGAGCAGCGTTTGCAAATAAGTACAACTTTATTTTAAAAAATCATTGCTGTAATTCAGCACGGAAAACAAACTGGACTGTGTCTGGATCAGGTACTCAGCCTGTAGCACATGCAGCACTGATATTTCTATATGCAATTGCAGTAAAGGTTTCATAGCCATTTTTATACGGGTCGGGAAGATGCAGCAGTACAAAACGACCTGAGTTTATTAGAGAAAAAATATTTAGTAAATTGCCCTGAAATTCGACATTGTTATAAGGCTATAACCTCACCATACTCTGCCACAGTAATAGAGTACTACAAGCTAGAGACATAGCATGACACCTGATGTGAGGAGGAATAAAACTGCCTGAGGCCACGGATAAACCTAATCCTTACTTCACTTCTGCTATGTATGCCCGGCACTCTCCTTCTCGCTGACAGAATATCACCCCACACATAAGCAGGCAGCAGGAATGACAGACAGAATAGCCTGCCTCTGACACAGACATCATTGGGTGGAGGAAGGTGTAGAGAGGAAAGGGAGCTATTAATGTTATGTGGGTGTAGGCATGGGCAATTTCATTTATTGGTGGGACGAGGATGGGTATAATCATTGAATGATGGGTGCTGCTAATTTATTAGTTGGGACTACTTAAATTTAAATTTAATGCGTCATAGGTTGACAGCTATTAAATGAATGTAGACCATACTTGCCAACTCTCCCTCATTGTCAGGGAGACTCCCTGAAATAGTAGCAATCTCCCTGTCTCCCTGAAGAGTCTAGCAATCTCCCTCATTTCATCCTTACTCCCATTATGAAGCTGTTATATTAAAAAACAGAGATATATACATTCAAATGAGATCATTAGTGTCACTTCCTTGCATTGGTTATTATAAGGCACAATGATCCCTATGAATTTCTGAAAAGTATTAGTGTGTTTCACCAACAAACAGATCTTACTAACTGCTTTTGGGCTGGTTTACATTTGGATGTAAGTCAGGTTGAGGACACACCTCTCAGATTTATCAGTACACGCCCACTGTAACACGCGCTCATAGGTGCTGCTTTCACAGTCTCCCTGAAATGCTTTTTCAAAAGTAGGCAAGTATGATGTAGACTTGGGCTTGGGGAGAAGGAGTGCTATTTATCAAATGTGAATACAAGTAATTTAATGTAAGGATGTTTCGTGGGGGTTAAACAGACCCCCAGGACCACCATCTTCAATGGGGGAAGTGGGCAGCATCTCTCTGGAGTCTGCGAGACCCCCCTAACCCAACATTGGACAACCTAGGACAGTAGGTATGTATTACATATGAATGCTATAATATAATGCTGGGAATGACCGCAGGGAGGTAAGCCTAATAAGTCAATGTGGGAGCTGATTATTTAACTTAATGCCTGGTTGGAGGGAGTCCTATTGTGTTCCATATTTCATGTACATATGCATCCTGTATCTATCCAAGAAGAGCATCAACATTTCAAGATTCATATGAGCAGCATTGAGGTGAACCAGGATCAATAGCATATAGTGACAACTGCAATAACAGGTAGGAGAGAGCAGGACAGTGTGCAAACTGTCCTGATTCTGGTGGGGCGGTTCAGATTTTGGATGATTGTCCAGCTTATTAAGGACCACTGGTCCTATCCCTCTTTCCCTCGCACTATTTATTTTATTCTGACGCTAGGTCTTTCCTGTTGCTCATATACTCTGTTTATTCACATAATGTATGGAAGGTTAGGCCACACAGTTTGCCATAGCAATCCAAGGCTTTTACTTACACCACTGGCAGGCAGGCCACAAACATAAGGCTTAACCATACAATAAAAATCAGCATGAAGTAATATATTAAGATAATTAACATTAACAAATGAGAACAGTATTTTTTTCTTCATATATTTCAAACCTCCAGCCATTGTGTTCAAACACAGCTCCCGTTACGTTAGGTTTTGCAGAGTACAATAAGTTACAGTTAGTATCATGTATCTGATGCACATGCTGCATTAACTGATCATAAAGGATTGTTGGACACAAAATTGTTAGCAGTGGGCATTTAAAATATATTCTAATAATGAGTGAATATTGAAGGCAGACGCTCACATATGTGACTGTGATCAGATATTAGTTTAACAAACTAGACACGGCCTGAAAAAAAAAAAAAATTCTGCTTTTATTACTCTGCAAAGTGTTGGCTGGCTGGACACCGAGGTGGTTTGATTACTGTTAAAAGGCTTTTTGCCAAAATACCGCCGACGGGTCGTCTGATGATGAATGCTTTGCTGCCTCATCTTTTATTTTCTGGCTAAATTCCTGGGAAGGATCAAAGCAATATACTGCAGTATTTTACAGAGAGGGGGGTAGGGGGATGTATAGAGAGATACAGGTTTGTATCTCACAATTATACAAGTCACAAATAAATGATTAATTAGTCCATCAGGAGGAGGTGGGGGTATATGCATCACAGGTTACTGCGGGATTCGGAGCTACTGGAAACTTAGGGGGTCATTCAGACCCGCTCGAGAGCGGCAGTACGCTCGCAAGCGGGTCGATGTTCCCCCACTGCGCATGCGCACGACGGAGGGAGCTCCGTCGTGCGCATGCGCGAGACCCGGCGAGCGACGGGCTGTCCATCGCTCCGGGTCTCGCACCAAAGGGGGCGTGCTGTCGATGTTGATTGACAGCACGCCCCCTTTGGTGGGCGTGCCTGCCAGACGGAGGCGTTCCCATGGGAACGCCTACCGTCTCAAGCCGGCCCCACTGACATCACTAGTGATGTCAGTGGGAGTGATTTTGGCTCTGATAGAGCCAAAATCACTCCAGGGCTTGCGGCAGCGAGACCCTACCGCAGGGTCTCCGTCGCAAGCCCGATGGTCGTGATGGTCAAGACCATCGCGACCATCATCATGGACGCTCGCATATGCTGTGGGTGGTCACCCACAGCTATGCGAGCGTCCAAATGCCACTCCATTTTCAGGGAGGAGGGCCCTGATTCAGAGCGAGCGCTCTGGTCAGAGTGTTCACCTAATAATGCTGCCACACAATAAAGGGCCTGATTCAGAGCTGAACATTCAAATGGGCTTAAAAGGGAACTCCACCATTACACAAATGCTCTTTTCCAGGCATATAATACCCTTTTCACACCTAAATCCTGGGTCCGATCCGGATAAATGAACACGGTTTCAAGCGTGTCACAGCTGCTCAAACCCCTTTGACACCCCACAGTGGACCTGGGTTATTCCCGGGTCGTCCCTTTCACATTGTACCCGTGTCTACCCTGCAAAAGTAATAGAGTCATTAACAGTGGACGTTTGAGGCTCACAAAGATGAGTTATGAAAAGTGGGCGCTTTCAATCCACCAATAAGCAGCTTGTAAACATAACCAGAGTAGAATAAACCGGGTCACCCCTTTCACATTGCAGCCTATCTGGGTCGATCTCGAGAATAACCCTGGTCATGACCAGGGTCGAGGACCCAGGACACACAACTTGGGTAGAACCTTTCACACCAAGCCGGGACACGGGTTGCACCGGCAATATCCCAGGTCAGAGGCTCAGTGTTAAAGGGGTATTAGTGTATTTTGGTTAACAGGACGACAGATCAGCTGTGCAGAGACAATGGTTCCCAATGTTCAAATTCAAGCTGGTCTGATGTTGTAACAAAGGACAATGACACAAACAAATCTGTCAGGATGATAAGATTGATTGCGGGTGGAATTCCACCATTAAGTCGTTTGCCCGTGTGTTGCGATTACTGTTTGAAAATATTCATACAAAGGAACACTACAGGCAAATGCTGACAATATATACATGAAAGGGTCCATACTATAGCAGCATTTCCCATGCAGAGCTCTGATCGCGGTTTCTCTCCCACCTTCTCCTAACACTGTTTCCCTACGGCTGAAGTCGATTCTGGACATCTGCTGAAAATAACTGCAGGTAATGGAGCACAATACACCATCCACAGGCTTAACACCTCCCCTCCTCTTCCTGGGGTGTCTTTTTTTAATGGCGACAACTATACAGGCAACAAGTAGATTCATGAAACAGACCAGAGAGCAGCCTAATGTGTATTATTGGAACTATAGTGTAAATCTATCACAGCTCCCAACATTACTGATTGGAAAATTGGAACCATTTAGGCCCACCACAACCATGCCCCTTATTCACTAGACCACCACAACCTGCAACTGTCCTATACAAAGAAGGTTATATTTATTTATTACCAGTTATTTATATAGCGCACACATATTCCGCAGCGCTTTACAGAGCATATTTGTCAGTCCCCGCCCAGTGGAGCTTACAATCTATATTCCCTACCACATGCTGTGCGCACTTACACACTAGGGTTAAATTTGTTGGGACCCAATTAACCTACCAGTATATTCTTGGGGTGTGGGTGGAAACCAGAATATGCGCTACATACATGAAATGATCATTATGCCGCACTTCACAGTCATGTGACATAAGGGGGCAGTGCTTGCTCATTGTATACATACAGCCAGACCAATATAATGAACACGATAGTGGGTTCCGGTCTAGAGCACTGAATTGGACTGTCGGCATAGCAGCTCGATGAGTGTAATGAACAGCCGATAAATACTGTATGGTCCAATGCAGTGTTTAGTAGCTCCAGTCATCGCGCTCTACCAACAGCTCAAGCTTAGGGGATTTCTGTTCTGTGGAGAAAGGTAGGAAAGTTACTGGTCCAGCCAAGTCACTTGTGAATGATTAAAGCAATCAGTTGGACTGCAGTTGAAAATCAGGACTGGACTTCAGAAACACTGATCCAAAGTATCTTTACCTACCAAGGCTGGACTGCCCACCTGGCACTTTTGGCAAATGCCAGAAGAGCTGATGGGCCGGTCCAGTGTTAAACCCTGGCAGTGCAACTTCGCCTACGGGGATACTGAAAGATGGCGGCGTGCCGCGTGTCCAGGCCACCGTGACTCCTGGCACGCCCCCATGAGACGAACGTACAGGGGGACTGCCAGGGCTGATCTGGAGCCCAATCCGGCCCTGTTACCTACGCAGGCTGATCAGGTCACTCAGCCCAAGCGCTAGTATCATTTCCAATGGGCTTTATGGGACAGATTCAGCCATTAGTTGGCAAGCTGGTCTGTCACTGACCGCAGACACGGGCTGACAGATGTAATCTACCGCAAAGATTCTGGACATGCTGATCAATCTGGAACAGCATGCGTACCCACATCAAACCAATTTGCTGATATAGACGCCCATAGCAATGGTGTGGGACCAGCAGTAGCCTGCATGCTATTTGCAATTGATGTGCTCACCTTTTATCATCTCCAACTACAGTATGAGCAGGTTGTTTAAAAGGAAAGTGTAAGAGAAAGTGAGGATGACATTTTTACATAACCTGACTGTAGTAAAGTTCTGCTTTTGTTCTGAGACCATGAGGGTGAGGAACTTCCATTATGCACTCCCTGGTAAACAAGTCTCTGTGCACGGCCCCCCTGGGCTTTGCTGAAAGAAGGGATGATTTAAGTACTAATTGAACCTGCCTTACCGAAGAGCTGAACTGCTCCCACATGTGCAGTTAATGTCAGATTCTTTCCTTGCAGCTAGAGGCTAGGGCATTATTGCTCTGCAATCCCAGGCAGCATCTGGGACATTAGCCATGGCCTTCATTAATCCATACATTTTTAATGAAATAATTTTGTACTGTGGAACAGAGGGGGAATGCAGAAAACCTTAGGATCCGCCAAGGTTTAATGCTGATAGTAGGAACTAGATGGGCAGCACATATGTCATCTGGGAACATGAGGCCCGTGGGACAACAAGCTAAACATATAGTAAGGAAAGCAGCTTAGCAAATACGCCGGCCACAGAGCAGCGTACTAAACAAGCACTTTTTAGTATAAAGGGACATTTATTGTAGTTTGCATTCTACTCCAAACACTTAAGATCGAGTATTTTCCACCCAGCAATACTGATTAAGTGCAGAGCATATGACCATTAGGGGTTGGGTACGGGATGCCGGAGCTCGGGATCCCAACCAGATTAGAATGCCGACGCCCGCAGGTAAGTAAGCCTAACCTAACCCCTAACCCTCCTTCCCCGATGCCTAAAGCTAACCTCCCCCTAGTAACTAAACCTAACCCTCTCTGCCTTCCCGCCGCCTAAACCTTACCCTTAGTGCCTAACCCTCCCCCTAGGGCCTACCCCTTAGACTATCCCTCGCGGTCATTAGAATGGTGTACCATATACAGAGTAATAAATGGGACACCAACACATGACATCATTCTCAGTTTCTTGTTGTGGAATAAAAATCACAGGAAATAAAAGTGACAAGTGAAACCCCACAGCCAGGCTCTGTATATACTGTTTGAAGTCATTAACTGTAAGTCAACTGGTTCTTTTATGTCTTCCCTGCAAGTGATCAGCGCTAACCTCCATAATAACTGCTAGTGGCCAGGCGGGATAATCTACTGGAGTACAATGTTTTTTCAGCTCTAATGGCTGACAACAAAGGGAAGCTGAAGAAAGACTTTTAATGGATCAGATCATTCAATCATCATCTAACCAGGGGACAACTGCCTCTATAATGGTTACCAGTAATGAGACAAAGCAAGATGCCAAACTGCACCCTTGAGCCCATCTGATGTCTTCACGAGGTGGCTGCATAATAATGTTCTTCACTCATTGTGTTCTCGATTCTTGTCGCTCCAATAGTAGAAACATGTCCAAGAGGGCAAACGGAAAAAATACCTCCGGAAAAGCAGGAAATATGACTGGGAGACACATTGTACCTCACATCACTGTACATCACTGAACACACCAGTCCCTTTGCATCACAGGCAGCTGCCTCTGTAAAAACTCAGCCGTGAGTGTAAGCAGAATATACAGCAAAATGTTATGTTATACAGATGTAGCAGAGATTAACGCATCGCGTCATCCATTTCAATGGCCAGTGATGCATGAAATATCAGTTTGCTACATCTGTACATTACATAGCTAGGTCTAATTAATTTTCAATCTACGTAGCATATGGCAAAATGAAGGACATAGCACAAGAGACTTACATGTTTCAGAGAAATGCCAGCACATTAAGTTAAATGCATAATCTACTCCAAGTAAAAGCCCTCTGATTTTTTTTTTTTTAATTATTATTATTTAATACAGTATTTCTTGATTTATTGTGATAGTAAAGGAAGGACCCTTAGATCTAGCAGTACAAAACATTTTCAAATATAAATATACTGAGCTAATACAAAGCAAGGATTGAGTGATAATATAAAGCCACAGATACATGTGGGCACTTAGGGGGGGTTCCATTTGCCCCAAACACAGCATTCGACAGCCAGCCAAAAATGTTCCCATCTTAAAAAGTGGTCACATCAAGATATATTCTATACCTGTAACTTTATTTTATGCATATATGCATTTTCTCTGTTTATAATGATTATATATTATTTATATATAACTTGCCTTTACATACATTGTATGGATTGGAAGTTCAAGAGGTTTAATTTAAATATGTATATTAAATATATATTTTCTTATATTAATTATAGAAGAGAAATGAACTATGGGCAGAGAGACAATTACATGGGAAAAGGAGGGTAGGAAATGAATTACACTGAATGGATTTATTTATTTTTTACTTTATCCCACTGTTCATCGCAGCCTTGACTTTGTCCTGACTGCAGGGGCATTTGGACATCATATTCTCCGGAGGGCGAGCTGCATACAGTAAATAGGGGTGGAATGGAGGTGACAATCTGAGAGAATGGAGAGGGCTGGATGAGGACTATTGCTTATTTAGTGCTAGACACGCCCCCCTGAATAGGATGACCACGCCCCCATTCATACAAGTGGAAAAACTTCCTCTAGAAAGCCTGTGTTTGTCTCTCAAATTGCTGTGTGACACTGTGGACACACTAATAATTTTCATTGGATGTAGCATACTTCATCGACTGGAGGCAAGGTCTCCCCCCCACCCCACATTTCGCAGATGTCAGTACAGCCTTAAGTCAAAGTGCAGGTGGGAGTGGAGATGTACAAGCACACAAGAGGCTGTCTAAATGGCCATGTGCTACCTCTTCAATACTACAGGCACAATGCAGCCCAGACTTCAAAGGCAAGGCGCCCTAAGTACTATGCAATGCTCCACATATTTTAGTGCCATTGCTGATGTATGCCAGTGGCAAAGGTTTTGGTTGCCTCTGGGAGTTACACCACTGTTCAGACTATGCTCAAGACAATTATTACTAATGACAACTAGCCAACACATACTGTATGCATGAAGTGATAAAATCCATATTCATGCCATAATAAGCCAACCTATCAACTCACCAAGAACTAATGACATCACTGAGGCAGCCATACTGAGGGCTAGAATAATATTCATGAGAATGTAGCTGATCAGCTGGGGACCACTGAGGAAAGAGGCACAGCATGTCATAAGATTTTATTCAAATTATAGACTGCATTCTCATGAATATTGAATCAGCTGACGGCTCCGTGATGGCACTAGCATCTAGTGAATTCATAGGGTGAGTTCTCACAGATAATCAATTCAGCTCAGAAAAGTGATGGTATTCGATGTTTTCAGGTGATGGGTACATTTTAAATTATTACTTTTTTCCCCGTGATATAGGGACCAAACAAATTTAGGTCTTGAAGAAGCAGGTGTTGTTTTAAATTGAGGCCATGTTACCTTCAGGAAAATGTAATAAATAATGCATAATGAATATATTACGTAAAAAGCATACGTGATTCTGAATGAAATACAGCAATAACTGACTGAATGGTTCTTCAGCTGTCTCGCCTCCTTTGAAGGAGATTTTTTTTTAGCGTTTATCAATTTCCATTGAAAAGTTGGCGGCTATTGATGGGAAATGAAGTAGTTGCTGTCTGTTACATGCAGCATGGTTTCTCAAAGGCTTTATTAGACAAATTCTCTCCCTGCCTGTAAAGGGCAGATTTTGTGGCTCTATAACTTCTATTCATTCCTTCCCCACTGTGCGAAGTTGCAAAGCAAACTCATAAAGGCTGGAGAGAGTGATTTTGAATTTTGACAACACTCTCAGTGAATCAAACTTCACCTCAGATTGAAAGTTATTTGGAAAGAGGATACAAAAAAAAAACCACAACCACCACCGAACAGCATCACAAATAATTCCTGTACGTTCAGTGTACAAGATACCTGGCCAGCCTTTGAAGACGTTGGTTAAGAATTCATTGAACAGCAGGGAGGCTAAAGTATTACAGCAAACAAATCACCCTCACAACTTTAAAAACTCTTTGCCATTATACATCGCAAGCTTAGACGATGTGTGGGTCTCCAGCTTTGATGAAACACCAAGTTCTGGTATGTCCTGCCATGGCTTTGCAGGGAATCATGGTATTTGTGGTTTCAACACGTTTGGAGACCCATATGTTGCCTGCATTGAATATACATTGTATAAACCCATAATGATGGTCAGTCTCTTCATTAGCTCAAGTCACTAATGCAGGAATGAATACAGCAGTTATACGTGTGTGTACATACTCTTTGTCCCTGAAAGTCACACCTGCTTCTGAGATGGTAGAGGTCTACTCTTCATCTATGTCCAGTGGGATTACAGCTGCCCTTGATCAACACCTAGCCTTACTATAAACCCATCACCACAGCTACCAAGGAACGTTGCAATGTCACGTGTCCAAAAGTCTGAACTAAAGCTGGGTGCAACACAGGGGAGGGATTAAGGAAAATGCCCTTGCCTGCCAAAGGATAAACTCAATCTGGATCTTTGACAATGGGTGTACTGGGGATACTTTCCACCTATTCAAACAAGGAAAGCACCAACTACTGTGGTAAAGATGGCTGTTGCTTTGAAACATAAGCCAACATACGTGTAGTAAGTTTAAGGAAATTTTATTTAATTTTATTTGGCAAGGCGTGTAGACTGAGCTTGCATGAGCAAATACACCTTGAAATGTTGCAACCTCTGCTATAACATTTGTTGCACTGACATTTTAATGCTCTCCGGCATAAAGTAGTAGACATGACTGCTATTTGTGTATGTATTTGGTACTTTAAATGCCACAATTCTGCAAATTCAAAGTTAAGTTTCAATAGTTACAATGGGGAAAAATATGGAGACAATGAATGAGGATCACGGTCTATACTGTGACAGTATAACACTGGTGCCGTTAGCAGCTTTCCTCTTAGAAACAAGAATTGACAACAGTATGGTCTAATCAGGCGTTCCTCTGAAAAAAGGCAGACCCTTTAATATTTATCTAGACTACCTATAGATAAATATCCAATGAGGGTAACACAAGAGCCTTCACAAATCTGCCTGAAGATTTCCAGAAGCCTACTGTATACAAAATGCTTTAGTGTAAGTGTGAAGAGGTAAATGCAAATTGAACCCTCTGAAGGTATAAGCTACTCGGGACAGCATTAGTAGGATATTTGCACTTGCATTGTCCCCTATCATTGATCAGCAATGTTATCCCCCGCTGTATCAGAATACCTCTGTCCATAGCCCGTCTAGCAGTCAGCTTACATATCCGTTACCTGAAGGAAAGCGGCCTCAACTGAATACACGTGTAGTGCAGAGGGGAGTAAATGTGCTGGATCACTGACAGACATATATGGGGCTCAGTGCGCTCATTTGTTTGAGTCTTTAAGCCTGGCAATATTGTTTATGACTCTATTCTATAATTCCTCATATAATGCCTTGTGGGATTACAATATAACACCAGCAGGGCGCAATATGCATAGCAGGAAACATTGCAAGTGAGCTGACCCTGCAATTTCATATACAGTATATCCTTTGAGAATTAAATAATATTTAATTAAACCTACTGATGTATAACCATAACAATCATATGCTTTAAGTACGTATATAAAAATGTTGCATAGGTGAATTAAATATCAATTTCCTTATTAATATGAAAGTACTAAAACACAAAGTAGTACTGACAAATCACAACATTTTGGCCATAAAACCGTGAGACCATCAACCCCTATGAATTCTCCATAAAGGACGTATGACATAATTATCGATGTGCTCAGATCCGTAAGGTTCCAAAAATATTGAAGTCATCTAAAGGCAGATGCACATAACTCATGAAAATGTACAGTACATCATGCAAATCAACATCTAAAATGCACTATTAAGGGGTTTTATTTTAATAACCCCTTGTAGTATATTACTGCCCCTTCCCAATAATAGTACTTCAATGAAGACCGCCTCTCCTAGCTTCTGTACAGGAGTTAAGGGGGCGAGATCCTTTCAAATTAGAAAAATATTTCAAGTCAACATGTCTTATAATAACATAAATTACATATACTGCAAATAATACAACCATATTGCATGAGAAGGGGACACAGAGATCCCCTGGCATTTACAAAGTAAAGCGTATCTCGTCTACACTCACAGTGCATATATGGGTGACATTTTAAAGTGCGTTACTGCTCAGTACCAGGCTGCTGTCACAACACCACAAGCATGTGTCCTGCATGTGTTAAACACACTACAAGAATGTAATGAAGTGGAGACGGGTAGAATATCACTCCGAAGTCTGTATCACTGCGAGGAAAGCAGAAGCCTGCAGTGAGGAAAGCTTTACAGTTGTATGTTTTAAAGAATTCATGGATTTTATGTGCAAGGAGCTTAACACATCTCTTTACACACCAATAGGTCAAAGAACACACTGTGTGCAGGTGACGAGGTGTTTGTCTGCAGTTAAGTCTGATTTCCCACTTACAAGCCCCAGAGCCCTGTTTTCAAGCTGTGTACCACACTAGGCTGCATCATATTTAACCAATGTGAATAAAACAGGTATCGCTGAAACCCAGCTTGTGTTAAACACGGTTTTCTTTAGGTTTCCGTATTTATTCCATTAAGATCCTTCAATCACCGGTTAGAGGTTTCAGATTCTACAGGCAGGGTTGTAATTTGTTGGGGGTAAATGGCGATGTGTCTAAATAAATAAAATAAAATATATGTTGTGTGTTTGCCTGAGTGCCTCCGAAGGAAATTCCTGGAAGTCAAGCCAAGCAGCGCTGCAGCTGTCTCAGGCAATGACCCTGCCATAGATTGCTCGGGCCGGAAATTGTGCTGCTGACTAGATTACAAAGTAACCTCTGCTTGACATTTTTTTTATTTGTTCCATTTCCACTTTATATTTTCATTATGCTTAAACAAAAAAATATTGAATACAGAAAATACATTTAAAGAATAATAATTAGTACATTTCAAGTCTTCTGGCAGAAATCAGTGGATAACTACATACAAAACTAAAAATGTACTTAGGATGGTCATCATGGCTCTATGGTACAGCATAACCATCATACAACAATACCACCATCAATGTTCCAATGCATGGCTTCTCTGCGCACCAGAGTCTGGTATGCTCATATGCTGCATAGGTGTTATTCCCATCCCCCCAGAATATCTCGTGCCAAACAGACAATCCTACTGTGGTAGGAGGAGAGAGGGGTTCAATGGAATCTGTCTGTTTGCAATAATGCAGCTGGGAAATTAAACTTTTCCATGGCAGGTAGCTTAATGCATATACAACTCCATTCATAAGTAATTGTATTAAACCATATTACAAAGTTACATAACTGGAAATGGGGTGAGCAAAGAGAACTTTGTAGCAAAATGTAGTTTGTAGTTTTGCTGGGTATTGTCTATCAAGGGCTTCCATTTACCATGCCCGTTAGCAAAGTAGTAAGGCTCTGCTCATTTCAGTTTACAACTTTAGCATTTTTTCCTAAGAATGCGTCAAACTGTTTGAGCTGGTCTTTGTTTTTTGTTACCAAAATAAAACGCAAAACTGCGAAAAACAAAGCAAAATAACATAAGAAAGGTACTTTATGGCTAAAAAATAAAAGTAGCCAATATAATATAATATAGCACATATTATATATGCCATCATTGCACAAACAATGCCAATTACCTTGTAGCAATGGATTCTACAATAGTCTAGTGTTTCACCTGTTTTTATTGTACCATATTGTGCATCCTCAACGTGAAGCCAAGAGCTAATGATATCTAAGAGACACGTGCGCCATGGATGGCAAGAGCTAATGATATCTAAGAGACACGTGCGCCATAGATGGCAAGAGTTAATGATATCTAAGAGACACGTGTGCCACAGATGGCAAGAGCTAATGATATCTAAGAGACACGTGCACCACCGATGGCAAGAGATAATGATATCCAAGACACGTGCACCACGGATGGCAAGAGCTAATGATATCTAAGAGACACGTGCACCACGGATGGCAAGAGCTAATGATATCTAAGACACGTGCACCACGGATGGCAAGAGCTAATGATATCTAAGAGACACGTGTGCCATGGACGGCAAGAGCTAATGATATCTAAGAGACACGTGCACCACCGATGGCAAGAGATAATGATATCCAAGACACGTGCACCACGGATGGCAAGAGCTAATGATATCTAAGAGACACGTGCGCCATGGATGGCAAGAGCTAATGATATCCAAGAGACACGTGTGCACCACGGATGGCAGGAGCTAATGATATATAGTAGACATTTATAGCTAGAAATATATGCCTTCCCAGAAATCCAAAAGGCAATCATAACTAGTGGAGATGTATGTGTCCAGGAAGCCAGGAGGTAGTAACTAATGGAGATGTATGTGTCCAGGAAGCCAGGAGGTAATGATAAATAGTGGACATATATTTATCCAGGAAATCAAGAAGTTATAATAACTAGTGGACATATATGTATCTGGGAAACCAGGCATAATGATAACTTGTGGGCATATTTATCCAGGAAACCAGGAGGTAATGATAACCAGTGAGCATATATGATATATGTATCCAGGAAATCAGGCATAATTATAACTTGTGGGTATATATTGTAATAAAAACTAGTGGACATATATGTATCCAGGACACCAGGAGGTAATGATAACATGTGGACATGTATGTGTCCAGGAAAGCATGATAATTTATGGGCATATATGTATCCAGGAAACCAGGCCATAATGTTAACTTGTGGACAAATATGTGTACAGGAAACCAGGAGGTAATAACTACTGGGCATATATGTATCCAGGAAACCAGGCGTAATGATAATTTGTGGACATATATGAAGGAGGATGAGCTTTACCTTGAAGAGTAAATTATCATCCTTCTGTTCGGCATACATGGAGGTTAGGCGGTACTGGTTCTCAGTAGTGATATCGATGCGGTACCCAGTCAGCATGTAGCACACAGTACGGAACTCGTGGATCTTGGTTTGGAACACCTCACGCAGTCTCTGGTTTTTCAGCTCTGCAGTCTCCACCTGTTTCTTCAGCTCTGTGAAAAAGAGACAAGTAAAACTAAGACTGATTACACTAAAGGAGCATCTGTAATTGAGAACTACCATATGACATGTATAGGTAAAATGAAACAATTATAGATGCAATTTAATTTAAAAGGTAAAAAAATACCATATGTAATGCTTACAAAGTCTTATTTTACAGCTCTGCGTAAGGACATCTATTCATTCATACTAAAATCATAGATAGGCTTCAGATATAGGCAAGAGTGGCCAGTGGCCAGGGACGGAGTGAGCTTGGAGTAAACCTCCAATGGTGCCAGCAGATATCATCCCGTCACCTTCACCCATGGAAGAGCGAGCCCTGCAGCTGCTGGTTACATCTTGGTATTATTTTATGTGATATGAAAACATATAACGATGAAACTTGGAGCAGTGGGAAGGTCCGAAATGGGAATTAAGTGGATAGCAGACTAAACCACTGGGCTGAAGGGTACGGGAGCGTGCTTTTCATGAGGTAACCTGAGGCAGCTGTCATAGAATTGCCTCAATCATTTAAAATGAAATTAAGGAGATCAGTAAACCTCAATTTTTGTCAATTTGCCAATGGCTTTCACAGCACCGCTCCTCAATAACAATGAGTAAGCTGGACAACAGCGACAGATAATGAAGTCTGGTGACGCTCTAACCTCAATTTTCTAAAACACAAAACCTGGGAGCTCTTTCCAAAAACTGTAATTCACTGCAAGCATTTCAGCTTTGTTGAACACTGCTCTACAAGTGGAATAATTACTATTAGCCCTTAACAGGCGTCTTTGTAGCAATTAAACATCCACCTATTTATCCATTCATTAAGGACAGGGAAGGACTCCCATAGGCTATATATACAATGGTACAAAAATATGTGTTTAACATGTGTTTTTTATAAAAACGAAGTGCAAGTAAAAGATTTCAAAATAAAAATTACTGTACAAAACGAAACAATTGTACTTGAGTTGCTGGGCATTACTTTAGGCTCTTCTTCAATACTTTACATCCAATCACATTCTCTAAGCCCATTCTAAATGTTAATCAAAGGTGTTCATAAATGCAATGCACTTTACAAGTGATTTGCAGCATTGAGCAGTGAGTGGTGGGGTCACCATGACGCAATTCTCTGCAAATCGCATCATCAATGCCGGGATCACCAACTATCCTAGTAAAGTATGCAGGACGCTGGTCTACTTTCACATGAGTGGAGGAGAGCTCCCTGAAATTCGGGAGCAAGCAAGTATGGTTCTAGCTACATCCACCATGCCATGGAGTGCACCAATATTATAACTGGACAACAATCACAGTCCCTTGCAGCATGAACCAACGTTATCTATGGAGAATATATCCACCTGAAGCCTCTACAAATGTAATGGCTGCAAATGTCCTTATCAGATCATCATGCACAGTGCCGGATTGCCAAATAGGTAGCGTAGGCACCGGTCTATGGGCCCCGCGCCTTTTAGGGACCCCGCGACAACGGATCAAAATAATCTTTAATTTGATGTTGACTGAAAATTACAATCATTATGAATCACCTCAAAGAAACAAAAACTTTGCATTAAAGACTCTATAGATAAAACACTGTATTAATGTGATGTACCCATTAACAACTTATAGTACATATACCATAGCCATCAGATTCACATTACAGTTATGGAGCGTACACACGGTCAGATTTGTCAGATGAACGATTGAACGATTAAACGATCTGAACGATTTGAACGATTTTACCAAAGTTTTGAACGATTTGAACGATTGAACGATTTTTGACTGCATTAAAATGAATGGAATCGTCCAAGTCTGACTGCAAACCCATCAGATGTCAGATATCGTTATCTGACAAACGGGAACGCGCATCGTTGATCGTCCATCGTTCAGGCATGTCAGATATGAACGATTTTCCTTCAGATATGAACGACTGAACGATTTTTAAATCGTTATCGTTCATATCTGAAGGAAAAATCTGATCGTGTGTATGCACCATTAGTCTCTTAAAAGCTCATCTTCTGTTAGCTTGTAAAATTATTTCAGTGCAACCTATGTACGGTTTATTAAAATGGTTGGTTGATCAAATTCTAAATGTATTAGGAGATAATTTGCGAGGGGGGCCCAGAGATTTTGACCACAGGGTTTAATCCGGCACCGATTATGCAGGTGCTAAAATCGAGTAACGACAGCATGTGTCAGCAATGACAGGCTGACCATAGGGGAAACCATCTGGGAATGTGTAAGCTAAGAACCAAAGTAAGTGGAAAGTTGTTGTGTCTTTTTCCTAAAAGACATTTCTATATCATTATAGTTGTTGAGTATTTTGGCTTGCATGGATTTTTAGTTCCACAACAGTTAGTGCGTCACAGGTTGACTATATCAAAGCAAAAGAACACACACAAGACGGTAACATGGAAATTCAGAGCCGTGCCATCTTTAAAATGCTGAAGATGTTACACAGATATACAGTATATAATACAGTGAAGAATTTGGGATATTTTTTGTTTTATCTTTTCATTTGCAAGTGTCCCAAACAATTCAGAACGCGTTACGATTAACAGCATTCAGGTATCTTAAAAAATGCTTTAGACAAGGGAATTAACGGTTATTAGACAGATTGCGGGATGCATATTTTGCTTACCAACCAGCGGGTACCTTGGAAATCAATCTTGCCATACAATGGGCAGAAAATCACTGACATTTTACAGATATTTCCTAGCCTTTGTGTAAAAGGAAAGTGGTCTGATTTAGGCTCTTTAAACATACAGGTGTATAAATCTGGATTGTCACTTTTCAGCGAAGCTCTAGTCTGCAGCAGTGTATAAGAGAGAATAGGCACCTGATTGCAGCGTGTAAAGTGGGACATTCCGTGCCTTTGTAATGATAGCTGATGAGCTCCGCAAACGGCACCAATTCCTTATTTAGGAGATATTCTCCTCGTTCTTGTTATTTCCCTACTGTACTTAGAATTAATGAAGAACATCAACCAATGTAAATAACAATAAACGGAACACACAAAGTTGGTTATTCTTTACTGAAATGCTGAGCTTATTTAACCAACTCGCTAGTAGTTATGTGGAGAGATCTATGGTAAGGCATCTATATAAAGGCACTGGCCACATCCAGGATTCCACCAGGGAACAAGTGGGTCAGAATGGGTGGACAGACTGTGACACATGACGTAAAGGAGCACACATGCATGTTAGTGTAAGGGAAGGTATGGGTTTGCTGAGTTGCCTTTTTCTATAACCTATGGAATCTATTTCATTCTTGTTAACACACCAACACACACAGCATTGAGCCACCACAACACCGATATGCTCCATAGATGGGAATAGCCAAGTCTATCATCAATGCAGGACACTGAGCATGTACACCGGAGGACTCTCCTGAAAGCAGGCACTTGTGGCTATATAGATGTCCATCATTCTTCGCTCTGTGAACTGTACTCTTTAACTTACACTTTTCTGAAAATCATTATTTAGTGGGGATCAGGGTGGAGTCAAATGGTGGAGGAGGGACAGACCAAAGGGCGGCACAGTTCCAGTATGGCTGACATCTGAATCATTTTACAGGAAGAGAGAAAGAAATGGTGTTTCTTACCTGCATGGTGCTTTTCCTCCACATAGGTATAAACAATCTACATTTGAGCATGTGCTTAGATTACGTGTATTATGAGTGAGGCTAATGGAGTTAAAACACCATTAGCCTCGCTATTTATACATGTAATCTAAGCACATGCTCTAAACGTAGATTGTTTTCACCTGTGTTGAGGAAAAGCACCATGCAGTACAGAAGCACCACTCAAAGACTCAGAAATACCATGAAATACCATGGCTGGTTGATGCCTTCTTTAAATAAACTTTAATCAATTAAGGTATTTATCAAATGCAGGCATCAACACAACATACTGCACTGCGCTGAACAATTCCACATGTATCTTTATATGGTCTCTGTGTTACTCACCATAGTTTATTCCACCTTAACTGCCATTATTTGTGTCCTGCTCTGACCTATTCCCATTATTTTACTACAACTCTGCCACCAACCAGCACCTACTTCCAAGGGCATATTAAGAGATTCCCTGTCCGGGGCCCCCTCCTCTCTCCCCAGCAGGTTGAAATAGGGATGGCCACCGATGATTCATAATCATCGATGGTTTATGGCCGATGTCAAATGTTTTTCCCATCGAAGGGAGAGAACCAGATGGTTTCCCTTTATCAACAGCACAACCAAATATTTTTTATTTTTTTTACAAGGTTCCCGGGACACGGAGCATAGCTCTACCCCTCGACACCTGCAAAGCCCCGCCCCCGGTTCTGACTGGCCCACGGGCCAGCCAGTTAAAAAACAGGGATGACCATAGGTTGGTGAAACCATCGACGGCCATCCATTGCATAGTTGGTTGCCATCAATGTCCACTTGCTATTGTACCATCGATGGTAATCACACCGATGGTCATCCCTAGATTGAAGGCTGACCGCCGGCGGCCAGAGCATTAATAGACTCTGGGCACTAGTAGAGTCTACTGCGCATGCGCAGGTCGCCGGGGAAATGGTGTGGCCGCCATTTTCCTCACTGCACAAAGCGCATTTTGTGCAGGGCTGAAACACACGACGTGGGACCTCGGAGAGGTGAGTATTAGATAATATGGGTGCAGGGTGTGGAGTGCGGGTCCACCTGGAACCAGGGGCCAGTGTGCACTGCACCCATTATAGATGCACCCCTGCCTACTTCTGTTACCAGATTATACCGCTGCCCGAGCCATAACCTATTTCTGTTACCAGATTATACCTCTGCCACCAACCTTAAAATATTCCTGTTACCAAATTATAACTTTGCCACGAGCCATTCCTGTGTTAAGGTGAATTTTTTACCTCTGCCCCAGCCATAATTTGTTTTTGTTACCATATTACACCTCTGCCACCATCCATAATCTATTCCTGTTACCTAATTACACTTCTGCCATGAGCCATAGTTTATTCCTGTTACCATATTACACCTTTGCCACCAGCCATAACCTATTCATGTTACAAGATTACACCTCTGCCACCAGCCATAAATTATTTATGTTACCATATTACACCTCTGCCACCAGCTATAACCTATTCCTATTACCAGATTACACCTGCACCACCAGCCATATATTATTCCTGTTACCAAATTACACCTTTGCCACCAGGCACCAGATTACACCTCTGCCGCCAGCCATAACCTATTCCTGTTACCTTCGTCTATTTTTGTTACGGAACTACAACTCTGCCACCAGCCATAACCTTGATGTCTCCCTTGACCTTTACCACAATTTCTCCTCTCTAGCACCTGGAAGATCAGAGCCCATTAACACATTAGTAAGTGACACGTGTACAAAGAGTGTCTGATGCATATACTGTACCAATGTCTGCTGGGCCAGACTCCTAGAGTCTGATAAGGCATAGGCAATCAGAGAGTGGGTTTTGAGTTATCCAGCCTCCCCCCCCCCCCCATGCGGCTCAAATAATTTTATATACGCACACACATACATAAAGGTTCCAATAACACTGCAGGACTGAATAGCGGAGTACTGTAGTCCAATAAGTGCAATATGTAAAGTCTGTTTTACTTGTCCGCAGTAAGCGTATAGAATGTTGCCTCTGGGTACTGTGAATGCAGAGGCGGTTTGTAAGGGTTCCCCGGACAGTGCAACAGATAGTGAGCTGTCATGGACCAGAATTTGCCCAGCTATGCCTTCAGCTCTTCTGCACAAAGAATTGTGCCAACTTGTCTGGAGACCAAAGAAATATTCAGTCATCAAACAATAAAACAGAGGTTCTTATGGTCAAACTTTCAAGACAAATAGCAAAATGCTTAGGTTTATCATAGAGTAATGGTTGAAGAAAGCATTTTTCAAACATAGAACTAACATTCTATTCAGAAATATAAGCTCTAAGAAAACCATTTTTAAATACGTCATGTTGTCGCACAGAGTCCGGCTAGGATGTGAGACATTTCAGCTATTCTCATCACAGGCCTGGATCTGATGGGCATCCTGCAGTCTCTTCAATAAACCTACTGAGAGCAAGTGTAAGAAGCATCAAAGCTGGAATAGTAGCTTTATCTTTCCTTCGGATATATTCCTTAAATCCTTTCTTCCTTAGCGTGTGACTTCACCAGCAGCTCTTCTGTATATTGCTGGTCACATTCACACTGAAATCATGCAGGTCGGACAGAGAGCTGTGCTGCAAAAACTTTCTTATGTGGCCACACACGGACGGCCAAATGGGATAAGATGTGGCCATTTGCCATCTAGATCAAGCAGCCATGTTACTTCTGGCTTTAAAGGGTCCTGTTAGACTGGCCAGAACATAACCATACACAGGCCATTAGAGGTCACCTTACTATCATATTTACCAACATGCCCAAAAATAGTCCAATCGTTGTTGATTAAATTATTAATTTGGCTTATTCTGGAGCAAAACAATTGCTATATTAAGCTAACTGTCAGATACTGCTTTGTGTGGGATGTGGTTTAAATCCTGGCGGTGGGGATGCCGGTGCTTAGAATGCAGGGCCCGAAATCCAGACACCAGTCAGAATCGCGGTGCCAACATCCTGATTGTACGTATAGTGGTGAGGGGTTAGGGGCAAGTTCTCAGATCATCTCTTTTTCAAAATTATTCTATGCCCAATTGTAACATACTTCCACCAAACCATTAAAATCATTCCCAATCTTCTTTCCAAAAGGTTTATATGCCTTTTATATTTTCTGTTCAACAAGGAAAAAAAACAAAGCTAAATGAAGTTCCACTCTACCGAAATCACCCTCTAACCTTAATTATAATCACCCATTTTCTCCTACTGGATGGTAATGCTTAGACTAGGGCATTTTCTCTTTATATGTACTGCAATACGTACTGCAAAGGTCAGAGAAGAGTATGGGGCACATTTAGAGAAAAATAAATTGCTGCCAGCAAGTGTTATAGTATTAAACAGGCTATTTAACATTGCATTACAAAAAGCGCCATTTACTATATATAACGAAATGCAAAACTTTCTTGTTTATTGCTATAAAAACTGCATAGGGAGGAGAAATAAAAAAATCTGTAAATGGAAACGAGTCAATTGCTTACGTACATAAATGTGGTTTCTGCATTACAAGTAAACGGAAAATGGAAAGCAGGCAGAAAAATAAAACCACATTCAGCGATAACAGCGAACAAGGGAACGCATCTAAGTGGTCAAACATCTTATTGTGTTTTAAATCCTGATTCGGTCAGGTTGTTATATAAAAAAAAAAAATGTAGGTATACATAAAGGTCTCCCCTATTGTGTGTGAAGTGATAGAAGACGGGTGGACTTACTGTAATTAGAGTCCTGAACCTGTTTTAGTAAGCGAAGCTGTTTAAGGGTCTTAATGGACTTTACACAAAATCTAATGGTGCGTACACACGGTCAGATATAACAGGACGATAAGAACGATAATGATATCGATCGTTATCGTTCATAACGTCCTGTTTTGGGGCCCTTCAACACCCAAACGATGGTCAATGCGCAGGCACGGATGGTCGATATCGCTATCGACCATCGCCCGTACATGCAGGTTGGCCTGGTTACTATAGGGACCCAGGATCGTCGATCGCAAGTCGTTATAGTTGTTTGGGGGTTGGGGCATGTGCTGGATATTCGATATCGAACACCCAGCACTTGCAAGACGATCAGTCACCGATATCTGATCGCTCCGTGTGTACGGAGCTTATGGCTTCTGTTTATTAAAGTCCCCCTCCCGACGCAGAGCATCGCTGGCTGTCTTTTGCAATGCTCCTTCCTGCTTATTTATCAGGGACAGCTGTCCACAGGAACATCATCATTTCTACATTAAAATAATTAAAAATAAATAAAAATCTTATCTTTCTTTTTTTAAACAAAACAAACTGAACTTTATTTACATTTTTGGTATCTGAACTGAAAGTCCCAGTTCGAGCTTCCAGTTCCAGTGCGCACTCCTTGCCTGCAGAACAGTAACACTATGCTTACCGCTTGCTGGCCAGTGTTGCTGGGGATAACAGAATTAGGGGTAGAGTTACTAAGGTTCCTAAAAATAAAAAGTGATGGCGTTGTCCATAGCAACCAATCAGATTGTAGCTATCATTTCTCTATAGCATTCTAGAAAAATGAAAGACAGAATATGCTTTGGACAACACGGCCACTTGTCAGTTGTAAAAGATGTAGTAAATCTCCCCCTTAATCTCTACAAGTAATCATTATATTGAATGGTCTATTCATTTTAGCCTCTTCCTTCCAAACTACTGATATTGCTGGACTATGCCTATTTATATCTTTGTGCATTGAGCCACACTGAAATTAATACATGTCTGTCACATACAAAGTAATTGTATGTCAGGACATTTGAAATGGACACAAGAGAGATGGCTGAACTTTGTTAGAACCAGCTAGTCTGTAATAGACCAATTGACAATCACAAGTATTGTGGTTGGCTTCTGACAACATACACATTGATGATACGGTCTCTGTCACGGTCCCATAGGAACTCCATAACCTCAATAAGAACTTTAAAAGTACAACCTTCTTCATGAATTCACCTATGTGATAGCAGTCTATGGAAAAACTGTGTCCTGATTGTCCCGTGACAGTCCCTCATTTTTGCCATAATAGTTGAACTTATTTATAGTAAATTCAGATTGATGATATACCTGGATTACCAGGAGAACTAGTAAAATGGTATTACATGGTGGTCCTTTCTGGGACCTGCAAACGGATTTGTTTGTGACTTTTTTGTATGTGTTTTATTATCCGCTACTTATTCCAACAAGGAACACCTCTTCAAACTGAGTGACATCATACATGTGGGAGGAGTTATTAACAAATGCGAGAAACAAAATATTGAAACGGGCACATGCGTTTGGTTTCAAATGATACTGGGCCTGGTTCACAATCGCTACTGATCGCAACTGCGATTACACACGCAGTCTCATTGCAATAGTATGGTAATCCATTGCGATCGCTATGCCGCCGCACTACATAAGGACTCCCACTTTACCTTACACACATCTGTAATGTTTAGCAAGACTGTGAAACCATCAGTACAATCGAGTACCATCGTAGCCTCACACACACTTGCACAAGCTCTGACCTTACTCAGGAATTGCTAACCTCAGCGCACGCTATGAGTCCTCAGGCTGTGTATGGCATCTCAGTGGATAATTTATGCATGCCCCTGTAACGGTGTTCAAATGAACTGGCACGCCTGCATTTCTCTGACCACCCCGTCACCACGCACAAACGGCACTTCATGTCAATCACTCTGCGATGGTCACTGTGATTGCAATCCCGATCGCAGTGGCCGGTTTGAGCATGCGCAGTACGCAACAATCGGCAGATTGCATGCGTTATCGCAGTTGCGATCTGTGATGAATTAGGCACACAGTGCGGATGATTTAATTTGGTCATTTGGAACCTCCCGGGTTGTGTGATTACGCTCTGAAAGCAATCCAATTACCACAGTCGCACTCTATGACCATTATTTAAAAGAGTTGTAGCGCTTATTTGTGTTAGTGACCTAATGAGAAATACAGATGTGTCCTCATACATCTAGTCCAGGGGTGGCCAGACTTTTGGACTCTGTGATCTACATTTAAAACTTAAAACCTTTCGTGATCTACCGAGCCAAAAATGGGGGCGTGGTATGCAAAAAAGGGGGCGTGACCTCACAGCAAGGGACGTGGGGGTCTATCCTGGCAAAATTACACATAGTATCCCCAATTCAAATCACTCCACATAACAGCACAATCTTAGTCACATTACACCACATAGTAGTGTCCCTTATTCACGTTACGACACACAGTAGTTCCCCTTATACACAATGCCCACAGTAGTGCCCCTTATGCAATGCCCCCAGTAGTAGTTCCCTTTATGCAATGCCCCAAGTAGTTGTGCCCCTTATGCAGTTCCCCTGTAGTTGTGCCCATTATGCAATGCCCCCTGTATTAGAGCCCCTTATGCAGTGCCCCCAGTAGTGCCCTTTATGAGGTGCCCCCAAGTTGGGCCCTTTATACAGTGCCCCCGGGAGTGCCCTTTATGCAGTGCCCACATTAATGCCCCTTATGCTGTTCCCCCACTAATGCCCCTAGTAGTGCCCCTTATGCTGTACCCCCAGTACTGGTGCCCCCTTCCCGGTGCATTACTTACCTGGCTAGCGCTCCGTGTAGTCAACCGCTGCCTGCATCTAATTAGATCCAGCAGGCGTGCAGGCTCTTCACACCGCGGGAGACGAGGGCTCGTGCGCACTGCATCACTGGCTTCTTTAGTCTCTGATCACTTCAGAGACCAGCATTCCCAGGAACTGCAGCAGGTTGGTCGCAATCTACCAGCGAGAGCTCCGCGATCTACCGGTAGATTGCGATCAACCTTTTGGCCGGCCTTGATCTGGTCTCAATAGACCACGTGGCGCGTGATGCCTGGTGGGAGTGAGCTGCCAGGTCCTGTGCGACTCTGCTAGCACCGGGTGTCTTAGTCGCAATGTACTGTGTGCGACTGAGTCTGTATACTATGCATAACTGAGTCTGTATACTATGCATAACTGAGTCTGTATACTGTGCATAACTGAGTCTGTATACTGTGCATAACTGAGTCTGTATACTATGCATAACTGAGTCTGTATACTATGCATAACTGAGTCTGTATACTATGCATAACGGAGTCTGTATACTATGCATAACGGAGTCTGTATACTATGCATAACTGTCTGTATACTATGCATAACTGAGTCTGTATACTATGCATAACTGAACTTAGCATAGAAAAAAGTTGCGGCATTGTAGCACTTACCATAGATTCTGAGACTCAGTCACACAGATATACAAGTGTCGAATATCAAATTAATCAGCACAGTGGTGCGTTCTAGTCACATCGCATTGTGACCAAGACGCATTTTTGGCAAAACAAATATACAAAAAACACACACCCGGCACTAGCAGAGTAGCACGGGACCTGGCGCACCGAAAGGGACTGTTTGGTGCGACTGCAGCAAAGCTGTATGAGGACCCAAGTGAAATCAACTTAAAATTGCAGGTGAGAGGGCAGCTTGGATTTCTCCGTTGGAGCGTAGCATTTAAAGTAAATCTGTTTCATTGTCTCCTTTGAATAATTAACATATATGAAACGCTTCCAAAATGTAGAATGTATAGGTATGAGGGTTGTGCAATAAGTTTCCGGATACACAAAAAGTATTCTGTTTACAAACAAAGTGAACATTCAATTTTTTCAAAGTATTCGCCAGAAGAGTCTACGCAAAGTTGCATGCGCTGAAACCACCTGGTGAAGCAGCTGGACCAGTCTGAAGCCGGTATGTTTTCTATATGCTGGTAAAGGTCTCCACTGCAGTTTCCAGTGACTCAAAACATATACCATACATCTTGCGCTCAATTTGTGGGAACACGAAGCAGTCATAGGGGGGTGTGGATAAACAGACAGTAAAAAGGTTGACAGTGTCTAGATAGACACCAGATGTTAGACAGGCAATAGGTCAACTGGGAAAAAAGGTTGACACACTAAAGGTTGACCTGTAAGGTCGACAAGTACAAATGGTCGACATGGTCAAAAGGTCAACATGAAAATGGTTGACACAAAAAACTGTCAACACATGTAGTTTTATTAATTTTTTTAGCCCTAATCATCACCCTAAACCTAACCCCAACCCTCCCCTTGGTGCCTAACCCTAGCCCTCCCTACTGGTGCCTAATCCTAACTGTTGGGGAAGGTGCCTGACCCTAACCATCCCTTCTAGTGCCTGACCCTCCAGTAAGTCCCTGACCCTAACCAAAAAAAAAAAGTGTTGACTATTTTCATGTCGACCTTTGGCCATGTCGAGCTATTGACTGTCTAACATCTGGTGTCTATCTAGACATTGTCGACCTTTTTACTGTCTATCTATAGTCTGTAACCCGTTGAAGGGGGCCAGGTCTGGACTGTACGGCGGATGACCAAGCTCCTGGATGCGTTCATGGGCCAGAAAATGCACCACTTTCCTGGACTTGTGGGCAGGTGCATTGTCATTATGGAAAAGGGCACCACGTGCGTGAGTTCTTGGACAGCGCCTACAAATAGCTTCCAGCACTTGCGGCAGGCGTTGGTTGGCGTACCATCCCCCAGTGACAGTGTGCTGCTGCACGAGTGGTACAGCAGCTACATGACCAGTCTTGGTTACAAAATCAGTCACCATCTGCTTGCCCACGCTGCACTCATGTCAGAACTTCTGTGGTGGTGCACCTACAACTGGGGTCCACTGGGCCCACTGTTGTTTGGTCTCTTGGTCAAAACTGTAGATCCATAATTCATGGACACTCATGATCTCCCAGACAGAATTTGAGTGACCGCCATCAAACCTGGCCAGCATGTTGCGGCTCCAAGTCACCAGAGCCGCCTGCAGCTCCCAAGTCAGCTGACGGGGCACCCAGCGTGCAGAAACCTTGCTCAAGATTTTCGTGGAGTATTGAACGGATGGATCCCGATGAGATGCCTATCTCCTTCTCTAAGTGGGCCATAGTCACTCTGGAGTCCACCTCAATTATGGCCTGTACGGCAGCAACGTTGTCCTCATTCATGGCAGACACAGGTTAGCCGCAGCGCTCTTCCAGGGACCGTCTCCCGCGCTGAAATTCTGCAAACCACTCAAACACAGTGGTTCGGGACGGAAATCTCTCACCAAAAGCAGCTCGCAGTCCGTCATAACTGTCTTGCTGTCGCAGATCTCTCTTGTCGTCATAGAAGATCATGGCTCTCTAGTGGCCGCTGTCGAGATCCATAACGAGTTTCTTGAAGGAAGTGAACAGTGTTGCTTATATACGGTGCTGTGCCCAAAATTTACAATAACTTTAGTCAGAGATTGTGTCTACTCTACCTATGCACTGCACCATCCAGACATTTACGGCACTCCCGTATTTACTCAGGAAAGCTCTGACCTCCCTAATCTTGATCTAACTTTGACGTCAGCCAAACATAACAGTTCATGGTCTTTGCAATTATAATTAACAATAAAATCATCCAGAAATATTTGCAGACAGCAGTTAGGCCTGCACCAAAAAACATAACTCTGGTAATTTGTCCCAGTGTTCAGGTCACTTATCCATCACCCAGTTGCAACAATCTCACAGCAAACAGCTTTGGTTTGTAGCTCCAGCAACAGAGAAATTAGGAACTCAAAGCATCAATTTTTCTTTTATCTACGTTTATATAGTTTTCCCTGATCTGGTGCCTAATATATAAAACGCTACTGTCACCCAGCAAATAACAGGACTGTTTTCCTCAAGAAACGTGCCCTGCTGACCAGTCTAGAAGTTCTGCATTTAAATCTGGGGCCGTTCTCTTTAAAGAGAAGTAATATTTAATAAGAAAATAAACGCAAAGATTCCAAAACAAGTCTACATTATAGCATATAATAATGTAGTTCACACACATGTGGACTACATGGAAACATTTTAATTACTTTATACATGTCGGAAAGTATTATTCTTTTATTTCAGGATGTAGCCAAAGTATATAATTCAATGCTCATGTTTGGCATTGTTTTTCAAGCTTCATTTAATATGCTAGAACACTACCCACACTTCTATGCAACCCAGGGTTATATTCTGCACTGCCAGATGCTTAATTACATGTTGGAAGCTAGTGTTTTGGAAACTGGGTGCCCTGCATTAGAAGATGCACATAAAATAAACATATAAATAACAAAATATGATTGCAAAGAGAGATTTTAATGGACTAGACTGAAAAAGGCCACTAAAAGAGCTGGTTATATTGCAGGGCAAAGACAAAATTCAATCTGAGATGTGCGATTGGAAAATTGCATCTCTTGAACGATAAATGGTAGCTACTAAAGGTAAGCCGATGAACTAAAAGAAAATGCTGAAAGTACCTACGTGCCACTTACAGTAGGTGAAGAGCCATTTAAACAAATATAGTCTGATGTTCAGATTTACCAATTATAGTTAATGTTAGACTTGGGGAAACTACATTTCCTAAATTAAAACCACTCAATGACAAGACACATTTAAAACGTCAAGTAGGAATCATACTTGACACCTCAGACATTCCTTTTACAGATCCAGAGACTTCTGCCTGGACTATGACACAGTCATTGCCGTCATGAGAAAAGACACTTGTCTCAGGTACCAGTACAGTAGGGTTAGTACATACAAGGTTCTCAAGGTGGCTTCCAGCCTGCAGCATCTAATCCCTCCAGTGCTGCTCATAGGTCTGGTATATTTTTTCGGCATTGAGAATGTTTACATGGTCTGAATGTTGGCATGCACAGAATGTCGACATTTGCCATGTGGTCACTGTAATAATGTCGACCGTTACAACGCTGACCAATTAATTTTACACACACATTTTAAGCTAATCCTAACCTTTACCCTAATTGCAGCCTAACCCTAAATTCCTATGTCATTCTCACAGTGTCGACATTCTCACAGTGTCGACATGCTGCAGTTCTACATTCTCAATGTCGAAATTGTGAATGTCTACATTGTGACTGCATATCGCCACTCACACGGTGATGTTTCCAACTGCAATGATTGTAGAGCGGTCTAAAGACCTGCAGCAGGAGTGCAGTTGGTACAGGTGAGAGACTAGGGATGGTGATAGAGAGATCTCACTGTTCTGTGCCACCTCTACTTTCCATGTCAGTCATTGCTCCTTCTAACAATCTCTAATGGAGGCAGCATATAGAAACAAGTCAGTGACATTCGCTCTCTACTTCAGTGACTTCTGAGTCTGATAAACAAGACTTACGTTTGAACATAGTTCTCTCAGAAATATTTGCATGGTGTGTCAGCCCATGCAGCATACAGCTGACCCAGACGAGGGATTTATTTACTTAGTTTGCATATGTGAATCTATTTCCTTGAGCACTGTGCATTCATGTCAGTCAGTGTCATGAGACTCAACTATGTGAGTCAGAGTCCTATACTTGGGCTGCAATGATAGGGACACAGCCGACCCACTTTGGTCACTTCGGTATAGGGGGCTGGGAGCTGCCGCCGTCTAAGCTGCTGTGGGCTGAGCATGGAAGCCGGGGAGAGCCGCTAGAGAAGCTCTCCCTGGCTTTTCTCCACCTTGGGTGACAAAAAAAAAACAGCCCCATTAAAACCTATGGGGTTGTAGAGTAAGATATGAAAAAAATGAAAAGGCGACTTTATAGAGGAATAAAACTATGGCTTTCTCCAGCTAATATGCTAAAGAAATGCCATTTTTTTTGTTTAATAAATAGACCCAATTATGAGAATCCTAACAATAAAGGCTCTGGGTGGAAATTGTGTATTTTATTGGAGAGGACACTAAGGTGCCAAAAGGCAGGCCAGCTGAAGTCAAGTCCATCATTGTGGCCTGACAATCAGATGCAATAAGCACCATTGCGCAGCTGGGGGTTTGGCCACGATAACGGAGTCCTCAATCTTCCAGACCGCTCACTTCCTGGTCTACATTCCTGGACATTCCGGGAGAGTAAAAAATACAAAGATTACTGGACCCGTGTGGATCTGTTAAATTGTAGGCACCCTGCAGCAGTAAAAGAGGTATGCCAAACCTCAAAAAACACAATGAAAAAAATAGAGAAATACTGCGCTGGTGTGTCCCTGTCAGAAACAACAATCAATTGTATCAATGATAAAAATCACACATATTTAATGAAAATAAATTGATACAAATACATACATGAAAACACTAGACAATAACAATGAAATTAGCCTCAAATAGCTTATACTGTATGAAGGCTAATATTATTAGCAAATTATCATTAGTAATTGTGTATACCACAGGGGTATCCAATGAAGGTAATGAAGTGGCAATGTCCCATATGCTAAACACGGATTATCAACCGTGATAATAAAGGAAATCCAGCACTTGATTAAATAAATATATCATATGATTGGAACAGTCCTGGCCCGCAAGTATGATAAAGGAAAAAGGACAGTCGGACAAATCCGATGACACCTGTTTAGATGGTAGTGACCCACTTGAAATTTAGTAGACGGAGTCCCATGCAGGGGATTTACTCACGGAGGGTCTCTGGCTCAATGCTCCACATGTAGCAGGTAAAGTGGCAGGCTAAATCTCCCTCGAGTGCCTGCAGCAGTCTCACTCTCTCACTCTTTCCGCCGGTGGAGAGGGGACGAGCGGCCTCCGTTCTGTGACAGACCATGCAAGTCTCTGTGTACTCCTCCGCACCAGCAGCTGTCATGGTAATCAAGTAACACGTGGAAGACAGCGTCCGGTCTCAGTATTGGCTGGGAGGACTTGAATTACAAAGTATCCAAATGATCTTCAATAGTTTACAATATCAGGTATCAAGATGCTGGATAAAATAGATCAATGAGGTAAACAGCAACGCGTTTCGGCAATGGCCTTTATCAAGCTGGTAATGTGCTAATAATATTAGCCTTCATACAGTATAAGTTCTTTGAGGCTAATTTCATTGTTATTGTCTAGTGTTTTCATGTATGTATTTGTATCCAATTTATTTTCATTAAATATGTGTGATTTTTATCATTGATACAATTGATTGTTGTTTCTGACAGGGACACACCAGCGCAGTATTTCTCCATTTATTCCAGGTAAGCGGGTATGATCTTGCACTTGTGGCCTCTTATGGTTGGGTTCTATGTAGAAGGCAGAATTCAACTTAGTAAATCTTGAAAGACAAAATTTGATCACTTCCTCAAAAAATCACCCTCAAGACTCAACTAAGAAGTCTGATGAATGGCTGATGTTGTATGCAACAGACAATAAACAAACACACATTGTTCAGGATATAAAACAAAGACTATCCATCATATATAACCCTGTCTCCACCAAGTGCATCTATACAGTCCAGCAGAGAGACATGCCAAAAGGCAGGTATCCACTAGATAATATGCTCCATCAGCGATATCGTCTAGTGTTTGCCCTACAGTACTGGACTCAATATAGTTAACGACATTAAGCATCCACACTGAACGATATCGTACAAGATATCGTTAAGTGACGTCACCCTCCCTCATCCCAGTACTTGCAGAACCTAACAATATCGTCAAGGTTACCCTGTAAGTACGGGCGATGAAAGATGTCGTACCCATCCAATGGGTATGTTGACTGCATACCCACTGGATGATATTGTGGACGATGAACTAGAACGTTATCATTTAAATCGTCCAGTTTATAGTATAGTGAATATGCACCTTTACACATAGGCCCATGCTTTTGCTCACTAATGTACAGGTGACCTCTATGTGTGCGAATTTCATTCTAATATTAAGTGCATAAGAGAGTTTACTATTAATACAGTATAATAAAAAGTGCACTTGATCTATTAAAGGCTATTTTCCCTTCATTTCGTGTACTTTAAGTATAATGCATCATCTGTGTGGTGCAATAACTGCAGAACCCAGAGGGGAGGTGCAGCTGGAACACTGCCTTAAAACTACTAGACAGGGACTCTCACCGATTTGGAACATAATGAGGTTTAGCTTTTTGTAATCAAGGACAAGAAAATGAATTGATAGTCATCTATACTTATAATAAAGTTATAATGGTTGTGTCTGTACATAGACTTTTTATTTTTTTTTGGAGAAATGTATTTCTTGGGACTGTCCAATTCGAATAGATGGAGCGCTTGTTTGAAGCAATGAACACAATATAAAATATATATTAAAAAAATATTTAATAACACTACTATACACAAAAAATGTTAAAGTTTAACAAATATTCAGAACTGGTGCAATAGTTTGCTCAAGCTCAGTAACAAAGATAAATCAGAAGTGTAAGATCGCTATTACTCAAAAACTGTTAGTCATCTGACGCATGGGCATGCAATCTGGTACCTCCAAAAGATGTTTCTCCCATATATTACTTTATAGCAGCAATTGTCCATAATACTGTAATAGATCACTGGAAAAGCAGTTACTCACTGTCCAGGTGCCAATCAATAAATACACACCATCCGCAAGATCTCCTCTCTGTATCCAGGTGCCAATCACTGTGTATGCAAAGTATACCGCTACACTTAAGAACAACCTTTATGTTGTGGGTATGTAAAGGTAAGAATCCATCTCATAGGTAATCAATCTCCAGGATTCTAATACATTAAGCTGGGTCTGCTGTTATATTCAGTCACAAGGTACCGTGCATACATACACGTGCTACTGTATTTCAGAGTTTCGTGAGGCTTTGTTTGTGGCCCAAGCACCTAAATCTAATAACCAAGCTGTGTGAGGTGTTCCTGCTTTTCTTGTTAGCTACAAAAATACTGCTCTCCACAATCCACGTAGCTTTTGCCAGGGGAAAAGCCATATTATATAAACCTTATCCAAGAGAAGTATAGTGTAATCAAAATTAAAAGAAAAAGGTGATGTTGTATGGATTGCATGTCTCATAATTGTATGTGCCAAATGTTCAGACAAATCTAACATTAATAGTACAGTAATACATGCTGATTAAAAGTCTAATTGCAATGAACAATTGTCAGCACACAGAGGGCCTAATTCAGACCCGCTTGCGAGCGCTGAGCGCTCACAAGCGGGTCGATTTTGGCCCAGTGCGCATACGCACGACGGGGGCGGCTCCGCCGTGCGCACGCGCGAGACCCGGATAGCGACGGGCAAGCCGTCGCCATGGGTCTTGCTACAAAGGGGGCGTGCTGTCGATGGTGAGTGACAGCCCGCCCCCTTTGGTGGGCGTACCGGGGGCGTGGCTGGCCAGACGGAGGTGTTCCCATGGAAACTGTCGAAGCTGGATTAGTGGCTGAGACGGAATCAGCGTAAAAATTAGCGTGCGTGACGCCATCTTGCGAATGGCAGCTAGACTCCATTTTAGAAACAAGAATGTGCAAGACGCCATTTTGCGACCAGCGCCAATTTAAGTTACAACTCACGAGCTAAGTACAGATGGCAATGTTTTTGATAATATTTTTAGAAGCCATGACAGGCCCATTCTGGGGACAACCTTGCATAGAGAAATACCAAAACAACTAGAAAAACAGCCTCCTGAGAAAAGTAAATAGAATAGACAATACACCAGAATACTGTGAGTGTTTTACATACAAATTGGGAATCCCTGTATATAGACAAGTATAGTTGTGGCAATTGTAATATAACCCAGACATTGATCTACACAATTGAATTTGTCTGAGTCCTAAACAGGTTTTAGTCTCACTTCCAGACAGAATGGCCCCAGCTTCACAGCTGGGGGTCTTCACCTTGTTTGAGAAGTGAAGCTCACTGCCCATAATACATTTGCATTACAGTTTGAAACTGTTAGTAAGGAATGAGATATATATATATATATATATATATATATATATGTTACATCCATCATAAATAGAATCTCATGCATAAACACCACACATTGCGCACAGTTGCGCTGCTAACATGACGCACAGTAGCGAATGCAAAATATCCTGCATGCGAACGCTGTTTATTAGCTGCATGCGTGCACATCTGCCCCAAATCAGATAAACCTAACTAGCGTCTTTTCCCAAACCCCTAAAAGATCCAAGTTTTATTAATTTATTACAAATGCTGTGAAATAAAGACTATTTTGGTATCTAAGTTTTAATACATGATAAATAAACCGTGTTTGGTATTATACTGATCTGCACTTTATCCACAGCTTTCTGGTATCATCGGTGTGAAGATCGGAACATGCGTTCGCAACTTATGGACCGTAAAGACATAAAGAACCAAAATGTACTTTGTAAAACCAACAGTCTAGATTTGCATGAGGTGGGAAAACAAAGGCAACCAGCTGTTAGAGGCTGGGCTGTGGCCATTTGAATCAACCTGTTAAGTGCCTTGCAACAAACACACCGTGAAGGAGAGCCAATGGAATCGCAGCAAGACCTCTTTTGTTCAGCTTATTCTGGGGGGGTATAAATATGTGTGCTCTGACCCTGGGTTTCTAGTCTATTCTGCAAATTGCTGATTGACGGAGGTCTCTTGCTGATGCCGGAATCTGGTCCCAGAGCACTTGCATATGTATGACTATCTTGGGTCTGTATAATTTCTTTGCGCTAAATTGTACTTAGATCACAGCGTGTATTATCTGTACTTTGGTTGAATAATACTTTGTGCTTTGGAAACACATGTTCAAGGTCTAATGCTGGCCATACACGGTAAGATATTCTGTCCAACAATCCAACTAGTTGGTTGATTGGAATGAAAATCTGGTAACGTATGGGAGTAACTGATGATCATCAATTTGCTCCTAAATGCCAGAAAACAGATGAAAATGGTCGTCAGACAAGTTTGTTAAATGTTTGCTCTAAACAATTTGTTCAAACAACAGTTTTTATCCATTTTCCTGCGTTTGGGAGCAAATTGCTGATTGTCATTTGCTTTCATACCTTACCAGATTTTCATTCCAACCAACCAACTAGTTGGATGGTTGAACAGAAAATCTTACCGTGTATGGCCAGCATTAGGTCTTTATTTTACTGTATGACTGCGTACGCAAATAGCGTAAATCTTAGAGGTTATAGGCAGGTTTTAGAAGGTATAGGTAGGAAGGTATATAGCCAGTATCCTTAGAACGCCTACCGTCTGGGGCCAGCCCCACTGACATCACAAATGATGTCAGTGGGAGTGCTTTCAGCTCTGATAGAGCCAAAAGCACTCCAGGGCTTGCGGCAACGAGACCCTACCACAAGGGTCTCGTCGCAAGCCCGATGGTCTTGACCATCGCGACCATCTTCCTGGCCGCTCGCTATAGCTGTGGGTGGTCACCCACAGCTATACGAGTGGCCAGGAGGCCGCTCTAAAAATGAAGGACGGCCCTGATTCAGAGCGAGCGCTCTATCAGAGCGTCCGGCTCTGAATCAGGGCCAGAGTTCCTTTCTTGACAAAACCAGTTATAAAAATTCAGCCTCTTCTCAGAGAGAACCAGCACTGGCAATATATGTCACTCAGAGCAGAGCAAGTTAGCCCAAACTCCTGGGAAAATTGTGTTTTGACGGAGAAATTTGTTTTCTCTCAATTATAAAACAGCCGGTCAATATTATAGTAATCTCAAGTGAGCATCCAGAGCCAATGTGGTGCATGCAAGCCGGGTGACTTTCTACAGTCTGATGTCACAGAAAGGGGGAGATTCTATTCAACGGTAGTTGAATAGCGTCAGGAAATTGGTCATGGAGATATTCAATTCAGCGCGCTGTTTAGTCCGACAATTACAAGTTATGACGGAGAATGCTGGTTCTCGCGACTTAACCTGGGTGTTTAGTCATGAGAACCGTCATTCCCTGATTAAAGTGCCGGCCGCGAGGCTGTTAGCGCTGCGCTAAGCCACAAATCAGCCTCGTGGACGGCACTTTACTCGGATTTCTCCTCCTGCCCTCAGGAGAGTGCAAGAAGAAATCATTTAGTCGACCTAACAGCGCACTGAATTGAATAGCTCCGGGAACAACTTCCCTGCGCTATTCAACTCCCACTGAATCGAATTGCCCCCCAAAGAGTCTTTGGAGTAAAATCTGCATGCATCTGCTAGTACACAGACTTTTCATTCACTCATTGTTGGCTGTGAGTATTTATATGTGACAATAAGATGGAAAACTTAATTCAAACACATACAAAGGTAAATTTAGAAGGAAATACATATAGTTCTAACACAGGAAATGCTCGCAGCTTCATACTGCCTTCTCAGATATCAGTTGTGTGTTATACTGTATGTTCTTCAACTGGGTGCGGTATAAGAGATAGATATTAGTTAGACAATATCTAGCTAGATACCAGATGTAAGACAGTTAATAGTTAGACAAGGATCAAAGTTCGACACAGACAAAAGTCAGACACACTGAAGTTAGCCATGTAAAGTTCGACAGGTACAAAAGGTCGACATGGTCAAAAGTTGGACATGAAAATGGTCAAGACAAAAATTGTCGACAAATTGTTTTACTTATTTTTTTAGCCCTAATCTTCACCTTAACCCTGCCCTTGGTGCCTAACCCTAACTCCTGGTGCCGAACCCTAACCCTAACCGTGGGGGTAAGTGCCTAACCCTAATCTGAAAAAAAAATGTGTCGACAATTTTTGTTTTTTAGCCCTAATCTTCACCCTAACCCTCCCCATGGTGCCTAACCCTAACCCTCCCTCCTGGTGCCTAACCCTAACCGTGGGGGTAAGTGCCTAACCCTAAAGTAAGTCCCTAACCCTAACACTAAACCCAGTCCTAAAATGAATAATGAGGGGTAACTATAAAGATAATGAATGAGTGACATTATGTCACTCATCCAGTGTTTTAGGCACTTTCAAAACTTGGATCCTTCGACAACGGCCTTGATTTGGCTAGTGCCAGCGCCTACCTGGGGTTCATCACACCACAATAATAGGCATGTTTAGTCACTGCTGGCTTAGACCTTCTTGTTTTGGGCCCAAACATTCCTTTAAAAAACACAACAGTTTAGAAGACTGTAGCTGTGATGAATTAAGCATTTTCTATTTTAGGTGCAGATGTAAATTTAAATAAAAGCTTTCATGTTCAATATTATTTAGTGAGAAGCACTTTCTGTAAACTAGACAATAATAGGAAAATGATAAATACTTTAATAAAACTCCTTACTTTAGGAACAAATATTGAAAACTAAACGGAAATCTAAAATGCTGGAAGGGGGAAAAAAAGCATGAAAAATAATCTCTACGTATTGCTTCACAGCATCAAAGGAATAAATGATATACTCAGGATTGTGCTGATAAATGACGGTCAGAAATCAATGTCTCTGCAATATGGAGGTTCTGGAGAAAGGAAAAAGTCTTCTTGCCACCAGCTTGTAATTTGAAACACTTACTGTACATTAACTTCAATGAATAATTCACACTATTTTATTTAAATAAAATATAGAAGAAGCTGTTTCCTTATGAGTAATGTCCCAGTGTTTTCTCCTGCTGTTTTTCAGCTCCTTCTGTTTATAGTGAAGGGGAAACAGATTTATCTTCACTGTCCGTGTCGCCTCAGCTTATTCCATAAAGCAGCGGATCTCAATCATGTCAACATACAGAAGTTGGTTTCCAGCTATAAAGGGACATTGATTGTTCGTGATACAGGGGGAAGAAAAGTGCAATGATCGCAGCTCGTCTACTGCCAGTGAGTGTCGCAGTCACATGCCTTTTGTTTTGCGGTGATGTTCAACGAGATGTGCACCACCCACAAGGTAGCTTCCATCACTGTGTATGACAAGTGACCAAGAGATCTACACTGTTCATTATGCCAGACTAAGTGCTGGAGGCACACTGCTAAAGGATCACCCGTCCTCATTAATAACACACACAAAAACGTAAATGGCTTATCTGTATTAACGTGGCTCCCTTGTTCATACATTGCTCAGCCCTGGACAAAGCGGGAGGAGGGGTGTGCAAACGTAGACCGAGTACAGTAAGGGCGTGTTCACATAGGAGCAAATTCAGACCCGCAAGTTCCCTGCAATAGGAGAGCTGGTGCAGATACATGTGGGCGGTCACTCACCAGCACTAGCTTCTGATTGGCTGAATGTGGATTTACATCTGAAGTGGATAGGTACCTTCCTCATTGACCATGCCTATTATTATTATTATCCTTTATTTATATGGCACCACAAGTGTTCGGCAGCACCTTACAAAGTACATAAATATTTTGACAACTGACTTACAGTACAAAATATGACAAGGACATGGATAATATACATTGATACATAAGTGACCATAACACCTATATATGCAACAGAGCGTAAGCAACCAGGTGTTAGGTGCCCTGGTGGGGGGTAAGAAGTAGGTGAAAGTAAAGTAAGGAGAAGCACAAGAGGGTAGAGGCCCTGCTCGTAAGAGCTTACATTCTAAAGCTATAATATATATATTTATTTGTAATTTAAAAATAAGTTGTTTGCTTTCATTTGCAAGAAAGATTATTTTAAAAATGGCGTGATTCCAGAATGCAAAGTTGCCATTAACCCATAAGAATCAAACCGTACGACGCGTAGCCTTAGGCTGGACATCTTAGGGCTGACATCGCTAGAAGAGTGGGGAAAAAAAAATGGGGATTTTTGGTTACTTACCATTGAATCTTTTTCTCAGAATCAGGCTAGGAGACTGGACCATGAGTTGTAGGGTAGAGACTGCAGGAGCTGGCACTTAAACTAAACCTGTAACTTTAAATCCTAAGCTCCTCCCCCCTGCAACCCCAGCATACCAGTACAACTTTAAAAGGGCCCGATAAGGAAAAGCAGTAACCCCATGAAACTATTGTAACAAGAAAACAAAACTATACGGAATAAAACGTCAAGAACAAAACACCCCATGACTGAGCATGAGGGTGGGAAAGCATTGTTCCCCAGTCTGATTAATAGAAATGGATTCAACGGTAAATAACCAAAAATCCCCTTTTCTCGTTCATCAAGGCTGGGGGACACTGGACCATGGGACGATCAACATCCACCCCGAGGGGAGGGAATGCTCAGGCGGCCTGACCGGAGAACTTTACACCCAAAGTGGGTGCCACTGGAGGGAAAAACATGAAACTGGTAAAACCGGGCGAATGTGTGGGCAGAGGACCAGGTAGCGGGATGGGAGACTTGTTCAGCCAAATCCCCATGTCGCTCTGCCCTTGAGGTCGCCACCGCCCTAGTAGTATGGGCCAACATCCGGTCTGGTGCCGAGCGCCCTGCACCCGAATAGGCTGGAGTGATGACAGATCGGATCCAATGTGCAATGGTCTGCTTCATAGCCGGCCAACCACGTTTCTGAGCATCGTACAGAACCAGCAGGGAATCCGTACGACAAACGGAAGAAGTTCTGTCCAAGTATATCCGCACAACGTCCAACAGAGCTAGATAATCCCAGTCCCAGGAAGTCGCCGATGGAGGAAACACAGGAATATCAATTTCCTGGTCCAAGTCGAAAGCCGAAACAACCTTCAGTTGGATTGAAGAAACTGTACGGAGAACCGCCCTATCGACATGGAATATGAGAACTGGCGGCTTGCAAGACAAAGCACCCAAATCTGACTGTACCCCGGAAATGGGGAGGGGGGCAGGAGTCCTGCCAACAAGCCCTGCACCGTGCCTCCAACTCTCTGTGTGCAAGTGTTCTTTCCACATCTTTCTGGGTAAATAAAAAATACTGGTTTAGTACGCTTATCAGGGCTGCCTGTAGTGCACGCACTTCCAAGAGAGGGAAGCCGCCGCAGAGACCCGGCCAAAATGGCACCCGCCATTCAGGACAGTGCTGCCACCCAGCACCCTCTAAAAGGGTCAGTGTGCACCCCAGTCCCCAGGTGGTCTCCGAGGAGACCCGAGTGCAAAGTGGGGAGCGACGCTGTTCATGTCCCCCCCCTGGCGCAACTGAATCAAGGCGAGTCAAACAGGCTCCCACCTGCCGCTGCACTCTGCTACAAGCAACGTGCAGCCAGTCTAAATGAAAATAAATTAAAGGGTTACAAAAAAATAAAACTCTAAGGGGCAGATATACTAAACTCTGGAAAGTGATAAAGTGGAGAGTGATAAACCACTAACCAATCAGCTCCTGTCATTTCTCAAACACAGCCTGTTTATCACTCTCCAGAGCTTAGTACATCTCTCCTTAACTATCTAGTAGGGCTGCAATAGTAGACCCACAGATATATGCCCAACTCTGCAGGGCACTTAGGACCTGATTCAGCTTTGGAAATAGATTGAGAAAGGTCACAAAACTGTGAACCAAGACAAACCATGTTGCAATGCAAGGGGTGCGAATACATACATTTTATTTTGCATGTAGGGTAAGTACTGGCTGCTTTTGCATGTAGCCCACAAATACTGCACAGTTATTTTTACACTGCAATTTAGATGTCAGTTTGGACACACTCCCCCCTAAATCTCTCTGCACATTTTACATCTGCCCCACCAGCAGTGCAGCATGGTTTCAACCAAGATGATCAGTTACGAGTTGTTTCTCGCTCTAATCCTAAAGCTGAATCAGGCCCTTAAAACACACTGGAGTTGCGGGGTGGAGGAACTTTGGATTCAAAGCTACAGGTTTAGTTTAAATGCCAGCTCCTGCTGTCCCAACCCTACAACTCATGGTCCAGTGTTCCCCAGCATTGATGAAGAAATAAAAATTGCATGCCCTTCCCCATACCTCCCAACTGCCTCGCTTCCAGCAGGACAGTCCCGCTTTTTCTGGGACTGTCCCGCCCGCGGTGGGGTGGAAGTTGGGAGAGCACAACCCACTGCCCTGCATGTGCAGTAGGCATCTGTTCTCTTGTGTAGGGAGAGCCTGGGGGCTGCCCAGCATCTCGGAGAGTGCTGGGCACACCCCCAAAGTGACGAAAACGGGGGAAGCCGCGAGGCTCCGCCCCTCTTTCTTACGTCACGCTCCCTATTCAGCGGCGCGCACCTACGTCGCGCGACCTGTCCCTCCTTTGGAGGATGAAAAGTTGGGAGGTATGCCTTCCTAGGGATAACCAGCACAGTGCTGATAACATTAGGGCTATTCCCCACACACTTTTGGTGTTGGCTGTGGGGTTAATAAATATGTTTAAAGTAAAGAATATTTTTCATTAATGGCGCACTGCAGGTTCCTGCTAGCTCGGGTCATGCCAAATGTAATAGGCTGTCCGGGCATGCACCCAATCCATCTTTAATGTAGTGATGAAAAACAGAATCCTGCTAAAAAGTGATCTAATAACCAACTAAATCTCGGATCTAAATTAGTATGAGGGGCTAACAGATTGTGAGGAGTGGGTCATCATGGCTGCGCTCTGCACACACTTCAGTAAAGTAGTGGAGGGGAACAGGGAGTTTTGTTTTGTCTCCACAAATACGGGATGTTCGGATATTCCAGGAGAGCTGGGAAAGTGTGCGTTATGTTTAAGTGAAAATAAGGCAGGGCATAGTTATAAAGATGAGGCCTAATGCTGGCCATACATCAGGCAGCTATCGAAGCAATTCTCTGTTCTGCCGATACTTGGGTTGGGTGATCAGTAAAATACATGTTGGACAATCTCGATTTGCCAATCGGCGATTCAGGGATTTTTAACATAGTATTTTGCAGATCAACTGAGAAATCACCGATCATCAGATTGGATCGGCCCGCTAGATGTATGGCAAGCATAAGATGTGCACTATAGCTTTCACATTTTGGAAGTCTCCAACAGTCTAGCTGTCATCACATTAATATACTGCATGACATTATATGACGGAAGTAACATTCATGTTCTTGAAGTTATACTTCAAGCAGAAAAACAGCTCCTGCCCATCATCGAGATGATAAACTGAGTTCTGTCAGCACCAAAACAAACTCAACTGACTAGATGATTTGCTACTATAGTTATTTTCTCGTGACTTCAAGAGTAAAATGTTACTTATAAATTGGGGGTAACCCATACTTTCCTACACTCCCGCAATACCTGTGAGACTTGAGAATTTCTGGTTCTGTGGGAAGAGCGGGCTACTCTCTGGGTAAGGCCTGATACTATGTTTTCCTGTGAATTATGGCCCAACCCCTGATGTGCAGTGCGGCAAATCCTGGCACTGCTCGGCAGGAGGCGAGGCCAAGGTGACATTAATCACACAGACACGCACCCTCAGGATTTCCAGGAGGGGAGGTAAAAAATGTTGGCTAGTGTGATTAAACCTGATATATAGGAAACCAGTTTAAGACCGGATAGAAAAGAAAAACACTGTTTTCAAGCCAATTTATAATCATTTGGGAAATATGGATTATCCACTTTGTAGGTAAAATAAAGGTAAATGTACAGGAAATGTTATATATACAGCAGAAAACAGTTGCGACTTTCCTGACAGAGAAAAACAATCAGCAATCGAAGCTGGTCATTCCCATCACAGAAGCACTATAGCAGTCCAGTCATGCAGTGTTAGCCTTCAGCAGCACATGTGTAGTGAGTGAGAAACCAATAGTTTATCTCGTCAAGGGTAAATAGGAAACTGGAGGTGACCTGTGAAATGTAAAGACCTTTGCTGCTGTGGACCCTAATAAAACAGAGCTGTCAATCACAGTTCCGCTTCATAAACTCATGTTCTCTGATCCGCAAGACTAATTGACAGCTTTACTTCCCAGGTGCATCTGTGGCAGCTGTGCTGCTCACCTCTCCGGTGGACCAGTGGCCGGCACTGGTGGCTCAAGTCACTCAAATCCTCTGCACCCCGGCACCCGCTGAGTGCTATGCACACTGCTCTCCAGTGCTAAGGCATGGAGAGAACCAGGCATTCAAACTTAACCTCTATTTCATCAGTGGTCCATGAAATGGTAAATCAGTTGCAAATTACGATATCCTTGATTGAACAGGCATCAGACGCAGGAGACGTGTCCTTATCCACATTATTTGCATAATGCAAAAAGGTTCCTTCATAGAATAGTAATGCGGTTATGGAAATGGCCTGGCTCTATAAACAGATGTTTCTACCAGGCTTCCAAAAATAAAGATATGTTTGCATTTTATAAAGCACATGTGTAAAAATAGTCCAGCTTTCAATTAAAGTACCATGAAATAAATAAATAATAATACTCTCAAATGAAACGATTAAAGTTTTTTGGACTAAAGTTTTCTGGACTGAAGTCAATATTAAGATGAGATAAGAATCATTCTGAGAGCTGAAGACATAAATAGTACCAATGTAGGATATATCTTAAAATGCCCTCTTTATATATCATTAGACATTTGTTGGATATTCCACGAAAGCAGCCGTTTTCATGGGGTATCCGCAAATATTAAGGATCTTCCAGATGTACTATAGAGGAATCGCAGCACATATCTCTGACATATGCAGGGGTCCCTCCATTTTCATCTGCAAATGCAGCCCCATAGTTTCTATGGGGGCTGCTGTGCTGCCAGAATTGGGATGCAGTTTATTTACCGGCGTCCGGACTGCCGGTCGTCTGAATCCCGACTCTGTACTAAAGGTAGGCGTCAAAATACTGATGCCTATCTTTAGCCAGACACCGAAATCCCGACACCTGGCATCCTGAACGAAGGTAAGCGGGGACTGTTAGCCACGGGATTTAGTTTTAGGCACCCCGGGGGGGGGGGGGATTTAGAGTTAGGCACCCCCCTGGGGAGGATTAGGGTCAGGCTAGGGGAAGGGGGGGTGGTGTTAGGTGCCACTGGGGGGAGGTTATGGTAAGGCATCCCCCTTGGAGGGTTAGGTTTAAGGTGCGTGAAGGGGTGGAGGTTAGGGATCACCAGGGGAGGTTAGGGTTAGGCACCACTAAGGGAGGGTTAGGAGGGGGGAGGGTATTTACCAGCCCCGATCAGAATGCTGACGGTTCAGGCTTCCAGCATCGGTATTTAGCCCGCCCAGCAGCATACATACAGATTCCCCAGAATTACCAAATTCGGAAAAGCAAAGCATTGACCCCCGATAGGGTAACGCCATCTCCAGGATGCAACAGATAATTAATTAGAATGTGTGACCCTTCATAATACAAGTGAAGAGTTAAAGTCTTAACCCTTCAAATACTTAATCTGAAATGAATGAACATTTATATGACAAAAACACCATTGAAGTATAGATGACTAATATGTATAAGAACTAGAAGCTGGACAAACTTGACCTGCATACTATCAGGGGAAGCAACTCACTATAAATTCACAATTCAGTTCCCTTGCTTATCAGGAGGCGGGGACACATAATAGATTATATATATATATATATATATATATATATATATATATATATATATATATATAAATATATTAATCTCCCCAATATCCAATATTTTGAAAGGAGGCACTCACCAATCTGCTTATTTTATATCATTTATTAGCATTACTGCCTCACAGCACTGAGGTCGTTGGTTCGATACCCACTACGGCCCTAACTGTGTGGAGTTTGTATATTCTCCCTGTGCTTGCGTGGGTTTCCCCCGGGTACTCCGGTTTCCTCCCACACTCCAAAAAAATATACGGGTAGGTTAATTGGCTCCTAACAAAATTACCCATAGTGTGTATGTGTGTGTGCACATGTGGTAGGGAATATAGAGTGTAAGCTCCACTGGGGCAGGGACTGATGTGAATGGCCAAATATTCTCTGTAAAGCGCTGCGGAATATGTGTGCGCTATATAAATAACTGGTAATAAATAATAATAATAATTTATTATTTCTCATGTCTATGTAACTTTACAATCCAACTGTTGTAGCCAGATATCGACGTTTTGGTTCTATTCAAGAACCTTACTCACGACAGACATTGAATATTATGTATCACAAATCAGACATAGCAATACATCATGTCTACATATGAGATATGTCAGGTCTGTAATTTGGTTACGGATGCTTACAATCCAGTCAGGCTCCTCCGGATCTCGGTACATACCGAGATCCGGAGGAGCCAGGTATATATATCACAAAAAAATATCCTAACCTGCGCTACCTAGATTAAACCTATATTATATATATATATATATATATATATATATATATACATATACACACATATATTTGAATTCACTTATTAGGAGTAAGAAACACTAGTTTGGGTGTCATTGCATCATTGTGATTAAGATTATAAGCGGTGACAGTACACATAATATCCATATCAACATAATGAATATATATATGTATATATATATATGTATATATATATATATATATATATATATATATATATATATATATGTGGAAGATAAGATATAAACATCATTGACATTTCCCATCCACAAAGAAGTCCCAAACCCCCCGACAGGATACATGGAACAATACAGATGCCAGAGTGATAGGAATGATTAACGAATTATGGGCTAAGCAAAGATGGCCGCTACCATTAAGAGAGCACTCCTGAGGACAGTCTACATACCGTATGTAAATTTGAATATTGGAGCACTAGAGATAGAGATAATCAATACATTAAGGACCAACCAAAGATGGCTGCCGCCACATGGGAGTCCTGACCACAAACACTAGAGGAATCAGGATATGGGAATGAATAGGAGGATTGAGCAACAATCCACACCTCCACAAAGGAACCAAAAGTCTGAGTATGGGGACTGAGCAAGCGCAGTACGCACAGACAGAATGAACCTAATGCAAATGAGCGACAGCCAAAACCTGTAAAGCGTGTCTAGTTACCACGAACTAGGATTAATCTATGGGACATGGACTATAAAGCACGGTAAGGTGACAACAGCCATTTGCCCTTGAAAAAGTCCCAGGAAGGGACGAAACGCGTTGGAGAGATTCACATATCAGACGCTTGTTTCTTTGACTTATATTGTATATTGCTGTATTGCTAATACATGCTATTATTATCTAGTAATTAAAGTAGATTGCATTTTAACTACTGAGCCTTGGTACTCACATGTACCTAGTACCCAGCCCCTTACTTGCATGCACACGCCAGTCGGGATTGCAGAGAGGTGACGTATCAGCAGACACAGCATTTGGTAAGTAGCTTTATCTTACCTAAAATACTGCCACAAAGTGTCTATATCACCCTGATACTGCGTTTATTATTCCAGAGATATTGACGGGCTGGGACGGAGAAGTATTCCATTAATATAAAGAAGGGATTATAATACACCGGACCTAACACCCTGCCCATAGTTTTTGCCCACCTGGCCACAAGGGCATTGAACTGATCTTTTTATCATATTTGATCAAGCTCCAACACACCTGAGTGTTCAGACTTTTTATCAACAACTACCAGCCTCAAGTTATTGCCCACAAGAACTTTCTCAGTTCAAGACTAAATAGGAGTGCAAGACACATAATTGAGGATTCCACAGAATAACCACACTATCAGGATACACCATAAATCTGGTCCACACATTGATTATATCAAGTTATACTGTATACCGGTTATAATTACACCCCAAATACCACAGAGCGCTCCCCTAGTTATCCTATAGATGCCTATGGGTTACTATTTTGCAAAATCTTCCGGAGAGGGATCCTCCAGATTCCTCTCCGTTGCCCCCTGGTGACATAAGCACCGTCCAGCAGTCGTGCATTGGCTCTGGGGGACCTGAACCAGGAAGCAGTGCGATAGCTTCAAGCTATCACATTGCTTCCACGTATTCACCAAGACAGGCTCTTATCATCATAATCTATCACCTGGCAAGAGGTTTTTCTTTTTCAAAGTATTTAATTGGAGAACCGCATATTACTTACATATACAGAAAAATAAACACATTCACATATGTGGCAGAATGAACAAGCAAAAAGAGTGAGACAAATCATGTAGGAGTATATATGGTCTAAAAGAGAATATACTTAGAGAGATGAAAAGTAAATAATTTAGAAATAAAGGAAAGCGTTTCTAGATTGCACCATGAGATTAACACTACAGCATTGCAGAGGGTTTCCTTCACATAAGAAGGTAAAAGTACGTACATACAGTATGGTAGCCAGACTGCAAAAAATATCTTCACTCTCTTTTCTTTATTAATCTACATTTCCAGCCAATCCATATGGAATAAGTAGGAAATGAGTGGCATTAACAATGTTAGAGTCAAAGTGTCTGAGAAGACCCATTGGGAAAGAATGGTTTTCTTTCCTGCCGCAGCAAGTTTGGCCAATAAAATTCTATGCCCCAAGGAAAGTCCAGACTATCAGGGAGCCGGATAAATGTCCCAAAGGGCCCATTCGGGGGAGATAGCAAGAGTGAAGCCCAGGGTATTCTTAATATATTTGTGAATAAGGGTCCAACATTTGGTGACCTCTGGGCAACTCCACATACAATGATAAAGGTCTGCCTCAGGTGTCTGACACTTAAAACAATCAGAATCGGACGATACACCCATCAGACACCACAATTTAGAGGTGATATAAGCACGGTGTAGTAGCTTGTAATTCATCTCTGCATAGGAGGCAGAAATGAGAGTTTTATTGAGGCGGGTAAAGGCAGGGAGTATGGTTTGGAGGGGTGTGGTAGGAAAATCAATTTCCCATTTGGCAATACCAATCTGCAGCATATCTATAATAATTGAGCGTTTAATATGTGAATACAAGAAGGAGGTAGAGCAACCCCTCCCATGGCAGCAGCGCAGCACACCATCCAGCACATACGTTATCAGATTCCGTTAGCTTAGATAGTAAATTAACCACGTAGCTCTGAATTTGGTAATATACAAATAAAGGGATGGAGAGGCGAGAAAATGCCTCCCCCAAACATTCATGGGGAAGCATTTTAAGCGTCTGTTGGTCCAGGAGCTGGAAAACTAGACGGAGACCCTGGAGGTGCCATGAACGTAGTACTGTAGAGATGGAATGCATTGTGAAGTAAAGGAAGGAAAATGGTGTTGTGAGCTGAGACACCCATCCTAGAACGGGATAATCGCCAGGCCGCAGAGGTAGTGGTGAGCAATAGATTGGTAGCAACAGAAGAGGGAAATGGTGTGGGTCTCATGTGTAAGAGACTAGGGGGTAAATTTACTAAAGTGAGAGTTTTTAGAAGTGATTTTTAAAAGTGATGTTGCCCATAGCAACCAATCAGATTCTAGATATTATCTGCTAGAAGGTGCTAGTTAAATGTTAAGTAGAATCTGATTGGTTGATATGGGCAACATCGCTTTCAAAACTCACTTCTAAAAACTCTCACTTTAGTAAATTTACCCCTAGGAAGTGGACTGTCAGGACCAAAAACTTGTTCTAGGCCAGTATTAGCAAAGTCATCAGAGTTCTGCAACCAATCCACGGTGTAACGATAATTTGTGGCTAAGATGTAACTTCTAATACAAAAGTGCAGAATTGCGGTTTTGGGGTGCAAACTTCGGGAAACCCCCCTGCACCCATGGGACAGTCCCCCAAAGATAAACTGTCACAAAAAAAATAAATTTAGAACACCCCAAAAAAGTACTTTCATTTTGGGGGTGAAAAAGTTCAAAGTTGGGGGACAAACGTAAAAACTAGCAAAATAGACTTCTGAGGGGTCCCAACGTATGGGCAGGTGTTTTTATGATTGCAGGGGCTTGCGGCAGGTGGATTTTTAACGTATTTTAAAACTTCACTTTAGCAACTTAAAAATATGCTAGCCCCCATTTTCAAGTACTCCAAATTTGCTGGGAGTAGTTATTTTCACAAAAAAATTCTGCTTAATGCTATTCTTTACCACTTGTGTTAATGCACTAATTGGCACCAATTGACACAACTTAAGTACTCCAAATACCTTCATTAGGGCTAAGCGTGGGCATCTATAGTGATCCCCAATGTTAGTGCATCTTTAGGGGGGTGTCAGGCTTTCCCATTTTTGACAGGACTTTTCGCCAGTTTCAGTTTGGCCGGGTGCCGTTTCCGGGTCCTTTCTAATTGAATACGGCGAATAGCGGGGGCGCGCCCGATACATTTCCGCATGCAAAACACGCGATGTAGTCGAAAAGTCCGGCAGACAAAAAAAGTATTGCGGGTGTGAAACTAATTGAATATAGTCCTTAAGAGGAAATGAGCCATTCCAATTCTCTGCCGCTCCTGCATGCAATGCCAAGGCTTCCGTCTTTGTTATATTGATCACAATCCCAGATATCAGAACAAAATCATGAAGGAGCTGCAGAAAACCCGGAAAAGCAATGTGTGGATTAGTGAAATATAGTAATAAATCATCCGCATATGCCGACACTTTCAATACATGAGGACCAGTTTCAACCCCACGCCATACTGTGTTTAGGTGAAAGTGACGAATGAGAGGATCTAAAGCTATATTGACAGGGTGACATTTGCCCCACGGGCCGCTACAATTTTAAAGTTACGGGCCGCCGGGTGGCTGCAGCTGCACGCTGCATCACATACCCTGCGGCCGGGAGACAGAGAAGATGCTCCCCGACCGCTCCATTTATGTTATTCACACAGTCAGAGCGGCCAGGGAGCATCTTCTCTGTCTCCCGGCCACCTGTGTCACATACCTGTGATCATGATGCAGCCGCACTGTGTCCCTCAGTATTTGTCAGAATGCTGATTGGTGGATGGTTCTAGTCCCATCCACCAATCACAGTGGTGGGAAGTCTTTCCACATTGATTGGTGGATGGCTGGAGCTATCCACCAATCAGAATTCAGAAGGCTGCAGAAGGACAACGCAGGTATGAGTGGCTGGGCAGAGTCATTGTCTGCGTGCATCTGCGGGCATAGTGTGTGTCTCCCCTGGCTGTCGGTCACAGAGGGGCTTGGCGGGGATGGGGTGGTGGCTGGGGCACGTTGTTTTTGGACTTATTTTATTCAACTACTGGCAGGAGCGCTGCGCACTTCCTGCATGCATGTACCTCTCCAATCCTGTCCCAAGTATGTGGCCCCACTTTCTGCACAGCTCACCATGGTGCATGTCACTTACATGCAGCAGCTGCTCCCAGTGTCCCATGTGAGCACTGCTGGAATAACTCTGGCGGGCAAAAATCTATCAGACGATGGCTCGGTGGCTGGCCTGTAATCGGGGACAGTATATACAGTCAGGTGCATAAATATTGGGACATTTACAGAATTTTCAGATTTTGGCCTCTATTCACCACCGCAATGTCTTTGAAATGAAACAAACAAGATGTGCTTTAACTGCAGACTTTCAGATTTAATTTGAGGGTAATTACATTAAAATCAGGTGAACGGTGTAGGAATTACAACGGTTTCTATATGTGCCTCCCACTTTTTAAGGGGCCAAAAGTAATGGGACAAACTAAACAATCCTAAATCTAACTTTCACTTTTTATTACTTTGTGGCAAATCCTTTGCAGGCAATTACAGCCTGAAGTCTGGAACGCATAGACATCACCAGACGCTGGGTTTCATTCCTGGTGATGCTCTGCCAGGCCTCTACTGCAAATGTCTTCAGTTCCTGCTTGTTCTTGGGACATTTTCCCTTCAGTTTTGTCTTTATCAAGTGAAATGCATGCTCAATCGGATTCAGGTCAGGGGATTGACTTGGCCATTGCATAACATTCCACTTTTTAGCCTTAAAAAACTCTTTGGTTGCTTTTGTAGTATGCTTCAGGTCATTGTCCATCTGCACTGTGAAGCGCCATCCAATGAGTTCTGAAGCATTTGACTGAATATGAGCATATAATATTGCCCGAAACACTTCAGAATTAATTCTGCTGCTTTTGTCAGCAGTCACATCATCAATAAATACAAGGGAACCAGTTCCATTGGCAGCCATACATGCCCACGCCATGACACTACCACCACCATGCTTCACTGATGAGGTGGTATGTTTTGGATCATGAGCAGTTCCTTTTCTTCTCCATACTCTTCTCTTCTGTTCCCATCACTCTGGTACAAGTTGATCTTTGTCTCATCTGTACATAGGATGTTGTTCCAGAACTGTAATGGCTTTTTTAGATGTTGTTTGGCAAACTCTAATCTGGTCTTCCTATTTTTGAGGCTCACCAATTGTTTACATCTTGTAGCGAACCCTCTATATTCACTCTTGTGAAGTCTACCTACCTCCTGGAGAGTGTTCTTGATTTGGCCAACTGTTGTGAAGGGGTTCATCTTCACCAGGGAAATAATTATTCTGTCATCCACCACAGTTGTTTTCCGTGGTCTTCCGGGTCTTTTGGTGTTGCTGAGCTCTCTGGTTCGTTCTTTCTTTTAAAGAATGTTCCAAACAGTTGATTTGGCCACACCTAATGTTTTTGCTATCTCTCTGATGGGTTTGTTTTGATTTTTCAGCCTAATGATGGCTTGCTTCACTGATAGTGACAGCTCTTTGGATCTCATATTGAGAGTCGACAGCAACTGATTCCAAATGCAAATGTCACACCTAGAATCAACTCCAGACCTTTTACCTGCTTAATTGATAATGAAATAACGAGGGAATAGCCCACACCTGTCCATGAAATAGCTTTTGAGTTGATAGTCCCATTACTTTTGGCCCCTTAAAAAGTGGGAGGCACATATAGACACCGCTGTAATTCCTACACCGTTCACCTGATTTGGATGTAATTACCCTCAAATTAAATCTGAAAGTCTGCAGTAACGCACATCTTGTTTGTTTCATTTCAAAGCCATTGTGGTGGTGAATAGAGGCCAAAATATGAAATTTCTGTCAATGTCCCAATATTTATGCACCTGACTGTATATATATATATATATATATATATTATATATAATATTTTTTTTTTTAATAACTTTAAAAGAAACCGAACTAGGCATTGGAGTGGTTTTGCAATAATCCACTCAAGTACCACACCAGAATTCTGGCATATTTAATCTGGAGAAGGGGAAGGGGTCCCCTCATAACTTAATGCCAGCCCCTGATCTCTTATCATCTACTCCTCCAACAGCCTGTGATGTCCCCTGCTTCTCCTCCCTCCTGCAAGAATAATATGGACTGAAGGAAAAAAGTATCTTCCTGACCCTTTTTATTTATCATTCTCCTCTTTGTGTTCCTGTTTAAATCAGCATTATGTGCTATGAGGTTGGGAGGAAATACAGATTTGTGGTATCATCTTTAATAAAAAGGGGGTGTCAATGTTGGAGTATGATTTTTCATGTGAAAGAAGAGACAGAAGTTGGGTCTGTTTTATTTAGTGAGAGTGCTTCAGATATGGGGTATTATTTTCAATAAGATAGGTGTGTGAGTGTATTGAATACGATTTTTAAGAAAGTAGGTTGGAGTCGGTAAAATCTGGGGTCTAATTTAAAAAAGGGGGTAGATCTGGCATCTGATTTTGATTGAGCAAGGAGAGGCGGTCATGTTGTGGATCTGATTGTAAGTCTAATTATTCTATATTGGTCACTGTATTCAACAGAGGACACTAGTATAGTTTTTTATTTATTACCAGTTATTTATATAGCGCACACATATTCCGCAGCGCTGTACAGAGAATAGTTAGTCACTCACATCTGTCCCTGCCCTAGTGGAGCTTACAATCTATATTCCCTATCACATGCTCACACACATACACACTAGGGTTAATTTTTGATGGGAGTCAATTAACCTACCAGTATATTTTTGGAGTGTGGGAAGAAACCGGAGTACCCGGAGGAAAACCACGCAAGCACAGGAAGAATATACAAACTCTACAACAGTTAGGGTCATAGTGGAAATCGAAACCACGACCTCAGTGCTGTGAGGCAGTAACGCTAACCATTACACATCTGTGTTTTTGCTTTGTTAGATACGGCTTGTAGGTTATGTGTTTGTTTATAGCTCTTTGGCATAACAAGAAATTTCTATGATTATTTAAACCACACCCACATTAGATATACCACCACGCCGACGAGAAGATTATTATGCTATTTTTTCCGTCGCAGTTATTTGGTAGACTATTGAGGGCCACATGCTAGTGTTTGCCCCCCAGGCCTAAAGTTGCCAGCCAGCCCCTGCCAGTCGGGGTCGGTAGAGATCGGGTCAGAGCAGCTATATTATGTACAGAAAATCTACATTTTACAAAGCAAGTTTGTGAGGGGTGAAGCAATTTGGGGAGTAAACCTTGTAAACGATGTGCTAATAGTGTAGACAGAACTTTCAAATCCTGGATCAGTAAGGATATTGTACAATAGGATTGTACCAGATTGGGGTTTTTGCCCGGTTTCTGTAATATTACAACAACACGGGCTTGATTAACAGCAGTAGGAGTAGCATTACCAGATAAAATAGAATTAAATAATGATAGTAAATGGGGGACAAGATGTGGGGACAATAATTTATAATATTCAGCAACAAGTCAGTCAGGGCCTGGAGTCTTACTGGTAAGCTACGCATCCAATAGTAGCCAAAATCTCCTGCTCAGAAACTGGGGCAGTCAAGGAATCACGTTCCTCCTCTGTCAACACAGGAGAGTTAGCCGATCGGAGGAAGCTCATACCTAGTGTTGGGTTATCCGGCAGTGCAGTATATAGATCTTTAAAATAATCTAAAAATGAAGCTGCTATATAAGGAGTGGTGGTAAGGACCTGGGTATCCGAGAGAATTTTTAATATATTAATAGAGGGGCGCTGACTCCTAACTACATTTGCTAACAGTTTACCCGCTTTATTGCCCCATCTGAAGTAACAGTGTTTCTGCTATCTAAAGTACACTGAGCCATTTCTGTGCATAAAGTGTCAGAGTGTCTTAGGGGTACATTTACTAAAGTGAGAGTTTTTAGAAGGGAGTTTTAAAAGTTATGTTGCCCATAGCAACCAGATTCTAGCTATTATCTTCTAGAAGGTGCTAGTTAAAAGTTAAGTAGAATCTGGTTGCTATCGGCAACATCACTTTTAAAAATCACTTCTAAAAACTCTCACTTTAGTAAATTTACCCCTTAGTAGTTAGTATCAGTGTAAATCTGGCGAGTATCAGGGTATGAGACCTCAACATGTCTGTATATGATTTAGAAAGTGTCAAACTTGGGTCCTGAAGCCTTTGATTGAGTTTCTTACGCTTTTCCAATGTAGGCTATAATGTGTCCACGCAACACTGGCTTTGATGCTGCCCAAAATAAATATCATCGACATGTTGAATATTATAATTTACATATTTTAAAAGGGCACCTCCAAATACTGCTTAAAGTCAGAAGAGTCAAATAAATATGAAGGGAAACGCCAATTGAAAGAGGAAGTTTTGGGGGTAGGGAGAGAAAGGGGAAACCATGTTGGAGCGTGGTCTGAAATAGAAATGATTTCCACCTTAGATTGGTGAACTCTGGGAAGGAGGGCTAGTAGAGAGAAGCCAATAATCAATTCTAGTGTACGTGTCGTGTGGATGCAAATAGAATTTATAATCTCGTTCCACAGGGTGTTGATATCTCTAGGGGTCAGAGAGCTGGAGGGAAGAAATCAGAAAACAAGGTAGCATTCAAATCCCTGCCCAAAATAATAGCCCCTTCTGCCCAATCCTGCAATCGAACATATAGATTAGTGAAAAAGGCATTATTAGGGCCAGTTGGTGCATAAACAGTAGCTAATGCCCCCTCCAATTGTATTTTGACAAATAGGAAACGACCTTCGGGATCACACAACTTATCTAAAATGGAATAATGAAGGGATCTATGAAGAACCACCACCCCCCTCTGCTTAGATGTGAACGAGGCTGACACATTCATTGATCCAAGTATCCCTAAGCATGTTAGGATCACCCGCCCTCCAATGAGTTTCCTGAAGTACAGCCACGTCAGGCTTAAGTCGCTTCAGGTGTTGTAAAACTTTTCTTCACTTAAGTGACTTATTTAAACCCTCAACACTCCATGTGAGAAATTTTATATACTCCTTACAAATTACAGGTGGAGGTATGGAACTTAAACTGCCAGCCAATACCCTGCTTTACAAACAAAAATAATAGCAGAATTATACATAGAATATCGCCCCATGTCCCAGCGAGCAGTGGAACTATGATAACAGCGTGCGAGCAGTCTCTCAACTCCAACAATTCTACAAAAAATAGAAATATAATGTACCAATACAATGTAGTTCTACAATTTTGTAATATTTAAAGAATACAAATAAATGGCCAATGGACAGTAAAAAACATTAGCTAAAAACCTGAATTGAAATAGGGAGGGAAAGGAGGTAAAAAAAAAAGAAAAGGAAACCGAACAAAACATATGGGACAGGGGACAAAGGGAGAACATAGCCCTGAAAATTTGGACAATAATGATATCAATAAACATTTCACTGAATGTACAATAGCACATAAAAAATATTGTATAAATAGGATACTTGCGGGTAAAATAAGTAATCAGTCCACAGCATCGGAAGGCGCAGAAGAGGACTCTGGAAGAGAGTCAGCAAATGTTTTTGCCGGGGTAACAGAGTCGAAGAAATATTGTTTGCCATCATGGTGTATATGAAGCTTGCAGGGTAGAGAAGTGGAAAACGTATTCCAGCCTCAAACAATTTGCATTCCGGAGAGAATTCCCGTATCTTCATTGCCACTTGATAGGAGAGATCTTGAAATAGCAGTTTATCCCCCTGATAGAAGATACCTTGAGATTTGCGATAAGCATCCATCACACGGACTTTGTCCATGCAATTAAGGAACCTGAATATGGCTGGTCTGGGCCTGCGACGGTCAGCCTGGCGGTCTGGTCCGACAAGATATGCAGGTTCAATAAGCATGGAACCCGTTGTAAGTGCGCAATCCAATTCCTGAGGCAGCCAGGTGGTGACCAGGTCCACGAGGTCTTGCTGTTTGACAGAATTGGGAAGTCCAATCAGGCGAAATCATTTCAGCGATTTCGATTCTTGAGATCCTCCACTTTATCCCGCATGGCAGAGAGGGAGCTTCCTGGGTATCAAGTAGCGAATTGGCAGCAGTAAGATCATCTTCAAGATATGAAATACGTTGCTCCGTCTCATCAAACCATGCTCCCTGAGCTGCACCATGGTGGAATCAATAGACTCCTTTAATGCAGCTAGCTTTTTATCGAGCAGCAGGGAAAGGAGATCTGAGATTTCCTGCACTTTAGCCACAGATCAGCACTGTACTTGGAGGGATCGTTGACACTTTCCAGATCATCACCCCCAGCCTCCTTTGCCACCTCTCTGCATCTTAGCCATATATTTATCCATAATAATAAAGGTATTAGCTCCAAAGAGCAGTCAGTGGATGACTAATGAAAATGTATGTAGGTAGTGAACGATCCTGACCAACAGGGGGACACACGGCAGGTGCTACACAATGCAGGGGTGTTTAGTGTGACAACAAAGGTAAATGTACTCAGTGTTGCCAAGTCTTTGAATATTGTGTCTAGGGACACTGTGGGGGTCCAGGTGAGGATAGAACAGGCGTCCAGGGAAGTTTCAGGGCAGGAGGAGAGTGTGGGATAGGCCAAAAGGGTGCCCAGCTGAATTCAAGATGGTGGCCGCGGGCAGTGGTGCTGCAGTGTGCACCTGGAATCCGGGGATGTTAAGCTGGTGGAGAGCCGGGGAAACTTGCCTCCTGTTCACCACTATCTCCAGTGACCACGGGTGAGGTCGCGCATCACTGCTCCTGGCGCCGATGCTCTAAACATAAGGGAGCGGAGAGCTCTGTAAAATGCGCCATCGACTAGGTCCGCCCACCAGAAGTCTCCTGGCAAGAGGTATGAGCAAATTTGCGAGATAATATTAATTTTCAAATTTTGGGAACAAAATAATCATCACATCTTCTTTAAATTGATCGGCCAATATATCTGGTGCCCGTCAGCCAGTGTGTACCAGCGATATGTCTGAACAACGTCATTCACAGACATATCGCGTCGGTTGTGCTGCACAGCCGATGGCAGATATATCTGCAGACATAACTGTCCATCGGCAAGTGTGTACGGGCGGTCTGCCTGGAAGATGATGATCGCTCAGTGTATAAAGTATGAATGACCAGATATATTATTGCAGTGTGTACCCACCTTCAGTCTTACAGGCTTTCAAGAGACAAATGTTAATATTCTAAACTGTTCTTTAAACACCCACATTAGGGTAAACAGAGTATGCTTCAATATAATCCATCAACCTAGGGGTCAATAACATTTTGAAGAAGCATCTGAACTTTCATTTGATAATTTAATCCATAGTGTTCAATCACAAGAGGAACACAAAGACAAATGGATACAGTTGTCAAGAATCCCTAATTACCAAGGAACAGTACATAATTTAAACAGAGGCTTTTGCTTAGGCATCTATACCTCTTGTTTGTGTATATATAATAGGCTGCATACATTTTTGTTCTGTTTAAAGTACACTTTAAATTATTAATGGTGAGCTTCTAAAATATAATAAATCATGTTTGCGGGTGCATACAGTCTTACTGCACTTAAAGTAGCATGGATAGATCGAGGATTGTTAAGAACTAATTGGTTTATTTACTGAGCAGCACTTTTTAGAAATGGTAGACTTATTTTGGTTACTTAGCAGGGGGTATAACAACAGCTTTTGCCTTTAAAATAAAAAAAAGCTGCAGTTTTAAATATAGTCATCAAAATCGCAGTAGACGTGCTAAAATGCAAGAGGGTCCGGGCCATGCAGTACACAGTTTAACCGCTAAGTGTCTAGATACCGCTGATAAAAACTACAGTAATGTATAAAATAGCAGTGGATGGAGATGGCATTACAGTATAGCAAGCCCTGTCTGGCGGCCAATCCTTTAGGACAGTAAACAGTCACTGGTGTGAACATGCAGTACACCAAATTTCTAATGGGCCCAAGTGCAAGACCCTTGGGTAAATGGGGACGTCTGGGTTGAGTCTTTATTTAATAAAATATTTTTCTCTTATGTGTGTGTGTCCCCTGTATTTTTTTTTTATACACGTGGAAAACAGGTGCCAGCAGGCCTTTGATGCCCGGGCATGCTGGCATTTGTGGTTCGACAAGCGTCATATACTGCCCTGGCAGGCTAGTTGGGATCAGTATTTCACTTCTAAAAAAACATTAATTTAAAAATAACATTACCTCCACACCCACTGCCTCCAGGGGTATAGAGAAGAATCCTAGTGCTAATGGCCCTAGGGCTGGGCTGGACATTTGTGTGCCCCACTCTTCTGGGAGAACCAGCCCTGGTGCCAACTGGACTAGTGGCATGATGGTGTGGGGACCCCCACACTGTGGGTCTCCCCTCTATTGTTCCATTAGCCCAGGCTAGTCACCTAGTGCTAGTAATGGAAAATTGTATGTGTGTGGGGGGAGGCAAAATTGCTAGGGCTGGTTAAGCTTAGAGAAGGGGGCTGAGACTTTATCTGCAACATTTTTCAAAGCGGTGTGTGACAATCTCTGAGTGAAGGAATAGGGCCGGCAGTCACTATGTACAGGGAATGACAGGATTCCACCAACGTAGTCTTGTGTCCAAAATGCTAATTCATTGCGTCATTATTCTGCTGCAATCAAGAGGACTGGACCCAAACAGGATATACAAATTATGTCTGTGATTTAAGTCTGCTAGATATCATTCCATTTTATAGATTTAGCTTTCTTATAATTAAAATGAACAGAATATTTAATATGTATACCGAATATCATTTCAAAATAATGAAATTAGCATATTAGTTGACGTGACACAAAAAAAAAAAAAAAGGGTTTCATAAAGGGGGTTAACAGGACCCACCTACAGGACAATGGCTGCTTGCACATAGTAGTGCCAAATATAGGAAATTGCTCACAATTATTACACACTCTCACAATTATGCACCTACAGTACACAGTCTCACAATTATGCACCTACAGTACACAGTCTCACAATTATGCACCTACAGTACACAGTCTCACAATTATGCACCTACAGTACACAGTCTCACAATTATGCACCTACAGTACAGTCTCACAATTATGCACCTACAGTACACAGTCTCACAATTATGCACCTATAGTACAGTCTCACAATTATGCACCTATAGTACACAGTCTCACAATTATGCACCTATAGTACACAGTCTCACAATTATGCACCTACAGTACACAGTCGCACAATTATGCACCTACAGTACACAGTCTCACAATTATGCACCTATAGTACAGTCTCACAATTATGCACCTATAGTACACAGTCTCACAATTATGCACCTATAGTACACAGTCTCACAATTATGGACCTACAGTACACAGTCTCACAATTATGCACCTATAGTACACAGTCTCACAATTATGCACCTATAGTACAGTCTCACAATTATGCACCTATAGTACACAGTCTCACAATTATGCACCTATAGTACACAGTCTCACAATTATGCACCTACAGTACACAGTCGCACAATTATGCACCTATAGTACACAGTCTCACAATTATGCACCTATAGTACAGTCTCACAATTATGCACCTATAGTACACAGTCTCACAATTATGCACCTATAGTACACAGTCTCACAATTATGGACCTACAGTACACAGTCTCACAATTATGCACCTATAGTACACAGTCTCACAATTATGCACCTATAGTACACAGTCTCACAATTATGCACCTATAGTACACAGTCTCACAATTATGCACCTATAGTACACAGTCTCACAATTGCTTAGAACAATATGAAAACTGATAATTAAAAACATAAAAACAACTGGAAAGTGACAACTTGTCATCCTGGGCTCACGCTTCCCAGCATTAGATCAGACATGATGTATGTCAATGAGGAAACTGCACTTTTAATTGAGTAAAAGTCTATCGCTGGAACTTGGGATCTGCCAACGTAGTTGACATTTGCTTTGCACTCATTGCTAGAACTAATGGCATCACCCCCCCTGCAGAGAGCACTGAGAGGTTGTGAAAAGAAAGGACAAGTGCTCCCGCCTGTGTGTGCAAACAGCAACAGCACAGTGGGGATCTGCTTTTCTTTCCCGACTTCTGACGCCTACATGTCTCATCAATAGCTTCTGCAGCTCGCAGAGAGGAGGCCTGCTGCTGTACTGAAGTGTGAACGGAAAGCACAAGATGATTTGGAGCCTGTGTACCTGAACCCTCCTTGGCGAGACAGTTCATTGCTTCCAATATTAAGCTGCACATTACTATAGAAAGTGTTTCACTGTTTGCTGCTGGGTCACCGTATCCCACTTCCCAACTGCTTGTGAAAGCTCCTACATTGCATTCAGGCTGGAAGTTATAGCTGTGCCTGCTGCACGACGGTGATACTGCTGTTCATGTAATCGTGAAGCTGGAACCTTCACTATAAATAATGAGCAGCATGATTATAATGCAGAAGTGTTTTCCCCTTGTGCGTTACCAACATTCACAACAGTAAGATACCGTACAAGCTTTGCACATTGCTATTCAGATTTATCATCCTTAAAGTTTCATAACTGAAGGTCATTTACAGTAGGCTTCCTGATGTGTAAGCTCTCTCGAGCAGGGCCCTCTCTTCCCTCATGTGCTTTTCCTTCCCTCACTTATAGCATTGTCACCTCCCCACTGCCTATAACGGCAACAAACCTTTGGGTTCTGTCGCCCTGCTGCTTATTTGGGTATGACTGCTATGTTCTGAACTGTAATTCTGGGTACACACTGGCAGATATATTGGCCGATCAATTGATCGGTCAATATATCTTGTGTGCGTTGGCCAGTGTGTACCAGCAATATGTCTGTGAAGCTGCGGGGAGGGGGTCGCAGCATGACCTACGGGCCAGATGACAGTTGTTCAGTGTGTATGAAAAACCATCATCTACAGATATATCTGTTAGGTGTTTACCAGCTTAAGTCACTTTTTTTCTTGTTTTCTTCATATTGTTTCTGTACTTAGTAAGGTGCTGCAGAACCCCTTGTGGTGCCATATAAATAAAAGTAATAATAATGTGTTGGCTATGTAATGCCCTGAAAAATTGCACGTCAATGGTATGGTAACACTATAAACTTCCCATCGTCTGAGGATTGACCTGCGTGTGAATCAGTGACAATAACATACTCAATTGAAATAAAGACACGGAGACTTGTATTTGGCAGAATTTGTTAGCTATTTCTTTAAAAAACATATAATGAATTAGTTACTATATTAATTAAATTAATTTAAATAAGGTGGCAAAGAAAGAACGGCTAACAACAGCCCAAGCCTAACACTATAAACGCTCCAACCACAACACAATACGCTCAAGCCTTCTATCTTGACTACCCACCCGGTAAGGTGATGATGCTGCCCCCCGCAGGGTGGTCCAGCAGACTTTATGAGTCAACGAAGGTGAGCAAAACAATGAATAAACAAATATTCACAGTGCTAATAGGTAACCTGCCGTTCTTTCCCGCCTAAAATAGCCAACGAAACAATCACCAAACCCAAATCAAAAAGAGCCCATAAAAATAAACTTTAGGGAGGGAGGGTGGGAAGACAGGAATAAAAGAGGCTGACTCCGCCTCCAACAAACTCTGATATCCCTGCTAGAAACTACAACCCTAAAAACCCATTGGCCCTACATGACACATGATTCCCCACTCCGGTCCACCCCCAGCCTAGGAAGTTTAACCCTCTCCACTCCTATACAGTCATTTCGTTTATCAACTATGATTTCTGTTGAGGATGCCCATTAGTTATCAAAGGTTTGCAACCATCGATGGTTCAGATGGGTTTGACATTCGAAAAAAGGATTAAGAAGGCTGCCACCATTGCTTGCTTCCTTCACATGTGTATTTACCCAATGTAAGGGAGAAACACCGACTCAGTGACAATGCTCCTTTGTGCATACACACAGACAGTAGCCCTGTTATTAGTACATACGCCCAAGTGTACCATCAGTGAAACCATTAAAATGATGAGGAAATAATGCTGACATGTCTTTGTTAGTCAAGTAACAATGGCCCCAAAACTGGAACCATCCGATGTCACCTTTCTGACGATCATCCCTAACTTCTGGTGTAAGGGACATTTACAAAGAAAAAAAATGGATAGGACACAGTTAAAGGATGACAGCTTATCTGTTGAACTAGAGGTTCATTTCTTGACTGTAATGCCGCGTATCCAATAGACAATTAAAAGGAGCGATTGAACGATAACATCGTTATCGTTCAATCGCTCATTAATCGTTCACAAATCGGGCATTGAAATGTCAAAAACGACCAGCGATGCGCCCTCCAGCTGGTCGTTTCCGACATCAATCATCGCCTGAACATGCTGGTCAATCTGTCGATCATAACAGATTGTGGATGTTCGGGGATGAGCGAGGGTGCCTATATCATTCAGTGTAGGCACCTACAGGATGAGGAACGACTGTACGATTACAATGTTGTAATCGTACTGTCGTTCCTCTATTGCTTAGTGTATACGCACCTTAAGGTTGCATTCTCATACATTTAGGGCAAGCCCATGAAGCAGTGTGTAGGAAATCAGAACGCTTTACATGCCCACCACATTTATGATCCACGAATCAATACAGGGCGCATGCGACGTCCGGATGGGGGTGTGTCAAGCTTTACAAGCGGTAGCTGCCCAGAATCCCCTTCAAGCATCTGTTCATATTACCGCCCAAATTTCTCACCCCAGTACAATGCTGTCCTAATTGTGAAGGCGTAACGCAGCTCCCACATTGGGACTGTCCTGCCTAAATACAGACATTTGAGAGGCATCACCATAAAAAAATAAAATGTAGGTTTGAGAGGTATAGCCTAGGAAAAACAAAATACCAAAAGCACACTTAAGGCTACTCCCTGACCTAAAATAACCAATAAAAATGTTTATGTTAGTACCTTACAATTATTAAGCATTAGGCTAAATTCCAGTAATACTGGAATGATTAATGTAACTTGTTTTGATTTCATTATAATCTAGAAATATGCTCAGCAGCAATTGGCGTGCTTTAGCCGGCCTGTTCCTGACAAGATTGTCTGCATAAAAAAATAATAATCTTGACTTTGCTCCATAGATTTAACACCATAATAGCAAATGGATTACGGCTGGAAAGAAATGGAAGGGAGGGGGGGGGTTAACACACTCATAAAAATCCAATAAAGAAGTTATTATTATAAAAAGAAAAGTTATTATAGTTGTTGATCTGTGAGGTGCAACAGTGCTGCTTAGTGCTGGACAGTAGGGAAACAGCCTATATAAAACAGGCACATGTGAGGGAAACCAGGTAAATGCAGACGACATAGTGTAGAGTGCCTGGCCAGAGGGAATCGGACACCTCTGAGAAGTAAAGAGGAGAGAGTGAGAGTGGAGATTAGTGTAATAGCGTCAGTGCTGGCTCTACCATTAGGTGAACTGAACAAGCACCTAAAGCTCCAACATTTTGGAGGCACCTAAACACTGAATGAGTAACATTATATCACTCATTTAGCAGCTGATTGGGAGTCAGCCAGATCTCTTGCCGGATGCAAATAGCGAGGTTTGGCACACAGCACATGCGAAATGCGATTTAACGCATTTTTGCTTATCTTCATCTGATTAGGACAGATCTTTGCTGGATCAGTCTTTGTGACAATGTGATCACACAGAGCTGTTGTGTGTTCTGGAAACATCATGGGAAAGTAGCTTAAGTCCTGTGTTATTCTGAGTCATGCATATGGAGAAAGGAAGTCTCTTTCAAATGGAGCTCTTGCACCCAACATGTGGCTGGCACAAGCCGCGATACTGCGGCTGTAGACGTAAATACAGAGGGCGGAGCAGCTCCCCACTTGTAGCCACACAAATCCCTGCATTAGCCCTATGGAAACTTGCATTGGCATATGGTAGTAAAACAAGCTTCCGCTTCATCCACTTTGCGTCTGACTGCGAATCAGCCCTTTAGTGTTTTCCTTTTTGCTTGCGCCCCAGCACTGAAAGCCGGGGGCACTGTAGATTGAAATAAAACACAATGATTTTCTTTACTGGCTGACTAGGGAGAAGAGTCGTTTAAGCAGATAACAACTTTAGCACACTCTCTTCTTACCTGCGATGCTCCTGGCTTCTGCTTCTCCGTGTCAGTGACAGGCTGGGAGTGTGGCGCTGTTCTGTCTTTCACTACCTGTCGGGCACAGAGGAACAGAAACCGAGAACTTCACAGCACGGTCGCTTGCTCCACAATGGGTATGAAGTTTGGGGGAAATGGCTGAGCACAAATGAAGGGACACACAGAGATAGCTTCCACTGGCTATGGTGGAAGCACCCATGTGACTTTATTTGGGTGGCCATTAGGTAGACTCTATGTAAAAGAGATTTGTTTTCAGGCTAAAGGGCCCCATATATCCGAGACCGCGAGTCCCAGATCGGCAACTAAAATCACTGATTTGCGTACATCGATGATCGTAGGTCCATCGTTGATGCTCTTTTTTAGGAACCCACATATTAAAATTAGTGTGTCCACTGGCTTACTAGCCTTGCACAGAAAATCACTATCGCACAAACCTTCAAGATATAGCTTTATGGAAGTCTATAAATTGAGTCTTCCAGCTGAAATCCACGGCACAAGTTACCTGTAACATGCAAAGGGATAGAAAGCGGCTATATTCCAATTTGCTATATGTCAGGGTTATATTTCATAACAAAATGAGTTGATCAATTTGTATAACCTTTAGAATGAACTGTTCATTTCCTTCCAACCTCTATTCAAAATCCTAGAAAACTAAACATATGAGCATATAATGCCCAATCTACGTCCAATGTGGCCAAATCTGCAAGAGTTGGTGGTAGTTTGGCAATGGGGCCAAATTTCTTATTGTACAAATCGTCAATTTAAGAGATTTCATACCCCATCATTTCTTTTATCCGAACATCTCTTTTCTGTGAATATTATAGTCAACATGACAATGTCCAGTAAATATCACACTTTGGAATCAGATTACACAACTAATCAATTTAGAGATAAATGATAAAGCAAGAAGATTGTCATGATGAAATTCAGGCCTCCAACTGATGAAGGTCTGGCACACAACAATGGCATACACAAAGGCCCAGCCTCTGTACAACAGCTGAAACTCATTCCAAAACAATTAATTATTCATACCTTGTTAATTTCCAAACTATTTCAGTTTTCAATGTTTAAATTATTAATGTTTTGCATTAATTATTAATGTAATTTTATTAGAGATTTTGGAAGCTGGGCAGTATGGTTTAATTGTTAAGTTTATCATGGAAAGCTAATTAGGATTTCAGGAGTAATCCTAACTAGTATTGTGACATAGCCAGACTATAAACACTAAACATGGGATCTCTAGCGCAGTCATTAAATAGCGCACCTGCTTTACCATTTTCATATATTTAATGATCAAACATTCTCCTCTAACAATTATAGGTTATTGGCATCCTGTAAGGGCAGTGGTAGCTGTACCGCCACGTACCTTAGTAAATAGGCTTGCCCTAGCGACAGCTTTCTCTGCACAGAGGGCTGTAACATATAGCGAGAGTCATCCATTATTCCTGAGAAATGGTCTCTCTCTGTAGAGAATCTAAAATCCTTTCAAAAATGTTTTTTTTTTCAATATTATTTTATTAAAAAAAAAAAAAAAAGAGTACCAGTCAGGTGGAATGATCTAACAGCTGTGGCTACAAAAAAGTTAAAAGCTGTTGGACGCAGCTGCTGTGCAAACATATGCTAATGCCTGCAGGAATAAGACGCCTCCTGTCGGCATCAGAGATTTGCTGCCTGCTTCAGAAGACGCAAGATTGGATAAACATTGTGATCATCGGTCACGATGTTTGGCGCATCGGCCATCTGAGTAAGTCTAAGCTTACTCAGAATGGACACCTCCTGCTGGTTTGCTAGGAAAGTAAATCTGCATCAAAAGACGCAGGCACAGGCCTCGGCACTTCCGGGAAACGGGGCAGATGCACCCCGATTTTCTGAAACTGCAGGCACCACCACCCCGTCCCCAAATAGGTTGGGGGTACTGAGGACTCGTTCTGCACATACGCAGACCACCCACCATCAGAGATGTATGTAAACCATTGGGCTTATGTACAACTCTGAAACAGGCCCTAAATAGCTTGGACAAGCAAATCACAGGATATTTCATACTGGAAAACTGTACATTCACTCCCTTGTGACCACACCAGTATACAGAACATTCCCTTTCCGTTGTGTTGCTCATACTAACAAATTCAGTGCAATAGAGACAAATAATCATGGTGTATTTTCAGATGTGAACTGTATTGTCTATGGATAGGCAGCAGGAACCACGTCTTCCGATTCTTTTGTCAAGTCAAAGTGACCTTTTCCCGAGATGTCAGTCATCTGGCACTTAGCAAATATTTAATTCTGATAGATTCATGCAGTGTGAAAAGAGCTCTTTCCTATACAGATGTGTAGAGAGCTGCGATTGCCCAGCAGGCCGTCATTTCATGTACAGCACTTAATAAGAAGCTATATTTACATGCACACACTGTGGAACTTTTTAAATGGACAAAATGCTAGTGTAAACCTCTGCACTTATCTGTATGCCAAGTACTTGCTGCTCATACAATGCAAGACGTTCTAACAGACTTCACTACACTGTCACCTTCCGGACTATGAAAACCACTCTCTTACCTCTCCGGTGCCGAGGCCTGTCTGAGCTGCCCCTGCCCCGTCCGCTCAGTGTCCTGTTACTGAGTATGGAGATGGCTCTCTGCTGCCTCTGGCTCATAGCGTGTTTTCCCAGAATGATGGCACACAGGCTGCAACCACAACAACAGTATAGGCGATGTCGACGAGGTGTCGGCCCCACCCGCCGGATTGGACGACATATCATCTACTGTGTACCCAGTTTTATACTGGCAGACATACCTTACTCTGAGTCAGGCACAGCCGTCCTTGGTCCTTAGCCACGCTTGCATCTGCGACTTTATTCTAATGCCGCAACAAAGCCCTACCTTGGTGTACATCTGTGTGACTGAATTTGCAAGGACTGAGGGGCCCGCTCTCAGCGTCTGTGGATGCTGAAATACCAAAGACGCGCCATCGACCGTACCATGGAAACTTGCACCATGCCTACAGAAGGTGCAGAATCTCTGTAGGAGTATAGCCTCCCATGTGAGCAACTGTGTGTCTCTGTACACAATAGCTTTCAACGACAATCCCATAGGATGAAACATCTCCGTTCATCTGCTTAGCCGCCTCCTCGAAGCCTCCCAGTTGCTGTTTAGTAATGCCCAATATATTTCAGAGACAGTGCGTCCAAATCTGTACTGCGTCTCTGTATGAGCTACTAAACTAAACTTTCAGGAGCAGGATAAATTGTCCCAGACTGCAGTCCCCATTGAGATGTAAGGAGACATAAGTCTTCAGTATTAGTTTGCCTAACGCAAGAAAAATATCTGTTATCGCCTGCATTAGGCATCTATCACATTGCTCCAATACCCAAACTTGTCTAAAGCGTGTGCAGAAAGCCATGGTTATAAACTTGATAAATAGGCCCCTGATTGCTGGCTAGTAAATACGTAAAGTAATGGGATAGGATTACCACCTTTTTAATTTTCAGATTCCCGGACGGGGCCATGGGCCACAACAGCAGTAGCGTAACAACAATTTTATTTCTCAGATTATAAGTGCCTTTATATACCCTCTGCTTCACATGTACTTTATATGCCTCAGAGCCTCCTCATATCCCTTTATATACCCCTCGGCTTCAACTTTCACCTTATATGCCTCAGAGCCTCCTCTTACCTATATACGCCCTCTGCTTCACAAGCACCTTATATGCCTCAGAGCCTCCTCTTACCTATATACGCCCTCTGCTTCACATGCACCTTATATGCCTCAGAGCCTCCTCTTACCTCTATATATGCCCTCTGCTTCACATGCACCTTATATGCCTCAGAGCCTCCTCTTACCTCTATATATGCCCTCTGCTTCACATGCACCTTATATGCCTCAGAGCCTCCTCTTACCTCTATATATGCCCTCTGCTTCACATGCACCTTATATTCCTCAGAGCCCCTCATACCTCTTTATATGTCTGACAGGTGACAACCCTATGACACATCTATACCCTGCAGAACATCCTTCACCACTCTGTATTCAGCAATACATCCCTGTCCTTTCAATACACTGCACTACATCCTTTACCACTCCATAATCTCCATTACATCCCCATATGACCGCGCTGACACCTCTATACTCTACACTACATCACTGACCCCTCCTACACAATACTATAGCCAGCAGTTTCTCACTGACCTCTCTATAATCCTGTACTACATCAATAACCCTTTTTACCCTGCAGTGCTCCCACACACTACATCACTGTACTATTTCACCAACTCCTGTATACACAACTTCCCAACACCCTACAATAGGCCAGTCACATGCTGCTGCCCATATCTATCACGTGGTGCAGCTACCTCCCGCCAGTGACAGAGCACTGCAGAGTGCACGGTCACCACAGAGAACATCAAATTGTATCTATTCTATTCTCCTCTACCCTCACCTGACCCATGTATGTGAACACGCCCTCCTTGCCCACCTAGCACCTGATGTCAGAGGGTCCTTCTGTTGAAGGGAATCTAGTGACTACCATTGCACAGGCCGCAGATGGGCACACTGGCAGTGTCAGTACTGTTGCCGCCGCTGACACCCAACACCCCCGTGAGATTTCAGGCCACTGTGGGTCTGGGATTAACATCCCCCCAAGACTCCTAACAGATCTTCATTACTAGAGAAATCCCGGACGGGTGGTAACCCTATCACGGCTGATAAATATAGCGGCAAGTCTTACTATGCCAGATAACATCTGTCTTTTGCTTTCCATGGCGCACACATTTTATATAAACCTGCATTGGACCACATTCATCAGTTACTAACATGCAGGATCTAGATATTAATGTTTATATAGGACCAGAACACTCTGCAGGACATTCCAATTGGAAATACTGTGCATGCAGTAAACAGATAAGACTGGAGGCAAGGGAGCCCTGCTTACAATCTATAGGATATATACACACAGTCAATAAGGTTAGCACCTTCTTGCTCATGGCAAAGGCTATGACTTACAGTATCATCATTGTCAGTCTTATTTGAGCTTCATTCCCTACTGTTCCTGTAAATTGCAGGGTTTAGACAAAAGATGACAACACAGGCCTAGAATTACATGGAAATAAGCAGATTTCTTTCCTTACATCTCAGTATTAGAATATGGACTTCTCAGTAAATCAAGTGGGGAGCTTCTATACCATTTCCCAAACAGGAGGCGTCACCACATAATTATCGCTTCAATCTGATGAACAGGTTGGCAGGATTTTTTCTTTTTTTTTCCAAAAATGATATTAAGAGACACCAGCAATTATGGCACGGCAGATTATTAGTTAGAGACATCCCTGGTGGGAGATCCAGGCCCTCGCGTGACATCACATTATATACAAATACCCCTCTTTTCCCTCTAACAATATTCAGAAAACACTAAGAAAAAAAAATTAGTATGTTGAACAAAGCCAACTGTAAGCAGAGGCGCCCAGAATTCTAGTTTAGTTTTATTGTGGTATGCTTAAAGACATATAAAAAGGAATCATTGATTCTCAGTGGATTTATACTAAGCAAACAGAGCAAAGTAAAGCGCTTTTTTTTCTACGTACACTCATGATGTGTACGCTACTGATAGAGTGTAGTGCTGCAAACTGCGTTGAGTCACTCACTCCAGGCTTTTGTGTTGAGATTTATAGAAAGAACAAAACACAAAAAAACAAACACAAAATAACAAGAAATTATAGTAGGTATGCAGTCAGGAAGCAGACGGTCGAAATGCCGAACGCCGGCTTCTCGACTGTGCAATCCTGACAGGGGACTTATATACAGGTTTATAGAAATTGTTAGGAGAGTGCTCGATTGGCAACAGTTCTGATACATGCAGCATAACCATTATTACAGTATGATGGAAAGGGGCGTTGACTATAATAAGGGGCGTGGCATATTTGAAACAGCCAATGTTTAGGTAGATCAGGGGTGTGGTTTAAAATATTCCACTTTTCGAGCTAGCAAAGCCGCCAGTCATATGAGCACTGTGAGACCAAAAAGATATTTTTTATTTACACTTAAAGGAATTGATTTGATATATATTCATGCAAAATAATGATTTGCACATATAAAATATATAATTAAAGGCCTATTTAATAAACAAGATTTAGGGGGGTACCTGCAAATATTAAGGATTCCTCAAATGTACCATGTAGGAACGGCAGTAAATATCTCTGATATCTGCCATGGTCCCTCCATTTACGACAGCAGAAGCAGTCCCTATAGGTTTTTATGGGGCTGTCAGATTTACCAAGATCCAATACACGAATCATTCTGGAGCTCGATCCTGGCAGCTAACGTTATCCGCTGTAGCCTATAGGCTACACTTCACACAAATTACTCGGAAAGGGTTCCATACGATTCCTCCCGGTCCATGGCTGCTGCATAGGTGTGGTCAGTAGCGCTGCAAGGTCCTGAAAGGGGTGTGAAATGATCCTTTCGGATCCCCTGTTCCTGCATGTGTCTATCAGTACAAAAACTCTTTAATTTCTTATTTCCGTGAACAGCGGCAATTAGAAATTACAATTTTCAGGTCTAAAACCCAATAATTGATTAACATACCCTTAGTAAGGAAAACCAGTAAAGAGCCCTTACTTATTATAAAGACGAGATCAGCGTACAGACTAAGAACAACAACTAAAAGAACATAAAATATTAGTGCTTTGTGGCTGCTAAATTTGAAGTTTTGATCCTTCGAAAATGTAATGAGGTTGAATTGCGGCTTGCTACTAGGATTTGTTCCTTAGTACAGAAGGACAGAAAGCGAAGGACCACGTTTCTAGGAGGTTCTGTATCTTTTGGTCTTGGGTGTAGAGCACGATGAGCACGTTCAATATATAGTTCTGAAGCTGACAGGGTGGGTATCATTGATGTAAAGGCGGGTAAAATAGGTAGCAAGGTCCGCAGGTTCGATTGATTCTGAGATATTCCGAATTCGGAGATTGTTGCGACGTTCTCTGTTTTCGAGATCATCATTCTTCTCTTTCAGGAAATCTAGTTCACGGCTCAAATATTCTAGATCTCTACAAGTTTCAGATTGGAAAGTGGAATATTGGGAGGTTGTCGCTTCAAGAGCTGTGGTACGTGTATCGAAATCAGAAATGTCTTGTTTTAGTTCGCCTACCAACTTGTGGAAATCAGTGGTAAGGGTATTGTTAAGAGAGACAAGTAATGTCCTGAGATCTGAGATATCTTTTTTAGTAGCTGATACTTCCTTGTGATCCATGCAATAGAGTGTTGAGGTGAGGCAGGTAGGGATTTGGAGGGTCCCGTTCTGTCTTGTTTGCTGAGGGGATGTGTGATTTCAGCTTGGGCCCCTTTTTTGTTCTTGTTTTGGGTTTTACTCATGGCGGAGGATCAATAGTGATATGTTCCAACAATACTGTTAAGATTGGAGAAACTTGCTAGTAGAGTGAAGCTCAAGAAGCGGTACGCATTAATTAACAATGCATTGTCACAGCGAAATTCAAGGGAGAGTTCCTGTCTCGATTCAAGACACCAGACCGCTGATATAAGCTATGTACAGAAATCTTCCTCCCGGAAGCGTGGGAAGGGAGGGTGTGATAAATTATTTTTGTGAATCTAAGACCCACCCGTTCCCTTATGCAAGGTTGCTAGCTTGATTCTTAGTACAGGTGGTTAATGCCTTTAATGAGTTTTAATAGCTTATCCAACAATGCCAGATAAAGTTACTTACACAGTAAAACAATATTTGGTACAATATGTAGGGGAACATTGTACAGGTGTTCCAGTAATTGATTTTCATCCCTGTGTAAGGGTAATAACTCAGCCACATAGGTCAGGGTGAATTGATTGTACAATATAATTATTCAACCCTGTATGAGAGAAGGCTGAGAGGGAAGGAAGGCTCCGATCTTGCCCATAGTACACAGACCCCTGTATGCAAATACCTTACACACTGGAAGCACTGGGAAGTCTCAGGAGCAGTTTCACTGCTCTGCTCAATCAGGCCCATTAGCACACCCACACGGCATGCGCCCAGAGCTCGGCAAGTTCAGCTGTATAACTCAGCTGATGGTCACACGGGGGAGACCTCAATCAGCGGGGATAAGCGGGTTCGGTATTATAGGCCAGCGGGAAGAGGGGACAGACGTAGGAGACGTCAACGCCGTCAGTATCTCCAGCTCGCAGCAAACAAATCCAGGCCCCAGCTTCGTGAGAGACAGTGGGCTGCAACCCGCAGCTGTGTTTAGAAAAACTGCCCGGCTCCGCGATCCACACAGCTTGGGAAGCTTGGACAGGGGCTACTGTTGGGAGGTAGAGGGAGCAGGAAGGGGGTTTCAGAGAGCTGTATTTATGCACTGCAGCAGGAGCTCTGGTAGGGTGTGTCCCACTCCAACAGCAGCTAGGCCACGCCCCTGTAATCTGCTTTTTTCATACTACAGTACTGATAGCTACAATGAGTTGTGAGACCAGGGGGTAGATTAACAGATGTGTCCACATACATCTATCCTCCGTGTGCTACAAGTTGTGTTACACAACGCGTGAGTGCTCTGTGACTAGGTAGCGTGGAGCATTTTGTTGTGCGATTTTTTTATCTTCCAATGCATCTTATTCGCACAGTGATGTGAATAGGATGCTAATAGGACGCACGAGCATTGTCATTTTTATATGCGACATGCCTATATTCTGAGTGTGACTGTGGTTATATCTGCATGCGAAATCTACATTACAGTGTCATTGGCTGTGACGCTGTAATGTAGCATTGTGCATGCAGATACACCAGCAGTTGCACACAGAACATAGGCATGCCGCATATCATTTTAATCAGCAGAAGCTGCTTGTGCGTCCTATCGAAAAGATGCTCGGCACGGTGCGACTAGAAAGGCTGTTTAATGCACAAGGAGGCTAGATGTATGTGGACAGATCTGTAATAAAGCTTCTAAAACAGACAAGTGGTGATGTTGCCCATAGCAACCAATCAGATTATAGCTATGCTTACTCTATTGCATTACAGAAAATGATACATAGAATCTGATTGGTTGCTATGGGCAACATCACCACTTGTCTGTTTTAGAAGCTTTAGTACGTATAGCCCCAAGTATCAGTGCTTTCATAATAATACTAAAAATGTTGGAAGTGAACATATTGGTAGTTCAGTATTACATTAGGATTAGCTATTAAGACATAACAAATGGATGACAACGTTACTGACTACAGAACACAAAACGATAACTGGACAACAAATAGCAAACCATGCAAAGAATAAGTTTTAATTTACTGTATTCCACAGATACAGTATATAGTTTTCTTCCATCTTTTCGGCAGCCATGAATATTCATGATTATTAACAACATTATGGCTATAGTAGAGTTCATTCTAGCACTCTGCATCTGTCACAACCTGTGCAGTTCCTCTTTCCTGCCTGGGGTGTCGCTCTCTGCTCTGGTGCGTCTAGCACACTCAGCTAATGCAAAAAAAAACTGCTGGGATACAGACCAGAGTGTGTGCTAGAAGCACCAGAGCAGAGAGCGACACCCCAGGCAGGAAAGCGGAACTGCACGGGTTGTCACAGGTGCAGGGTGCTAGAATGAACACCATATAGATTGTCTTGGGCAAATCTCCTGCAATGTCCGGGAGGCTGACTAATTTTGTGGATTTCTCTTGCACCCCTAGGAAAGCAGCCTCCCGGATTACACCCACTTCACTGGGTTTCAAGGTGATTCGCCTCATCTTGGCCCCACATTAGATGCACAAAACCACAAACCTCCATATGGGACATCCCCCATCAGGGGTCTCCCTGATGGCATCTTCAAAAAAAACAATAAAGTAGGTCATAGCCTCATAATGCTTACAGGCTGGCTCCTCTTCAGTATGAAATAAATTATGCAGTAAAACTAATTAAATCCTTGGACCAATACTGAATGGCGGTAAGATTGAAAAGCTATCAACACAGAATTGTCCCCAAAGTGTTGCTGTAATATCATGGCCCAATAGGTGTTGAGGACATCCTTGTAGAACACCTGATTAGGACATGACCCATGCCCTGGGTGACCAAAAAGAAACTGAATCCTGATATTCCACATTTCAGCTCTCACCAAAGATATACTTACATCACTCTCGGCAACCTTATATCTAGCTGTAATATCATTCCACAAACACAAAAAAGCACATATTATGAGCATTACAGGGTAACTGAAAAACTCGACCAGCAAGGAAAAAAAAAAAAAAAAGACTTGCCAGCAGCAAAAAGTTTCACATCAAAGAAAAAAACAGCTGCAGATCTAATTGCAAACTATTATTTGCCATTAGTATATACGTATATAACCTGCTATTATTAGCTGACCACTGGTACACTTGTAGCAGAGGCCGCGGGGAGGGGGGCACGACATGCACCCAGCCAGCTGGACCCATGGCCAGATGATGGTTGTTCAGTGTGTATGAACAACCATCATCTGCAGATACATCATCTGGTGTGTACCCAGATTAAGTCCCAATGCGATGCGACTACAGTAGGACGCACCAACAGACTGTGTTGATTATTCTAAGATACGACACTTGCATATCAGTGTACAACCGAGTCCCTGAATCTGTATTTGAAGTGCTACAATGTAGCAGCCGCAGCTTTTTTCATTCCAAGTTCCATTTTGCATCATATACAGACTCAGGTGCACACAGATATACAAGTGTCGCATAGCAAATTAAACCGCACTGTAAGCAAAAAAAAGACGCCAGGCGCTAGCAGAGTAGCACGGGATCTGGCGGCTAACTCACGCCAGGCAAGATGCGCTGTTTGGTGTATTGAGGTTAAGGGTATGGGGACACATCTGTTTAATGCACCCACGTCTCAATAATACAAATACGTCCACATACACCTATTCTCAAATTGCACCAAATAGCCCTGTTTGGCGTGTCGCAGACTTTGCGACTTAAGCTGGGTACACACTATGTGATCATCCTACGAAATATTGTTCCACAGGAATCGGAACGATATACCATGTGGATCGCATAGTCTGTAAGCCTGATCGCTGTGCAGCACAGCAGCAGGTGGGAAGGAATTGGTATGAAATACCGTCGGCCGCATGGCCGGCGGTTCGATTCCCATCAGCAGCAGCCCGACAGCGCTGGAAATCCCGATCGTGGATAGGTAAGTATCCACTAACCTAACCTAACCCCCCTAACCCTCCTTAGGGGTGCCTAACCCTAACTTCCCCCTCTAAGTTCCTAACCCTAACCACCCCCTTCCCCGCTGCCTAAACCTAAGTCCCCCGGGGGGGTGCCTAACCCTAAGTCCCCCCCGGGGCTGCCTAACCCTAACCCTCCCTCCCCCTAGCCTAACCCTAACCCTCCCGGGGGGGTGCCTAACCCAAAGTCCCCCACGGGAGCCCTAAACCTAACCCTGTCCGCTCGCGGCGCCCGGCATCACTACGATCGTGATGCCTGGCGCTGGTCCCCCGGCGTCGGGGAAATGCGGGCGTCTACATCTAGACGCCCGGCATTTCACCCTTGCCAGGATAAGACAGTCGGGAAGCCGGCTCCCGGTGGGAAGATGCGATGAACAACTCTATGCTGCGATATGGAACACCTCATCGCACCATCGTACACTGCATCGTGCAATATGTACGGACGGCGCGATGTATCATTCCATCACGTTGTACAGTCGGCTGGGTACACAATCACAGTATGTTCCCCACTTTAGAGGATCCCGTGCAGCTTGTTATTAAAATATGCATCCTACTATACTATTTTACACCAATTGTTTTGCAACAAAAATGCTAATACTAAAAGGTGCATATCCACTACAACATCGTAATCGTTCACCACCCTGTGCAGTGGATAATGTGCCCACACTGAACGATATGTCGTACAGTGCAGGGACCCTCCCTCATCCCCGAACATGCACAACCTGTCTATATCAGCAGCTTGGCCTGCATGTTCAGGCGATGACAGATGCCGACAACGACCAGCTGGAGTGCGCATCGCTGGTCGTTGCCAGCATAATTACTGCGCGATTAATGAACAATTGAACGATAACGATGTCATTATCGCTCATTTTATTCGTGTAGTGGATATTTCGTTTATTAGCAAATAAAGATGCAAAACTCAAAGAACCAAATATGGGTAAAAATGCAAATAGCCAAAGGTCCTATATGAGTTAACTACACCACAAAGTGGTTATGCTTAATCTGCCTCTTTATACAGTACCAATTCCTTTGAGACAAAAAAAAATACTAATCCTAACTACAAAGTAAACTATTAGGCAAAATTCCTGCACCATGCAAATCTGCAACATTATACCAAATCTTATCAGATACAAAACACTAATCCTAAGGACTTGGTACGCTATTAGCTATTTAGCCAATTAAGACACAAAATAAAAAAAATTAAAAAGTACTCAAGCATGGGAACTCTACCAGTTGCGAAGCATCTAAGTTACGCCATATGGTGCAAAAAGGGTAAGTATGAGGACACACCTGCAGACTTTAACCATCTGAGCCTCTGTATACTGTATAAAAAGGTCAAACAGGAGGTAACACCTAAGGGGGTACTATATACAATCCAACCTTTTAACAAAAATGTTGACGATGCAAAACTCCAATGAGTTTTTATTTGCTTATATAATATGCATACAGTACAGTGCCTTTGACTTGCCCAAACGATCAAGCCTTACTGTCTAATAGAACACAGCGCACCTGAAACCATCTACATTGTACCCTTGGACAATTTACCCCTTGTAGTAGAGTAGATAGGCACATACCATTTACCAATAACACCATTCTTGTTTACCATTATACGCGTGCCAGACATCCTGACATAACCCTACCCACAATTGGGTATAACCTACTGTATACATTGAAGAACATATGTGAGCATTTAGCCATGTAAGTGAGACCGGCGATTCAATGTTCTATGCTCAGTGGTAACCAACTTCAGTCCTCAACACCCAAAACAGGTCATATTTTCAGGATTTATGTTCGTGAAATAGGTGGGATAATTATTGGCTCAGCAAAATAGATCAACTCCCTGTGCAAGATTAAAGCAGTCCAGAAAACTTGACCTGTTGGGGTACTTGAGGACTGGTAGCTGATGCAACATATAGTATATGATATGGAACTGTTACTGATGAACTCTCCAGTAAACAAAAATGGGTAATTATAGCAGAACATAAAACTCCTTTTCCCTGATTGCACACCTCACTTATTTCGGCAATCGGTACTTCATTTCAGCAAGAACAAGGTACAACATTGACAGCGGATTATAATTATGTCATTCATTGACTGAATTTAAACATCCATCAATATTGTAATAATATAACACCAAACACATTAATGAACAGTAAGAGAGAACTAGTGAAGCAGAGGACACAATAAGACATAAAAGGCTCTATAGAAGTAAAAAAAAACTTATATGGGAAACATGGTAGCACAGTGGTTTGTATCAGTGCTCAACAGCACTGGAGTCATGGATTTGATTTCAATCAGCGCACTCTCTCATGAATAATGCTGTATATCTTCATTAGTGTCAGATACACAAAAATCCCCCTCATCCTGTTGCACTTCTACAGTAGAATCCTCAATTTCAATGTCAAGATCCATAACATAACGACCGGCAACGTGTTGACATTCTCAGGTTAGGTTACCGAGGTTAGGGTTAGGCACTAACTGGAGGGTTAGGGGAGAAATACTGGGCCGGAAGTCACATGACCACCAGGAAACGGAAGAAGCCCCTGTAGCTGTCGGGAGCAGGTAAGTCACTGCTAGGCCACCAGGGACAATATGTTAGCATTCTAACATGTCGACATTTCATCACGACCTACATGACGAATGTTGACATGGTCAAGGTCGACAAATCATAACCCAGTAGAATTAAGAAATAAAACAAAAAAATTGACAACACCTAGAAATCTCCTTCCTATGTAGAACCGGTCTCATGAAAATGACTACAACTCCCAAAATATTATACCCATGTAAATAATCTATTACTTCTTATATTACCTATTCTATTATCCAGGACAGATTTGTTGGAGTTTGGGAAAGTTACATTATACACTTCACCTTATACAATAAATGAAAACTGGTTTCCAATTCATGAAGTGTTCCGTGACAAGAATACTGTGCGCAGATACGGCAAGCTGGAAGCTGTTTTCTCACACTACCTTTCGCTGCATGGGACCTAACTCACATTACCCACCATCTTTCTTATCTTCCAACAGATCTAAAGCTGGGTACACACTATACAATATATCATGCAGGAGGGGAAGGAGAGAGGGATAGGTTAAAAGAGAGAAGGTGATGGTCAGAGAGGGGGAATGGGCAATTGGAGTAATCAGAAATATCACAACGGTGCGTAAAGACCAGGTCAAGTGAGTGCCCACTCACATGGGAGGTGAGGAGGTCCATTGGGCGAGACCAAATGAAGAGGTGAGGGTAAGGAGTTTAGCTGCATAGGATTCTGTTGGAATGTCAATAGGAATATTAAAATCACCTAGGATAATGGAGGGAAGATCTGAGGAGAGAAAGTGAGGGAGCCAGGAAGCGAGGTTGTCAAGGAATTTGGAGGGAGAGCCAGGGGGACGGTAAATGACAACTACTCTGAGGTTTACTGGTTGGAAGAGGCGTATAGCATGAACCTCAAATGTGGGGAATGTAAGGGATGGTTCAGAGGGTATTAGCTGGTAGGAGTAACTGGTGGATAGAAGGACCCCAACACCACCACCATGGCGACCCCCAGGCCGGGGGGTGTGGGAGAAGGCAAGGCCCCCAGAGGATAGAGCAGCAGGAGAAGTGGTGTCAGAGGGTGAGATCCAAGTTTCAGTGATGGCTAGGAGATTCAGAGAGTTGGAGATAAAAAGGTCATGGGTGGGGACTAGTTTATTACAGACTGACCTGGCATTCCAGAGGGCACAGGATAGAGAGATAGCATTTGTGGGGGAGATGTGAATAAGATTATCCGGGTTGCTGTAGCATGGAGGTAAGCTTAATTTGGGGGACCGATATGAAGTGAGTTTAGTGATGGTGCGGGCACCTGAGCTAGAAAGGGAACCTATAGGAGGTGGGCAGGGAGGGAGATGTGGATGGCAGTGGGGTGAAGTGACAGGGGGAGGAGTGTAGGAGGAGGGTTTGGAGGTGGGGTAGTAGGACAGAGGGGGGGTAGAACAGGAAGAAAGTGGAGTAATGGGTGTGGAGTGAAGAGTAGGCAGACAGAGGAGGGGGGAGAAGGGGAGGAGGAGGTGGAAGAGATAAGGGGGAAAGGATAAAGGTGGAAGCAGGGGGCAGAATAGAGGATTAGGTAGAGACTGAGTGAAGGAGGGAGTTTACGAAAACCTTGTCATGGTGTTTACAAACAAGAGGAATGAAATTTGGAAATGTAAATGAGATATGAGTGCAAAAGATTTGTAGGAATGCAAGTGAAAAAAAAAACAGTGATGTATCAATATGCATGCAGATTAACAAGATTGTTATAGGGAGGTTTAAAAGTGGGATTCTAATGTGTGCAGAATATGAAAAATAATGCAGATTGTAAGCAGATAGAGGATGTGAGGCTAGACAAGAGAGCTGAGATAAAGGACAGTGTTTCAAAGTAGATAGATGTAAACTGACATGGGAAAAAGTACGATAAGTATTGAATTGTATGCGAGAATCAGAAGGCCAGCATTATGAATAGCAGTAGAAGTGTTCTTGCCGTGATTGTACAGGGAGTCCAGTTGTAGTCTGAGTCTTTAGATTGTTGAGGTTTGTTGCTTGATGGACCTTTTTCTCCTTCTGTTTCTCCTCGGTTTAACGCAGGTCTAACGCTAGTTATGCACTTTGAAAAGCTGCACCCAGCCAAGGCTTTACCAGCCAAACTACTGACACTTAAACAGGGATGCAAGCAAGTGTGGACACTAATTAATGAAAACCCCCAATTGGCCAGCCAGAGAAAGCTAGCAATAAAAATGGCTTAAGTCAACAATGACCACATACCATACATCTAAGGCTACAAATAAATCAAGCATTCACTTTAGTCAATAGACTGAGAGAATCCTTAAAACAATTTAACTATTTCAAATCATAATGCATTAGAAACTATAGCATAAGGATTCAGTAAAGAATAAGCTAGTTACCTATGATTATAATTAATAAAGGAGGCACAGGAGGTGAAATACTTTGCAGTCACAGTCAACTTCAGTTACCTATGATTATAATTAATAAAGGAGGCACAGGAGGTGAAATACTTTGCAGTCACAGTCAACTTCAGTTACCTATGATTATAATTAATAAAGGAGGCACAGGAGGTGAAATACTTTACTAGATTGAGTTAACCTCCATTTTCATAGGTCTATGGGGACAGCTGTAAAGTGCGGTAAGCAGGGTAAGTCTAGAGAAATCTCTGATTCTTCGGCAATTAAACCTTTGTTAAATAGGATATGTAATTGCATTCATTTCTCTATCTAATGTCACTTTGAACCTCTTGTGAATCATACCTGCAGAGCATCCTGTTGTTACGTGGGTGAGGGTTAAAAGCCTCAAACTCTATTCGCCTGGACTTTAAACACATTTGTTGTTACGCTGCGTCCTCATCAACAGCACAGGAGGTTTTGGGAAAAAAATAAAATAAAACAATATCCTAGTGAAAATTACTCTATATTTCTGAAGTTTTAATTATTTTATTATTTTGTGTATTTAGAAAGCTGTGCTAATTTTGTTTACCAATGTTTTTAATAAGAAATAAAAAAAAATGACGGATATAAACAAATTAGGCAGCACAGACGGTGTAATGGTTAGCGTTACTGCCTCACAGCAATGAGGTCATGGGTTCAATTCCCACCATGGCCCTAACTGTGTGGAGTTTGTATATTCTCCCTGTGCTTGCGTGGGTTTCCTCCGGGTACTCCGGTTTCCTCCCACACTCCAAAAATATACTGGTAGGTTAATTGGCTCCCCTCAAAATTGACCATAAGTGTATGTGTGTGAGCATGTGTTAGGGAATATAGATTGTAAGCTCCACTGGGGCAGGGACAGATGTGAATGGCCAAATATTCTCTCTGTAAAGCGCTGCGGAATATGTGTGCGCTATATAAATAACTGGTAATAAATAAATAAATAAATAAATATACATTCTTCATGTGTCTTTGCACAGACAGGATCAGCTCAGTACTGCAGTATCTTCTGTTCAACAAGGTAATTAGTTGTCTCGCAATAGACAGGTTTGTTTTTTTCTTGTCTTGTTGTGTCCTACCCCTCCTTGTCTGATTTTCCGGTTTGTTATTTTTTTTTTCCGTCCTAAGCAGATTCCTGCATTTTTCCCTGGAGGTTCACTGTAACAGCAATTCTGTACCTAATAGATCAGACCCTGAAGTGGTTATGTTTCCCATATCACAGAAGTTTATTACTCCTTTAGCAATTCCACTGAGAAGAGTTATATTAAGTAAATTAGTAAAACAGTATCATAAGAGTAACCACAATCTGCGGTACTGAATGGATTTTGAATTCCTCTAGAGGGGACGAAATAAATAAATTAGTTTGCAAAGGAATCGACAGTGATAAATTTAACTAGAGGTTACGAAGGTCATATGATTTAATGAGAAAGATAGTCTTTCAGTTTTCCTTTTGTGTGCATTTCAAATGTATATGCTACTTAGTTATATTACGCCCATAGGAGTGCACAGCTGCCGGGCACAGGGTGTGTTACCCCCTGGGACCTAGACCATTGCCGATCGTTTCAAAGACAAGATTGAGCAGTTTCAAATTGGCCATATTGGATTCAAAAAGAGGCTGCCGCTTACCTGGGAGCCTAGTGAAATCCATTAGATGCTTTAGGTACAGTTTAGGGCTGCCCAAGGGATGTGCAATTTAACATTCTTTTATCTCCGAGGCAACTGGGTGCTTAGCTACTGTATATACAGTAAAATAGGGGTTGTTGTCCTGTAGCATTATCCTGCTGTACTGCATCGGCGGAACTGGAAGCTCGGTTTGAGAAAATTTTATAATCACTCTAAATATCCATTTTGTTTATCAGTTCTGTCATTCTTGACTGCTAAAACCAAGTGTGTGCTCAGTTTTCCTGCAAAATTAGAATAGCAGTTCTCGAAGTCAGGCATTGTAACACATACACATACACATACACACACACATATATATATATATATATATATATATATATACATAGAGAGAGAGAGAGAGAACAGCACACAGTGCTAATCGTGCAAGATAATGAAATTTGTTTCATTCACCCACATAAGAGCCAAGCTTTCCAGAGGACATCTAGAATGTATTGAGAAGCATAAATCATTGTTCCTTTTTAAGACGTACAATAAAAGGATTCGCCCCAGGCATCTCAAGTGGAGAAGTAAAGACCAGGAGAAAAAGCTTGATAAACTTTTGGCCTCAGGCAGGTTCAGACACTGGGGATCTCTGTTGTAAAACCAGGTACATGCTTTGTGAAACGCGTGTCTGCACCACGGACTTGCACAAAAATTGTTAAAATACAGAAGAAGAAAACGTATTTCAGATCAACACTCCCAAGTGACGCATGATAAGTGCAAAGGCAGCAAGAGGGCTAAATATTAAGGAACTTTTAGAAGAAACATCAGAAATATAACTTGTGGACGATTATTTCTTTAAAGGAACTTTGTTACAAATACTCAACTTTTTTACAACAATCGTTTTTAGTTTTCAATTGTATCCTCATGTAGGCAAGTCAAGTACTATAAAAAATAACGTGGTGCGCTCTGGGGCACTTATGATTTAACTATGTGCGGTATCTTTGACTACTTTGTCAGTGTGTAAATGTGTTACAGTACCATATGTATCCACAAATTATCCGCATAAAGTCCAGAAATTGACTGTAGTAGAAAATTAGTCCTTAATCTACCCGGACCTCAATTAGATCCCAAATCTCTGTGCGTTAAACCCCAGAGGGTGCACTTAAGTCAGATTTTTCCTCGCAGCCCCGCAAGCCATTGGAGTAGAGTTTGCAAAGTTGGGGGATGAGACTGCAGTACAGGCAGGGCCGGATTAAGGGGGGAGGTGAAGAGGGGCGGTCGTCCCGGGGTCCCCACTCAAAGGATGGCCCCCACACACATACCCGGCTATGCAGGGACTAGGGGCACTGCATGATCAGCAGGGTGCAGGCAAATAACTGTAAGGGGATATTCCGGGGATCCGCGGCACTCAGTAACGTTATTGAACCGGAGCTGCCAGTGGCCGGTGCAATAACGTTTCTTTTGTTTTATCTGTGCAGCGTGCGTGACGTCATGATGTCACACAGCGCTGCACCCATTGAAAGAGCAGGCAGCCAAGAAGCTGTGCTGCAGTGAGCAGCCGGAAAACAAATAAGGTAAGTGTGGGGGCTGGGGAGGGAGACGCAGCGTGCCGGAGAGACAAACAAGGTCCGTCAGAGGGTCACCGGGGGGGCCACTGTGGCTGTATTGGAGGGGGACAAGGGGGGCCACCACAACTTAGTTGCCCCGAGGCCCCCACAAGACTTAACCCAGCCCAGAGTACAGGGAGATTGGTTGCTATGGGCAACTTCTCCACTCTTCACTGCTTAATACATCAACCCCTTCATCTCTATATTGATGCAACTGACATTGGTACAGTAGTTTAGCTGTTGCAATATGCGAGATACACTAAGGGCCTGATTCATACCCGCTCGCGAGTGCACAGTGCTCGCAAGCGGGTCGATGTTCCCCGACTGCGCACCTGCCGCCTCCGGCTTGTGCATGCATGAGCTCCGTACTGCGATGCAGCTCCGTCTCAACGGGTCTCGTTACAAGACGGGGCGGCTGTCGATGTTGATTGACAGCTCGCCCCGTTTTGTAGGCGGGGAGGGTGGGTGGTTGCAAAAACGTAGGCGTTCCCTTAGGAACGCCTGGCGTTCGTGGGCGGCCCTGCTGACATCACTCGTGATGTCAGTAGTGGACTTCCTGTTCTGTTAGAGCAGGAAGTCCACTCGGGCTTGAAAGACGTGAGACCCTACCACAGGGTCTCCTCGCAAGCCCGATAGTCACGATAATCGCAACCATTGCCAGGCCGCTCGTAAAAGCTGTGGGTGGTCACCCACATCTTAGCGAGCAGCCTGGAGGCCGAAAAAAAAATCCCCGCCCTGATTCAGAGCGAGTGCTCGCAAACAGCAAGCTCCTCTGAATCAGGCCCTAAATTTGAAGCTTCTGTTTGAGCTCCACAGAGAAGTTATTTCAGCCTCAGTAGTTTACCATTCTTAAAGGTGACCTTTGTATAATAATTATGTAATTTTTTGGTTTAAATCTTAAAATAATAATTGTATTCTAAACATATCCCACTGATTGTATTATATTGTTAATATATTAATTTACTACTGCACCTCTTTCTCAGTGCTGTTCCTTAAAATCGTTTTTCACTACCTTACACAGCTGCGGGGATTAAAAGGTTTCTTACTTATATACTGTATGTGCACAGGCTATTTCTACTATCAGCTTTCTACATACAGCTGTTGCATGAGACGACGACAATATATATATATATATATATATATATATATATATACACACATATACATACATACACACACACTAGTGACTCGCCCTGGGTTTGCACGGGAGTATTTAATCTCGCCACAGCCCCCTGCATCTCATGACAACCTATGCCATGACACCACAGTTCCCTGCATCTCACTCCTGTTTCTTAGCACAGCCCCCCTGCATCACCGCAGAGGCCTCTGGATCTCACAACCCCCTGCTTCTCACCAATGTCACCACAGCCTCCACTGCTGGGCCCCGACCACTGGTATGTGCTTGGAAGGACAGGAGGATCATGGATGAGAGATTTGTATTGCAGCTACTGTAAGCATTATCAGCCGCATGTCCCAAGGATTGGGGCACCTGTGCATATTTCCGCAGCCTCCATGCGCAGCCCTCCCCGGCTGCTGAACATAGGGATGTGCAATGTCCTCTTTGCACAATGTAACCTGTATTTTCTGGGCTTCCTGTTAAGCTTCCCCTCCACAGTGCCCCAATCCGAGAAAAGCGCTGACTTCCATGGGAGGTGCCTCCTGTTCACAGAGGGCGCGTGGCTGAGCGGGAACATCAAGTGTTCCCGAGGCCTAGTGCTTAAATAACTGGAAATATAGTTTAAGTGCACTGCAGTGCACTGTGACATCATGTCCTTCCATCAGGACCGTGGGTCATCGAGGAGGCAGGGACTGGCGCCACCAGGCAAATGGAACTGAGGATGGGGCGGGGCCAGAGGTAAGCCAGTACCGCCAGTGACTGACTGATTCAGCTGCAGAGAGTGAGCAGGAGGCCTCGTTTTTGGGTGGGGACTGGAGTGAGGGCTGGCAGCCGCGTCATACAGCAGCCTGGATTATTCCACGATGCAGCCGCCATCCCTCGCTGGCCAGGAGGCGCCAGACTAGAACCGCCATTTGCCGGGCACCCAGAGATTTCGTTACCAGCGTGCGTCTGGCAGCTCCCTCCCTGCAGCGTGAAGCCAGAGCTCATTACTGAGCTGCGCCTTCTGGCTCCCGCAGTGGGTGTAGGGAGAGACGTCATGACGTCTCTCCCACAATGCCGAGTGCGAGGAGCTGTGGAACGGCGGCGGGCGAAGGAGTGGGGATTCAGGAAAGTACAGTTTTGTGTGTCTGTGTGTCTTTATGTGTAAGAGGCCATACTACTGTGGGCATTGTATAGGGGGCAATGCCACTGTGGGCATTGTGTATAAGGGGCACTACTGTGTGTCATAATTTGAATAAGGGACACTACTATGTGGTGTAATGTGAATAAGATTGTGCTACTGTGTGGCGTAATTTGAAGTGGGGCACTATTGTGTGGCATGTGAATTTTGGGCAGTGTGTGGTATAATGTGAATTGGGGACATTATATTGCAGTACATATATTTAACATGGATATGGCTTTTTCAATGTATTTTATGTGGATGTGGATTTTTCAATGTATTTTATGTGGATCATGGGGTACACTATCCTAACATATGTAAACTCATAATATAACTTCTACACATCCATATAAATTTTACTATATATCTATATTTACATATAGATATAGTGATTGGCATGCCCCCAAGAGTGATGAATTGGGGATGTGTCATGAGAACACGCCCCCTCCCCTGTTAGACACGCCCCCCTTGAGGGAGCGCACAAGCACAGAAGCCCTGCCCCCGGTCTGCTGCACTAATTTCCATCATGCTTTTATAGAATATTTTTTTTCTGGGGAGGTGCGCAATTTTTGAAAATTTGCCCTGGACACCAAAAACTCCTCTGCTCTCTAGGCTGCTGCTAAGCAAAAGGGAACATTGCTAGCTTTGACTGGCTCTCACTTTGCTATTCAGCACCATGGACAGCTTCACCACTTTAGCTTGGTGTGAAATTAGTTTTTTTTCGGTGACTGCTCCACTAAAAACTTCACTGCTCGGCTCCATTTTGTCATAGATTAATGGTTCACACACCTAAATCTCGACCAATGCTGTACAGAGTAGTATAGAATAGTGAAAACTCCATCAAAATCTGTTCAGTGGGAGATTAGCCCAGACGACTCTCTTTATATTTTCAGCAGCATACACAATTGCAACTACGTACGCAGGTTGGCCAGAACTGCGCATGCATATGCACTGCGCTGCAATCACACTGCTATCACGCACGCACATAGGAATTGACTGCGGAGTGAGTGACAGGCCGTGAGCATTTGGAGGTGGTGACGGGGGAATGGCTGGAGAAATGCAGCTGTGGTCTGTCTGTTTGAAATTAGCCACTGTGATTGCTTATGCAGCTTCAGAGCTCACTGCTTGCAGTTTCTGTGACTGGTCAGAGCTGCTGTAATTGTGCGTGACTGGCCGATGTGCTTTGATGGTACCGATGTATATGCAGGACTACTAGGTATTATGCATGTGAGAAAGCAGCAGTGGGCGTCTCTATGCTGGCTGAGCTGTGGCAGGCACTAGCATATTATCGCAGCTTCATTGTGTACAATTACTCAGCTGCGATCGCAGTTGCGATCCATACTGAATTAGGCCCATAGATATATTTAGGCCAATAGATATATTGTATGTGCATATATACACATATATCTATCTATATATTATATGTGTATAAGCCAATCCTGTGAGGATACTTAAAACCGAAGTTAAACATGCTGAATCGGCCACAAGAGCATCAGTAATAGTCCTAAAGCTGGCTATTGGATTGCTTCCAGGAGTTGTCGGACTGCAAGGCCCATCTGGAGACGCCATAAATCAGACTGTTTGCTCCACAGGTGATCGCTGTGTTATACAGACTCACCGGCAAACAGCCTGAAATTTGAGTCACATTTAAAAGTCAAACTCACGTTTGTGTAAGGTTATAAGGAGGCAAATCAATTTTACATGCTGCATGCATTATTAAAAGCAGACAGTGGTAACACAGAAACCCTATTCCCAGGGACACAAGCTTGACTTGACAGTAGGGAAACCTTTCTAAATTCATGCTTTATTTACTCAGGCAATTTCTGAGTAAAGTCTGCCGTTTCCAAGACAAATCTCACGGCCGCTTCCGCAGCCCTCATTTTCTTTCCTGAGTGGTGGCAGCCTATTAAAAGCTGCTAATCTATGCAGCAAGCATGTCTGCCTCAGCCGTAATGAATTCTTCTAATGCAAGCACATTAGCCGAGAGGAGAAAAATGCAAGTTTTAGAAGATGTAATAATCCAAGAAACTTTTTTCTTCTTCCTCCCAGAACCGCATCTCTTTTAAGTTACAATAAAACATCACTTTCAATAACTGGAAATGCAGTCGCTAATGTGTAATTAGTACAATGAACTAGGATTTCCTGATTCAGCAGTCAGCTAGATAGATGCTTGTTTGATGTTTTACATATGAATAGATCAATCTTGGGAAGCAACTCTAATTGGGCAATGGGCAGCCAATCAAAGTTTATAAAAGTAAGATTGATTCGTGGTTGCCAGCATTAATGGGGAAGGATGTTAACCAGTCTGTAATACAGCAGTGTGCAACTTATTTTACAAAGGATTTCTAAGTGAAGTGCAGGCTGTACAGTTAAAGGGCACCGACATGGCGTGTTCACACAGTGCACACCAGTGCCGTAAATAGCCGGCACTGTGCCCTGTGCCGGCCACGGCCCTTGACCGGATGATGTCACGCCGAAGGGGCAGGGCCGCCTGTGTCAGGAAGTACTGCACTGCCTGGAGTACCCGGAGGATACTCTGGGAGGCTGTACAGGCTGCAGTGCACATGTCTGGTGTGTCCAAAGGACGCTTAAGTCCGTACTGCAACAACGCTCCTGACTGCAGGGAGTCGTTACAGGCACACTGCTAGCCAGAAGCAAGGGCTGTGGGACAGAGACGGTGCCATTCACAGAGCCCTGAACTCTGTGCGATGGCACTGCTTGCACACACTTATGCTGGGTACACACTGGCCGTTATATATCGGCAATTCAAGTGAACAGCCGATATATATTGTAGGCGGATGTGTATCAACGATATACAGTCAGGTGCATAAATATTGGGACATTGACAGAATTTTCATATTTTGGCCTCTATTCACCACCACAATGGCTTTGAAATGAAACAAACAAGATGTGCTTTAACTGCAGACTTTCAGATTTAATTTGAGGGTTATTTAATCCAAATCAGGTGAACGGTTTAGGAATTACAACGGTTTCTATATGTGCCTCCCACTTTTTAAGGGGCCAAAAGTAATGGGACAAACTAAACAATCCTAAATCTAACTTTCACTTTTTAATACTTTGTTGCAAATCCTTTGCAGGCAATTACAGCCTGAAGTCTGGAATGCATAGACATCACCAGACGCTGGGTTTCATCCCTGGTGATGCTCTGCCAGGCCTCTACTGCAAATGTCTTCAGTTCCTGCTTGTTCTTGGGGCATTTTCCCTTCAGTTTTGTCTTCATCAAGTGAAATGCATGCTCAATCGGATTCAGATCAGGGGATTGACTTGGCCATTGCATAACATTCCACTTTTTAGCCTTAAAAACTCTTTGGTTGCTTTTGCCGTATGCTTCGGGTCATTGTCCATCTGCACTGTGAAGGCCGTCCAATGAGTTCTGAAGCATTTGACTGAATATGAGCATATAATATTGTCCAAAACACTTCTGAATTCATTCTGCTGCTTTTGTCAGCAGTCACATCATCAGTAAATACAAGGGAACCAGTTCCATTGGCAGCCATACATGCCCACGCCATGACACTACCACCACCATGCTTCACTGATGAGGTGGTATGTTTTGGAACATGAGCAGTTCCTTTCCTTCTCCATACTCTTCTCTTCCCATCACTCTGGTACAAGTTGATCTTTGTCTCATCTGTCCATAGGATGTTGTTCCAGAACTGTAATGGCTTTTTTAGATGTTGCTTGGCAAACTCTAATCTGGTCTTCTTGTTTTTGAGGCTCACCAATGGTTTACATCTTGTGGTGAACTCTCTATATTCACTCTTGTGAAGTCTTCTCTTGATTGTTGACCTTGACACATATACACCTACCTCCTGGAGAGTGTTCTTGATTTGGCCAACTGTTGTGAAGGGGTTTTTCTTCACCAGGGAAATAATTCTTCTGTCATCCACCACAGTTATTTTCCGTGGTCTTCCAAGTCTTTTGGTGTTGCTGAGCTCTCCGGTGCGTTCTTTCTTTTTAAGAATGTTCCAAACAGTTGTTTTGGCCACACCTAATGTTTTTGCTCTCTCTCTGATGGGTTTGTTTTGATTTTTCAGCCTAATGATGGCTTGCTTCACTGATAGTGACAGCTCTTTGGATCTCATATTGAGAGTCGACAGCAACTGATTCCAAATGCAAATGTCACACCTAATATCAACTCCAGACCTTTTACCTGCTTAATTGATAATGAAATAATAAGGGAATAGCCCACACCTGTCCATGAAATAGCTTTTGAGTTGATAGTCCCATTACTTTTGGCCCCTTAAAAAGTGGGAGGCACATATAGAAACCATTGTAATTCCTACACCATTCACCTGATTTGGATGTAATTACCCTCAAATTAAATCTGAAAGTCTGCAGTTAAAGCACATCTTGTTTGTTTCATTTCAAAGCCATTGTGGTGGTGAATAAAGGCTAAAATATGAAAATTCTGTCAATGTCCCAATATTTATGCACCTGACTGTATTTCTGTGAACGACGCTGTTCACAGCCATATCGCATCAGCTGTGTAGCACAGCCGCTGGCCAATATATCTGCAGATATATTAGTGCATTGTGCTGTGTGTACGTATGGCTAGCCGATCCATGGTTCATGGGCTGCAGAGGCTGCTTGCAACTGACATCACCACTCAGGGCCGCAACGGGGGGGGGGGGGGGGGGCGGAGGTGCGTGATCAGGGGCGCTGATTTTATTACCAAGGGGTGCCCGGCTCTTTCCCTGCAGAGCAGCAGTAGTCAGAGGCTGGAGTTCTCTCCTGAACTTCAGATTCCGGTTCCCCCCCACAGGCACTACGTGAGAGATGTCATGACGTCTCCCCCATAGTTCCGAGGATCAGCCGGGCGGACCAGATGGCGGCGGATGCAGGAGCGGGGTTTAAGCCAAGTATTGTTTTTTTACCTGTGTAAGCGGCACTACAAGGAGCATTAAGTAAGCATAACAGGTAAGTACAATTTACTTCACTTTACTAATTTACTACATTTTCTGAATTTCTCAACAACAAACTTGTGGCTTAGGGGTGCCGTGGAAACAATGCTGATACTCTAGGGAGCTGTGATTCAAAAAAGTTTGGGAAGGGGGCATTACTATTGGGACACTGCTACAGGGGGCATTACTATAGGGGCACTGTTGCAGGGGGCATTACTATAGGGGCACTGCTGCAGGGGGGCATTACTGCAGGAAGAGGCATTATGTGTAGAGGGCATTAGAATATGTGGCATTGTGTGTAATATGTTTGTTTCTGTCGATATTTGTAATTTTAATAAAATTATTTGGACATTTGATGGTTTTATTTAAGAAACCTTAACTAATATTTGTAAGGGATGGATATTAAATTTATCTCAGAAAAGGCCATCTTATGATGTGTGGGGGGGCGTCAAATTACTGTCTTGCGCCGGGTGACAAAAACCGTAGTTTTGCCCCTGTCACCGCTGGGAAGGCACATGTGAAAGCCTGCCCAGTTGTGACGTCAGGCACGACACATTGGCCAGAAGATTGGCAAGTATGTATGCACTTACCAATCGTCAGATAGGACGGTGGATCGGCCTAGTGTGTACCCAGCTTAAGTTACGGCCCTGGAACACACAAACCTATGACTGGAGAAAAAACTGCCTGCCAATCAACTAAGCTGTTAATTAGACTCTGCACATGCTCACACTGGGGGGGAGATGAACAGTATCAAACCTTCTAAAGAGAAAAAGTTATGAAGTTGCCCATAGCAACCAATCAGCTTCTAATTGTCATATTATAAATTGTGCTGGATAAATGATTGGCAAAAGCTGATTGTTTGCTATTGGAAACTTCTCCACTTTTTATCTTTAGAAGGTTTGACACATCTCCCCTTGTGACTTCAAAATCGCTAGGAGGAGAACGGAGACATGATGATCAGGAATTTATGTGACCACAATGCGTACAGTATAAAGGCGCCATGTTGGCCACCGTGGCGGCAACGTATGCCGAAGCAAAGGCGGACTTGGTGGAAGTGACTTTTTCCTACATTCAGATATCAAGGGATGTAGTCAGGAAGCCGACGGTCCAAATGCCGCCCGCCGGCTTCCCGACTGTCAAATCTGGCAAGGTACTAATGTCAGGCATCGGAAACCCAACGCCTGTCATTAGACCTACCCTGGGAGCCTGAACGAAGGTAAGCCAGGTGCTAACAGCTGCGGGGGGTGGGGGGGTGGTGGTGGTTAGGTGTCAGGGCTCCCGGGGGGACTTAGGGTGAGGCACCCCTTGGGAGGGTTAAGTTTAGGCTAGGGTAAGGGGGGGGTTAGGGTTAGTCACCCCCGGGGGGAGGTTAGGGTCAGGCACGCCCCCCCCCCCCCCGGGGTTAGGTTTAGGCACTTGGGGGGGAGGTTAGCGTTAGGCACTCCTAAGGGAGGCATAGGGTTAGGAGGGAAAATAGGGTTAGTTATACTTATCTTATTAGCGATCGGGATCTTCCACCCTGCTGGGCTTCTGCTGTCGGGATTTGAACTGTGCGGCCGGCGGTAATACATACTACACCCGATATAAATGTATTACAACAAAGAAATCTGTTGCCAGGAGGGGGACCAGCAAGGATTAATCTCGGCTTTAAAACACTGAGGCTTTATATACACAGCATGTGTGTCTAGAACACTGCTATTGACACCATCGCTTACAGCCTCGTATAACTTACCTAGAAATATGGTGAAACAATTACTATTGGACCCTGTACACTAGGGAGCATGCAGTTTCATCAATCATAGGTTAAATAAAATGAACCATGAAACAAGAAAGTCTATATGGGCCACAAAATGGAAAAGTTAGGTATCACTACAGTACATTAAAAGGAGACTATACTCCGTGCTTAAAGTGGTCCTAGAGAAGTGGTGGAACTCACCGCCCCCCCTCTCGGTACAATGATAATAAAGGGACAGGGTGCGCATCCAAAGAAAGGGGCGTGGTCACAATAGTATTCCCGATACAAATTACACCACACAGTAGCACATTCTTGATTCACATTACACCACATAGTAGTGTCCCTTATTCATGTATGACACACAGCAGTGCCCCTTTTACACAATGCCCACATTTGTGCTCCTTATACACAATGCCCACGGTAGTAGTGCCCCTTATACAATGCCCACAGTAGTAGTGCCACTTATACAATGCCGACAGTAGTAGTGCCACTTATACAATGCCCACAGTAGTAGTGCCGCTTATACAATGCCCACAGTAGTAGTGCCCCTTATAAAATGCCCACAGCAGTAGTGTCCCTTACATATAATGCCCACTGTAGTGGTGCCCCTTATGGAGAGCCCCCATTATGCAGTCCCCCAGGAGTGGCGCCCCTTAAGTAATGCCCCCATTCGTAATCCCCCTGTAATAGTGCCCCCAATAGTAATGACACCCAGTAGTAGTACCGGCTGAGTAATGCCCCCAATAGTAATGTCCCCTGAGTAATGCCCCCAGTAGTAATGTCCCCTATTGTGAAGCCGCTTACACAAAAAAACCCAAAAACACTAATACTTACTTTAAGCCCCGCTCCCACGTCCGCTGCCGTCTGGTCCCCCTGGCTGCTCCTCAGTCTGAACTATAGGAGAGACATCATGACGCCTCTCTCACAGTGCACTGCACACAGCGGGACCCGGAAGCCGGCTTAGGTGGGTCAGAGGAGGCGGAACTAGTTCCGTCTCCACATAGAAGTGACTGAAGGCAGTTCCACCCCTTTCCGGCCCACTTTAATCTCTGACTATACTGAACACTGTTATATTTGAGTCCTTTAGATAAAGAAGATGTTTGTAGTAAATATTTGGCAGATGTGGCTGGTAGAACATTAGACATAAGATTTAAATTAAATGTTTTGTGGGGCATGGGTCTGCAAAGGACAATACACCATATGTAAGCAAAACGTGCAGATAGCCCAACTGGTCTATATCTACCATTACACAGAGTACAATAGTAGACGTATGCCACGCAGAGGTTAGGAAATTAAACCTGAGTCATGGTTAGTCCAGAAATATTACAGCCAGCAGCATTTCACAGAACAGCTGATAACTGAATTTCTCCGGGATTGTGTGTATTATGGGAGCCGAATCACTGGGATAAAAAAAATGCCATTGGACCATACTTACCTACTTTCCTGGAAGGTGCGGGAGTCTTCAGATTTTGGGGGTAGTCCCCCGTCAAAAAAAAGTGGGTAAGTATAATTGGTGAACTCAGAATTAAGACATGTTTTTTTTTTCCGGGGATAAAGATTTCTATCAAAGTGATAAATCATCTCTCTACGGAATCTACCAATAAAATTCAATAAAATAAAACTCACCAAAATGCCACATTGCCTTCCACTAGAAATCGTCCACAGTCCAGTCTATCTCAGCCACCATCAATGCTATATAGACCACATATCGCTTGGAGAAAATATCTTCGATTTTGCATGATACCCCAGCCAATTTGAGAGTTTGGAGGCCTTGGACAGTCCACTTTGAGGCTGAACCTCTTTTGACCACCATATAGCCTTATTTCAATATATTATTGATTAAATCGCACCAATGGTGTGCACTGACTGGCACCCCTCCCTCCCCCCCCTTCCTACCTTCTCCCCATATAATAATTATTGCTGATTTATCTTTGATAATTCATCTCTGAATACTGTAACCTTAAGTGCCATCATCTTGCATTCACTTACTTATTGTTATGTGTCTTTCAAAGGCCTATTTGTATCCATTCTGTTATTTCTGATTTTATCTATATATGGAAATGTTTGCTATGTTCTGTAATTCATTGAAAATTACCAATTTAAAAAGAAAAATAATTCCTCTCGGTGCCCCCCGGCAACACTGCCTGACAGCGTAGAGGTCAGTTGTCAGCCATTCTTAATAATACTACATGAAAAAAAATGTTTAAAAACTAGAAGAAAAAGTATTTATTTTGTAAGATTACTCCGCCACGCTGAGATAACATAAGAGACAAAAGGATTATTGCATATACCACTGCAATCCTTCTTGAATTGGCGCCCCCCTTAAAGAAGCTGGGGTTTTGCCTTTCCCTGCCTTGATAAACAGAAGTAATTATTTTGCTCCCTTTCATTAATAGGCTTATTAATATCTATGTAGTGTTAACTTAAATCCAACAAGTAAGCAGAGCATACATCCTGTATCAAAGTCGGCCCAAGGCATAGGCAAACTAAGCAAATGCCTAGGGGCATTCAATCCTGACTAGGGCCGGTGGAGGTTTGGGGCAGGCACTGTGGCACAGGGCACCTGCTGCTAGCCGGGGCAGTTGCTACTGTCGCTGCGCAGCCTCCATGTTTAGCTGCTGCCGGGCCCGAACAGAGCTGTCAGCTGAGTTTCAATTGGGCACAGCAGCAGCAAAGAGCAGGCAGCGGCGGAACAGCCGGCAAGGTTGCAGGGGCGGGGCCACCTGGATGGCGAGGCTCTGCTAGTAGTTAGGCGGCCACGATCGGAGCTCTCAGCTCCGATCGGGCAGCAGCTGCAGTAGGCAGCTTATTGCCGGCAACAGCGGACTGACACTGCGGGAGCAAGCAGGTCCTGGGAAGTTGGAGCAGAGTAGCAGACTCTGCGCAGTGGGCATGAACAAGAATGGCCGCTGGTCTCCTCCTTCCATGGGTCTTTGCAGAGTCCAGCAGGTTGAGCCTGCACTGACTCCCTGCAGCCTGCCAGCACCACCCCCACAAAGTGCAGTTAGGAGGATTCAGCAGGAGCTGCAAAACAGCAGGGGTGGACACCAGTGGCGGATTTTGCCTAGGGGCTGCGAGGCTGCAGCTCCCCCAGTAAAATCTGCCACTTCAGTGTAAAGTCAGTGCAGACCGTGACTGCACTCTCTCCACTACTGTGACTGGCAGTGGCTTCCTTTTGAAAGCGCCACCTGCCAGTCAGATATAAAACAGGCAGTCTCAGGGTGAGGTGTCTCCTTCCCTGGGACTGCCAGTCTGGGCTGCTATAAACAGAGAGCGGCTTCCAGTAGGAAGCCGCTACTCTGCCTTTACATCAGCCCAACCGGCTCCTAGGGGCTGCAGACAATGCGAAGCCGGTGACATGCCTATGTGCAGCTCCCACCGCTAGTGCGCATGCCCCAGTCCCGGTGCCTGACAGATTGAAGCTGGGACCTGCATGCAGAGGTGAGCGACGCCTGTTTTCAGCAGCGGCTGCCCCCCTCATCTAAGAGGGTAGGAGCTGCTGCAGGTGGACACACAGGCAACCAGCCGGCCAGTTTTAAAACTGAAGTGACTGTTATAAAAATGTTTTGATTTAAGTAAGCTCAGCATGTAGTGAGGGGTGTTGAGCTGACTGTGTGCTGGCTGGGTGAGGGGTGATTGGTGATGAATGTTGGGTGTGGCTGTGATCTGTGTTGCTGGGAGAGGAGTGCTGTGCTGGGAACGGGTAGAGTGGTTCTGTATGAGGGGTGCTGAATGAGGATTGCTGTGTGGGACAGGGGTGATGGGTGTTGTTAGCTGCCTCTGAGTGATGGGTGCTGTGCTGTGAGACCGGGGGAGGGGTGCTGGGAGAGAGGGGCGGAACTATCAGCAGTGCAGCCTCTACATTGCACAGACCTGGGCCCGACACAATTAATGGGCCCGCAGCAGTATAATGAGTCTGACTGACTCATTTTACGCCATTCACCTCTGCGCCTTGTGCCGTAAGAAAGGAGGATGTCTAGATAGTTGTATATTCTGTGAGTTTAGCACGCGTGTCTTTAACAATAAAAAACAAGCCATTAACCAATGTGTTAATTTCGGTGTCCGTGTATAAACTCTAAGCTTGGTGGTGGGAATATCTGCTAGGGGGCACCAACAAAAATCTTGCCTAGGGCATCAAATTGCTTAGGGCCGACTATGTCCTGTATAATATCCATGAGATTTCCCACATTATAAAAGTGACATATCCTGAAGATAGAGAAATGACACTTCTGATGAGAATTTATAATGTTTATATCAGTCTTCTGTCCCGAACATCAAATTAAAGGAGAAATTCAGACTCTAATCATCATCACTTAAGATTTGTGTCAGATGGTGCTTAAACCATTCAGCGCGGTACTGTAATTTCATTAGTATTGATTAACATTTTAGCACAGAGATAGTGTCCTCATTTGTGTCTGTTCTTTTGGAACAAGAGTGTCAAGCAGATTCTTATAACCTCTCTAATTTCTCTGGAGTTTGGAGGTGAAATTAATATCTTGAGATGGTCATGGCCACAAGCAGCAGTCACCTCTCACAGGCGGGGGAGCCACTCAGGTATATTACCTTCCCCATGCCGGGATCATATCCGAGTACAGGATCACTTTCCTGCATGCTTCATTTAATCATGGACCACACAGAAGACTTACACTGACGACGTACTAATCAGTACTTTGGATTACTAAATATAAACACTTGCATAGCAATGAATAAAAAACAACAAAGCAAATGAAGACGGGAGATGTCCACTTCTCCACTCTTCAGCAGACTTGCTACAAGTGAAGAAGTTGTCAATAGCAACCAATTAGCTTCTGCCTATCATTGGCCACTTCTCCACTCTTTAAGTCTCCCCTAACAGGCATATTTATCACACAAGGAGCTCACCAATCACCAGGTGCAGGTAAGTTAGTTTTTATTTATTTTCTATTACAAACATCTATTTTCCTTAGACATGTAGTCTCTTTCTGCGTGCAGCCGGGCGTCCCTATCTCTTGTGAGGGACAGGTGAGTTGCTGGACGGATTTCCCGCCGTTCCTGAACCTATTCTTCCAGAAAAATAGCACAATTGGTAACAGTGATGTACATCGGTATACACAGGGTTAATGACGGTATAAGCAGTGGCTGTGGCAGGTTTCACTAGAGGAGCCAAGTACTGCACGTCCATGCAGCATTGCGGCTCTCTAAACAGTGACGTGAATAGGGCACAAGCACAAACCTAGCGGTGACATTATCCTGCCGCCGCGTCACTACACAGAGAAAGAAACAGGGCAGGAGCACACTCCCCTCCAACAAAAGCCATACCATTAGATCAATCGTTTTAGTGGTGATTTACACAATGGCTAAGACATGGCCTCTAACGTTCACATACCAGCACAAGGGGGTATCCATCAGTATGCCACTACTGTACACTAGTATATGAACCAGAAAAGCACTTTGGCATTGAGACAGAGGAAGAAATGCTGGGTCTCATTCAGACCCGCTCGCAAGCGCCTGAGCGCTCGCAAGCGGGTCGATGTTTGGCTGTGCGCACGCGCAGCGGCCGCACTGCGCGTGCACAAGCTCCGGAGCGAGAGAGAAATTCTCTTGCTCCGTGGCTCACTACAAAAGGGGCGGCTGTTGATGTTGATCGACAGTTCGACCCATTTTGTAGGTGTGGCGGGGGTGTGGCTTCACAAACGGAGACGTTCCCAAGCGAACGCCTGCCATTTGTGGGCGGCCCCACTGACATCACCAGTGATGTCAGTGGGAGAGCTTCCGGCTCTATTAGAGCCGAAAGCTCTCTGGGGCTTGCGGCAGACGAGACCCTACCACAAGGGTCTCGTCGCAGCCCTGATGGTCGCGATGGTCTTGACCATCATCTTGGCTGCTCGTTAAGGCGGCCAGGAGGCTGGATCATTCTTTAGATGAGGCCGCCCTCATTCAGAGCGAGCGCTTGCATTTTGCGAGCGGCTCTGAATGAGGTCCACTGACTGCTTTGCATGACTTCCAACTTGCTCTATCAGACTATATGGCACTATGCGATGCTCATTTCTGGGCTGGCTTCCTGTAATGTATTTACAGTTCTCCTGAAATGTGGACAGGACAGGGCCAGCCTAGAGGACAGCATAGAACATAAAAGGTTAAAGAAGTCTTTTGTAAGAGTTTATAAAGAAACACAGCCTTTAGGAAAGCAGGGCACCATTTCATCTTTCAGGACCCATAACAGCTAAATATGCTGCACACAAATGTTACAACCAGTTGCATGGAACACAGGATATCATTGTCAGTTACTTACAACCATCATGTCCTTATTCCTTCAGACAGCTATTTCTGAAGCTACGGTAGATGGGCAGTTGCAAAAGGCACTATCACAATGCATCACTCTGATGAATGTCAATCCCTACTGCCAGCGTTTATTTATATAGACGTGGCAGCCGCACGGGTGATGGTAAACATATTCGCCGCGACTGGCAGAGAGAACGCTGATGCAGACAGGCTGGCAGGATCTGGGGAACAGGCAGACTTATTATACAGAGTGGTGATGTACCTCGCAGTCTCTGCCAGGGGTCAGACTATTCTGAAAGATGCATAGGATTTCTCAATACCTCTGGTTCAGCAGTGGTGCGCATCCATCATCATCTCATCATCATACAGTACTAGGGGAATATATGCAATATAAAAATCACAAAGGAAATCATTTCATTTATGATTTGGCCAGAATAACAGAATGACTCCAACATTCCGCCCACTTGTCGGTATTATTGCCCTGTTCTGGGGTTCACCATCAACCATATAAACCCAGCACCCATAAAATACACATGTGGCATGACTTCAACAATTAATTGACATGCATACGGTAAGCTTATAGCACATACATGAACTGCTCCATTGAAATGCTGCATGTTTTTCTTATGGACGTCTGGATTACATACATGGCAGTGCAGCAATTCTGCAACAAACTATACTATAGTGGCTCAGATCTTGAATGTTAGACCAGCAAGACTGGTAAGAATATTGTACCAGCAGAGGCGTCCTAAATTATTTTGATAGGGAACTTTCTTACTACTTTGTGCATATTGAGGGACCCTGCACTTTTCACTACCTAACTTTCAGGGAGAACGTAGCGTTCCTGCTAGGTTGTTTTAGCAGGGCGCAGCACCCTGTCTGATTTCAAAAGGGCAAAATGCACCCTGCCCTTATGGCGGCGCCCTGTCGCCACCCCAATATAACAACCTACCAGATGCCGAACCCACCCGCCTCTGCAGTGTCCAGTGGGGGGGGATTGCGGTAAGGGCTTAGGGGCAGCCCAGCATGTCCATAAGTGCTGGGCACGCCCCCAAGAGTGACAAAAAGGGCGTGTCATTTTCTCATGGCCATGCCTGCCCTGTGCCGGACCTAGATAGAACAATATTAGTGGCGAGATTCCGGTGATCTTCGCCTCAATGTCACCAGATGTAGTAGAAGGGTTTCAACACTTTGAGATAAAATGGAGAATTTGCTCATAGCAACCAATCAGCGTCTACCCGTTATTTAATTTTGTGCTAAATAAATGACAGCACCTGATTGGCTCCTTTAGGCAACTTCTCCATTTCATCTCTCTCCGTGGTGATTACTGTATGTATTAAAGTGCGGGTTTTTAGAAGTGGAGGTGTTGCCCATAGCAACCAAATAGATTTGACTTAGCATTTATCTAGAACCTTCTAGAAGATAATAGCTAGAATCTGACTGGTTTCTATGGACAACATCTCCACTTCTATAAACCTGCACTTTCAGGGGCGTATCTATAATGGGTCCAGGGGGGCCCCGCTCCGCACACCCTGCACCTATAGTATTACTTACATCTCCGGAGTACCACGTCGGCGCGGTGGTCCGGCGCTGTAAAGACTGGAAAATGCCCGCCGTAGCCATTTTCCCGGTGACCTGCGCATACTCTATAGACTCTGGGCGCACTCTAGTGCCCAGAGTCTATTACTCCGACGCTGGCCGCGCACAGCTCAGTGCGCTGCCGGCCGCCGGACAGAGGGAAGGGGGCCCGTGTCGGAGACTGCACACGGGCCCCCTCCTATCTAGAAAAGCCCCTGTGCACTTAAGTAAATATACTGCCAATGTTTGATACGCTTTTCCCATTTAGCATGAAAATCGAAAGCAAGTTTCAGCGTTTGCGGCAGGTAAGAAAGAACAAACCCGGCAGAATATGGCTCTAGCCAGAGAGACTGCATTTTGAGCTATCTGTCCAGGCAGAACACACACAAAAATAAAAAACCATTAACCATATGTATTACTGTATCACTAATCATTAAGGACCCCTCAAAATAGATAATACACATTGATGAGCCATAATTATATAAACATTTTACTATTTGGGCAAATGTTTAAAAATACTCAAATTTAAATGTATGTGAACAATACAATTTTTACATTAATGACTGACGCACCACTTGTATTCTAAACTTGTGGCACTGCAAGTACCAACATGGATGCACTTAATTTATATGGCCTCAATTAACAAACATATTATTGCCTGCATAATTTTACATGTTAATATTTGTTAACACAATTGCCCCAATAATAAAATATTTAAATAATTATGGTTCTTCGATATATTTATTATTTTTGTGGCCCCTCAATAACTCACCCGTATTGCATCAGTGGCTATTATATGTCCCCCTAAGTCTGTGCCTTCCTGCCTACCTTCAACACGTCATGATACTGCTTGTGGTCCTGCACTCGGTAACATAATGACTCAAAAGGACAGATCATTTTCATCCACCAAAGCAGTGCATGCCTCTTTTGAAATACTCTGTGTTGGCATGAAATTGTTAATTTAGGCCTTTTCATAACGGGTGACACACGACAGACATGCAGGAAATGAAGACTTCACAAATGGCGGCACGCCACTGGCGTGCAGGAGACGAAGACCTCAATGTTGGTGACACACGGCTTGGGATGAGTTGAACACTTTAAAACTGGTGACATATGGACATGGAGGAGATTAAATCTTCAAAACTGTGCAGACACGGACATGGACAGGATGAAGACTAACAAACTGTATCACAGCCCTGGTCTTTATTAAGAATTAATCAATTTTTTTAGTTACCAGGATTTGCATATTTGAGCCATTATTTGAGGTAATACAGGTTTTATCCTGATTTACACTATATTCCTGGAAAGAGATTCATGTAACAAAATATATGCTGAAATTGTATACATGTTCATGTCCTATACCACAATAATATTTCTTTTAAAAGAAACATGATTAAAAAGTTAAATTTTAGACATTTCTATTACATAAAGAGTGCACCACCAAGAGGAACGGTTTCTGCTGAACCACTGCTTATGGTTCAACATCCTATCTCTTACGTATACAGTACTTTCCCTTGGTGCACCACCAACCACTGACAGATCAGATACTATGTAAATACTCAATTAAGGAATAAATGGGGTTGGTTTTATATTAGTTTGTAATTACTTCTCAACACACCTCCTCCCAGTGACACTGAGGACACATGGACGTGGAAGACTTAAAAATATCAAAGCTGGGGCACAATGGATGAAGACTGGCTATATTGAGGGCACCTATTTATTATCAAACAAATGTTAAAGAGAAATCACTACTTAAAGATACACTGAAGCAAAGTAATTGCTCATGAGTTTACTTAAAATACAAACAAAGCTTCCAAAATGTTTCAATACTCTATTTAAGAAGAATCTTTTGATACATTGTAAGGATCACATATACTGACTTCTGTTATCGGTTTCTGGCTGCCATGCTATGGAAACAGTCACTGCCCCAGATCAACACTCCAATGATAATTCCAAGATGCAGAGGAGCAGGAAACACAACTCCACTGCCTTCATCAGCAAGGGCAAGCAGGTTATATCAGTGTAAATGGCCATTGAGGCAATATAGCCTTTTGTCTACAGCAGTGGTCTCAAACTCGATCCTCGGGACCCCTACACATTTTCCAGGTTGCCTAGTTGGTACACAGATGTATTCATTACTCACTGACATTTTAAAAGATCCACAGGTGGAGCTAATTATTTCACTTGTGATTCTGTGAGAAGAACTGGAAAACATGCACTGTTTGGGGTCCTGAGGACCGAGTTTGAGAACCTGTGGTTAATGGCTCCTATTAAGGGAGGATTAAAAGGACACTCCATGCAAACCCAATGCATACATCTCCGATGGTTGGGTGCCTGTGCAGAATAGGTCCTGCGTTATTACATGCAGCGACCTCGGAGCTGTTTGGGGACGGGGGCGGCCTCCATTCCCGAAAACAGGGACACGTAGCCCCTGTTTTCTGGTAGCACCGAGGCCAGGGTCTGAGTCAACTTCCTGGCCTCAGGTACGGAGCTGTGAGGGCCAATCGACGTATCCTCAGGGTTACTCAGATGGCCAATGGTGTGGCAGATCATCTGATGGCTGCATATTAGGACACATCACTCGGATCTGCAATGCTGTCAGGAGGGGTCTGTTCTCCTCAGATGCCTCCTGCTGCATCAGCATATGATAGCATCGCTGCCGAGCCCAAAGACACAGACGCCAACTGCAACCATCTCTGAATCAGGCCCTAAGTTCAATGGTGGAATAAATGTACAGATAGACTATCATTGTGTGTTTCTAGAGAGTTGCTGCATTAACAAAAAGGTTCCCAGCTCTCTACACTTCAACAGCATTTTTTTTGCGGTTGGGGTCTATGGGCCTGATTCAATAAGGATCACTATTTCGATCACAGCTGTGGTTACACATGCAGACCTGTTGAGAAAATATGCTAATGTTTGCAATCCCACAGCCAGCATAGAGACGCCCACTACAGCTATCTCACATCTGTAAGGCCTTGCAGACCTGCATATACATCGGTACCATCGAGTAACATCGGACCCTCATGCACAATTACAACAGGTCTGCCCTCACTCAGAAACTGCTAACCTCGGTGCATGCAGTAAGTACTCCTATTATGTATGCCGTCCCAGTGGCTAATATATGCACGCCCAGGAAACAGCATTCAAACGGAATGGCACGCCTGCATTTCTCCAACCACTCCCCCGTCACCACCCCTAAACGCTGACGTGTCACATGAAGGACACATAAAACAGTGATTGGGTATAGTTAGCCAGATTTTGGAGATGCTCATTACAAGGCTGACTGTCCTAGGGGGAGCGGGTTGTCATATGGTATTGCAGCTGCATGGGGTGTACAGGCTTACTGATGCACTAACCATATGAAATAAATCACTAAACGATTAAAAGGTTCAGCAGAGGATTATATTTATTTCTGGAATCATTATTTAATTACATTTCATTTTGTTCATACATTAAAGCTGGACACACTCAAGTTGGATCTAGACCAATGTCCTATTTGGATCATCTACTTAGATTATTGAACATTGCAGTGTTTTTGCAAAACAACATGCGGACATAGGGGCATGTGGCTGGATCCCCACCACACACACAACAGAGAAAACTGTTTAAGTAACTTGGGCATGCTATGGCCCCATGATAATAGAAATGCAGAGACTTGTCAAGGTTAGGCTACCACTTCTCCAAGCTAGAGACAAAAGAGCATAGAATGAAAGCTCAGAGAGTATCCTTGCCTTGTGAACTAGTGGGGAAAGCTGCAGTATCTCGGGAGGGCCTGAAATCATTCATCTGCTCTGCATCTGGTTCCTGAACCACCAGCCTTGAAGCAGCCAAAGTGAATTCCTAAGAGAGCCAGCAACACCATTGGTCTCAGTGAGCTCTGGCTGTCAGGTTGTACCTTCTAAGTTTTGTTTCCAGAGTTCGGCTCAAGGGTGAGACTAAGCTCCAATGACAAGACTTGGTTGAAGTATAGTTGGAAGATCTAAATATCAGATCTGGCAGCCAAGACATTAGCTTGATACATACTACACATTGTGCGTACCCAGCGATGCAACCGGTGAACCCCCTGCCAACAGGCTGACATATTGGGCAGCCGGTTACACACTAGACAAACCAGTGCCCGCTCACACGATATGTTGGCCTCTGCTACATCCCACTGCCTAGGGTTGTCCGCCACAGTCAGGTTGCCCTGTATGTAGGGCTGAACTGACAATGCGGCTGACAACCCCAAGGGAGCGGGCGCTGCACGATATAGTGGGTACACACTAGACGGTATGTATTTGTCGTTGCGATCTATAGTGCAAATCGCTCCAAAAATCGTCTAGTGTGTACGCACTTTAAGAGGCACCCATGTTAGTTGCACATGGACAGGGGGTCGACACTTGCTTGGGCTAGTATTATTTTACTTGATTTGTAACTCACTAGGATTGCTCTGCAGCATGGAGCAGTGAGGATAACTTGGCACACCTAATTCTCGGGCATGTAAATTGGAAATAATGGGTGCAGATGTGAAAGAGTGTAGGGAGGTCCCTACTCATGAGAGAGCTCACAATCTAATGGTAAAAGAGCATAGCTGAGTCAACAGAAGCAAGTATGGCTCAGGATGCAGATTCGGTCAGGTGAGACTAGTATTGTGAAGTGGAAGTAGGATATGGACACAAAGAGTTTCACAGAGTGATTAAAGTTTTGAAGGCTGTGGGAGAGTGGCCGATCAGGCTTGATAAAGAATCTCATTGGTAGGTAGCAGCATGGAAACAGCCTTGCACTCAGGTGTGAGAGGTTGCTATCAAGTACGAGACAAGACAAAGGTAATAAACAGATCTAAGAGAGCTTGATGGAGAGTATTTAGAGAGGAGGTTTGAGATGTTTGAAGGGGTTAATGGCTTGGTAGAGGAGGTTGAGTAATGTGAATTGGATTCTGGATGTCATAAGGAGCTAGTGTAGGGATTTCTATAGTGGTGCAGCTGCAGATGTGGAGCAGTAATAGAAAAAGATCTTTTAAAACGGTGTAATATAAGTGCTATTAGCAAATGCAAAATGTCTAAGTACAACTTTATTCTTGAAAAGTGCGACGGAACAGGCTGGCGCTTTATAAAGTAACAAAGGTTAATAAACAAACAGAAATGTACAGTATGCACCTCTATAGGAACAGAACTTCTAAGAGCTATTGGAGCCAATAAGCACTTTTACGGTTAAGTCCTGCTTGTTCCAGTTATACTATCTGAAATAATGTACATTTAGTTTTAGGTCATTAATAAAATATCTGAAATGTAAATCTGTATTACTATTGCTTTTTGCCTATTGAAAACTTAGACATGTCCAATATTTATTGTGTTTAATGAAATGGTCTCGCTCCATTTTCCACAGACAACAGTGTAAAAACATATCTTTCCAACAGGTCTAACAGCTTCAAAAGCTTCCGAGTTGGAGAGGTTTATTCCATTGAGAATACACAGCCTCAGCCTTATAAAGGTCTGTTTTATGAACTTGAAAAATAGATTGAATGCGCTCTGTAAGAGTTATTTGCCCAGCAAAATCAAAGAAAGAAGACTGAGAAATACAAATCCGGCAGATAAACACTGGTATACGGAGCTTGGTCATTTCTGTCAATAGTCACTTTGCCAGTGTGAATTTTCACACGTCATGAATGTTGTGGAAAATACATGACAGGATTTTATATCAATACAAACCAAGCACAAGTTGTAACGCAAATAAAATTAGTTCTAAGATCAAGCATTTTCTGAGCAATGTCTGTGACATACTAATTGTGACAGGTGCAGGTTTCAGAAATTGGCTAGGTAGGAAACTTTGTAGTAACAACTATTCTCCTTAGTTATGTTTCATTCTGGGAAACTCAACTTTCTGCGATGTGTCACCACGAGGTTCGGCTGCACGCTTTACGGTACAAAACGATACAGTAACAACACTAATTTCACCTGCACACTTCACGGTGCAGTAACATCATTCATTTTCAGCTGCACACTTCCCGGTACAATACGGTACAGTAACATCACTAATTTTCAGCTGCACACTTCCCAGTACAATACGGTACAGTAACATCACTAATTTTCAGCTGCACACTTCCCGGTACAATACGGTACAGTAACGTCACTAATTTTCCTGTGCTCCTGTTACTAGCCACTAGGTGTCTTTGCCCATACTTCCGGAGGCACATGATGTTGATTGCTTAAAACTAGATCTCCTCTATTCAGTCTTAGACAGCTCAAGAAACATAAGTGATACTTTACTAAATAAGATGAAACCATATGGGGGAATGCTAGTGGTGTTGGTAGACAACCTGACAGACAGACAGACAGACAGACAGACAGACAGACAGATGGAAGAATGGCCATACCCATGATCCACTTGGCTATACAGAGTTGACAAGATGTTGCAGGAGGCAAGAAAAGGGTTTGGTAAGTAGTATTAGTTTCAGGTAACGAATATTCCATGAGTTTGTCTATAAAATGTAACATGACCAAGTGTTATTAGTTAGCAATGCTCTTTGTGTAGCCTTATGCTGGTGACTCATGTTGTTTTCCAGGAACTTGCGAATGCTACTGTGCCTGACTCCAAAATGGACATGTTGCCTAATGATGAACTCAATGTAATCATTCTTTATTAAGCAAGTTCATAGCAAACTGTAAGTAGGGTTATCATTCTAAACCACTTACAGGCTTCCATGTCTGGCCAAATCCCATACAGTTCTTGCCGCCCATTGGTGTGACAAATTTGGACAATGGTGCTGTCATTTTGGATCAGACCAAGTGGTTGTATAGAGCCATGTGTGAGGAGGTGGGTTATTTCATTTAGATCTGCTTAAATCAGAATTGTTGAAAAACTAAGAAAAATAAAAATATTAAGAAAAAAATAAAACACTAACTACACACTGTCTCAATGTGAAAAATACATTAATGCTGTCAGGATTAAGATTATTTTGTTAGGGTAATACCTGTGAAGAAGTAATAAGAATTTTAGAACTGCTTAACGTGGCCTTCACCTTAGGAAGCCACCTTACCCATAAACCTTGATATGCTTACTGGTCAGTGTCAAACACAGTATTTCTAGAGGGGGGGCTTCCAAATGCTTGGTTTTAGAGTGGGTGTAGCCAGTGCATGAAGAGGGCATAATTAGCACATAACCAGCTTTAATATGCGTCATACTAAGTGTATTGTGTGTCATAATTCCAGCATATACAGAACCAGCGATCACAGTAATTATCCATTAGATGTGGCAGTATGGCCATCCTGCCTGAGCTGAATGTTTATATTTCAGATGTGGGCTCCTTTCCAGAGCACTGGAGCAAGTCTGCGGCAGCAGCTGAAGAACCTAGCACTGCCCTGGACATATATGTACACATTGATCCCGTTATGCACTGGAGATTGTATTATTACTGGCTGACACGTGTTAAAAGATCCACAGGTGGTAGTGATTATTTCAATTGTGACGCTGAGAAGAACATGCAGCAATAGTAAAATTCTATTCTATTACTATTTCTAGTGTGGTGTTAGTTTGTCTGCTGGGTAGGGAGGTTTACAGGCAACCAGAACCCTTCCCCCTGCCTTTGCCGATGCTTGGGTGACCAGAGGTATACAGCTCCAGATAGTGAAATCGTATTACCTCAGGAGAATTGCTAGTTTACAGAGATGGCCAGAACACTGTAGGAAGTCCATGTGATGTTAGAGTGGATGAGATAGGTGCCTGTACTAGCAGAATGAGCACAGCAGCAAACAGGCCAAAGTCAAGGCACATTTCAGAAAACAGGCCAAGGTCAAGGCTTGCAGCAGACAAGCCTTGGTCGGTATACATTTCATAGTCAGGGCAGGCAGAAGACAAAGGGGAATCAAGAAACAAGTCAAAGTCAGGACAGAAAAAAGCAACAATATCCCCCCCAAAAAAGACTCAGGAATGCCAGTTCATCAAACAGATAAGCTGGAACTATCACCAGCACAGGTGTAATAGACAAGAGGCTATTTAAAACCACAGGAGACAAAAGAATGAGATCTGGAAAACCAGCCCTTTTCCGAAAAAGCAAGCAGTGGCATCTGTGGAAAGAGAGGCAGCACAGGGAAGAAAAGGACGCTGCCAGCGGTTTCTAGGACCAGTCAGGAGGTTGCCATCCATTGCAAGGCAACAGTCAGGAGTGCAGCAGCTCTAACATATATGACAATCTAAATGTGCGTGTGTATATATATTATGAATAATATCAACATTGCCCATATTCTGCGATATAGATCATATTAATTAGTTAAAAATAATCAATTAATTTTTTTTTCATCCACAGAACATATTCTAATGAGATGCCTGGGACAAGGACAGGTTTTAGGTTTGGAAATAGGTGGAAGTCACAGCTTTGCTATACTTGCACAACCAATAAGAATTTGGCAGTAAATCAACAAGCCCTGATGGGGAGGGGCTTACCACCGACTTCCTCCTCCCATTGAATACACATTGTCCCAACAGACCATGTTGTATCAATTACTGAGCCAGATTTACAGATAAACATATACTGGTCTTCACTCAAAAACCTGTTGCACATCTCCAGTACTAAAAAAAAAAAAAAAATTTGAAAAAAGAATATATGTTGCATTTACTGTTAGAATTATACATTACTGTCAGGTAAAATCCACAAAGTTAAACCTATAGTCTAGTTTAATCAAAAACACAAATGTATTTTTACATTTGAAGTACATGTACAGGTTTTTCACTACAGAATGTACAGATAATTTCTGTGACCCAGTCAATATTTCCAAGGTATACAGTCAAAGGTTTTCAGAAAACAGCATTGGCGTTTGACTGGCTGTTGACGAGCAGTTAACACTTACTGTAGAAAAGAAAATAGCCTTTTAACAGCACTTGTGGTAACCTTGCGCTCAGATAAACAGCTGTATCTCCCTTACATGTCTCTAAATACCTGTCTTTGTTGTCATTTGATTTGCAAGTATTGCAGTGGAATTTGCAGCGGCAGGGATTTCATTGTGTTAGTCAAAGTGCCTGATAGATTTAGAAAGGAAGGGACTCAATTCAGAGGTGGATGATTCATCTGCAGAGGACTCGGTATTGCTGTGGCATCAAAAATACTTGACCTTATTCACGGGAATGTAAATATAACACTTAAGTGGATAAAACGGTACTTGTGTACTTCACGGACTTATTGCAGAGAAAACCCAAGTGTTCTACACTCATTATTATTATCAATCATGGTAATGTCTAAATCCCCTTCACGGAGAGGACCCTGATGTCATCAGCCAGTGTCCAGCGTCATTCCCTACCATCCAAGTGGGCATAGAGGGGGAATATAACCTTGTAGTGAGCTACCGAGCTCGAAGTGTGGCGAGCACAGCGAGCACGCAAGGGGACAACTTTCTTCTTTAGGTGGGGACGACTTTCGGTACTTGTGTACATAAAGTACACAAGTACCATTTAAAACATTCATTGGGTTCTCTCTGCAATGAGTCCGTAAAGTACACAAGTACCGGATAAACTTACCAGAGGATAATGTCTTCCTGTTTAACCAGTTTGCATTTGATCTGACCTTTTGTAGCGGATAATAATAATTTTATTTATATAGTGCTTTCCTCCATCAGGACTCAAAGTCGTTTTTCAACATCAGAAACAAAGAACAGGGGTTTAATATTACAGAAGAAGAAAACAAACCAAAAACAATTAACATAATTGGACATAATGCAGGGACTGGTGTAGCCATTTTGGGTAATAACTTCCACGGGTTCTATATTCCACTCATGAATGGAACCAGTTGAGGCAGCCATTTTGGGAGCACTACATAGGTGTTACCTATTCCACCCAGTGTAACCTAAGAGAGATGACAAGTATTTTTCAGCCCACCCATGAACATATCAAACAAGGCAGCCACTTTGGGCACACTACGAAGGTTACAGTGTAGGAGATAAGCCATACAAGGAACAAAAGAGAAATTACTGAAACCTGTCTGGTGTGATATATGCTGCATGAATAGATCCACATATTGCTCATCCTGGCCATGACAGAACCATACAAGGCAGCAATCTTGATTGTACTGTGTAGGTTAGATCTGGCAGGATGTGCAACCCACAGAAGTATAACATCCAGGTTGAGAAAATAAGAGTTATGGTAGACTTACCTTTGCTAACTCTTTTTCTTCGAGGTCCATAGGGATCCACAGGGATAACCATGGGGTGCAGGTGGTTGGAGCTAACCGGGCACCAAACAGTCAAAGCTTTAGCTCCCAGGATGCCCCGGCCTCCTCCATTTATACCGCCCCCCAGCCAAAGTCAGATCAGTTTTGTGAACAAGCCCAAGGCAGGAGCAGGAAAGAGGAGAAGGAAGAACAGTACACACAAGAAACACTCACAGAAGATTAGGGAATCAGTGACCAAGAGGAAAATACCCAATGAGCCAGATGCGTCAGGGTGGGTGCCCTGTGGACCTCGAAGAAAGAGAGTTAGCAAAGGTAAGTCTATCATAACTGCTTTAGGATGTCCTAAAGAAGTTTCCCCTAAGGTTGGGGACGCTCCTGAGCAGAAAGGAGAATCCTTTGCCCAAAGGAAGCTTCCTGAGAGGTAAAGGTGTCAAAGGTGTAAAACCTGAGGAAGGTGTGGACAGAAGACCACGTGGCCGCCCTGCACAATTGTTCAGCAGAAGCGCCACGGCGAACTGCCCATGAGGGTCCTACAGACTGAGTAGAATGTGCTGTAACAGTGTTTGGAACCTGCGTGTAAGCCTGAGAGATTGTCATGCAGAGCCATTGGGCCAGAGTCTGTTTATTAGCTGGCCAACCCTGTTTGTGAAAGCCGTACATCACAAATAGAGAATCCTATTTCCGAAAGGAATTAGTACGATCCACGTAGACCTTAAGAGCACGAACTACATCCAGGGAAGTTTCAGACTGACAGTGCAGAAACCTGCACTCTAAGGGAGGCCAGGCAGAGGCTGAGACCTAACCCAGCCTGGAGAAAGGCAAGCACCGGGCAACCCTAAAAACCATAGGGTCATAGTCTCTGGCGGAGCACCATTGAAAGTAAGAGTGTCTAAAAACTCTAATAGATGCGGGCTGAAGAAGGCTTACGTGCCATAAGCATTGTCTGGACCACAGAGTGAGAGAATGCCTTGGCCTTTAAGAGGGATGACTCAAGAGCCACATCGTCAAAGACATACAAGGTAGGTCTGGATGTAAGCAAGGGCCCTGTGCTAAAAGATCTGGCCGTAGAGGAAGTGGAAAAGGAGTGTGTATGGAGAGACTCCGTAGGTTAGTGAATGAATAGCGCCTGGGCCACGCAGGTATTATCAGTATCTGTGCCATCATCTTGCTTCAATTTTCGAAGAACCCATGGGAGGAGGGAGATCGGAGAAAAGAGGTATGCGAGATTGAAGTCCCACCGCACTGCCAGAGCATCCATGAAGGCTGCTAGGGGTCTCTGGTCCTGGACCTATACCTGAGGACCTTGTGATTGTGACGTGAAGCCATGAGGTCTACGTTTGGTAGGCCCCATTTGTACACCAGGAGTTGAAAGACAACCAGGTGGAGAGCTCATTCTCTGGGGTGTACATGCTGACGGCTTAGGAATTCTGCTTCCCAATTGAGGACTCAGGGAATGAACACTGCCAAGATTTCCGGGAGATGATGTTCGGCCCATACCAGGATGTGTGCTACTTCCCACATGGCTGCCAGACTTCGCATGCCTCCCTGATGGTTGAAATAGGCTACCGAAGCCGGGTTTGTCGGACTGTATTGGAACCGGCCTGCCCCGGAGATCTCACGCCAGAGTGAGCGCTCTGTACACTGCTCGAAGCTCCAGAATCTTTATGGGCAGGTGACTTTCTTGGGATGTCCACCGACCATAAAAGGTATTACCGGTTACTGTGCCCCATCCGCGAAGGCTGGCATCTGTAGTGAGAAGATCACAATTTGGAATCCATAAGGGGCGTCCCTTGTCCAGATGGGATGTCTGCAGCCACCATGAGAGGGAATGCCAAACCTCCAGAGGGAGGAGGATCGTGTGGAACCAGATCAGATGATACTGTCCATTCCACCGGGAGAGAATCAGTTGCTGAAGGGGCCTGGAGTGGAAATGGGCGTATTCCACCATATTGAATGTGGATATCATGGACCCTAGGACATGCATTGCCAAGTAAATAGATACCCTTTGATTGCGGAACAAGTTGCACATGCACAAGTGCAGTGCTGAAATTTTGTCTGCTGGCAGATCCTTTGTATTCGAGAAACTAGGAGTGCCCGCAGATGTACCATCCGCTGTGTGGCAGAGAGATAGGACTTTCTCCAATTGATTAGCCAGCCACGTGCTTGCAGGCAGGCAATGGCCAGCTGGAGATGGTGTTGTAAAACAGACAGTGAATGTGCCAAGATTAAGAGGTCATCTAGGTATAGCTGGATTCTAACTCCATGATGCCTGGGGTGGGCCGCCATGACTGTCATTATTTTGGTAAAGAACCAATGGGCCGTTGAAAGACCAAAGGGCAGCACCCGAAACTGGTAATGTTGCTGCAGAACAGCAAACCGTAGGAACTGTTGGTGGGTTGGAATAATAGGCACATACAGGTATGCATCCTGAATGTCCAGAGAAACCATAAAATCCCCAGGCTCCAATGCCAGGACAATTGATCGTAAGTTTCCATGCGGAACTTGGGCACTCGGATAAATTCGTTGAGGGATTTGAGATTCAGAATAGGCCGATGAAACCCGTTGAGCTTCTGACCCAAAAAGAGAGTGGAATAAAAACCAGTTCCTTGCTGAGGCGGTATTATCTTATGGGGGATCTGTAAAAAAAAAATTGCTAGGGAGGATGCCACAGGAAGGTGAGGGCGTACAACTGAGAGACCACTTCTCGGACCCAGGCATCTGTTGTTGTTTGACGCCAAGAGTCGGCAAATTGAAGAAGTTGGCTTCCCACCCTGGGAAAGGAGTCCAGTATCCAACACAGCTTCTCCCAAATACAAGGTCGCTTCCCGGATATGGGAGATGTAGGCCAGTTATTCCCTGGTAGCGTCTGATAGCAGGCTGTCCACAAGTGCATCCATCCATTCTTTGATAGCTTTAGCTAAACAGGCTGCCGCTAGCTGGCCGAGTAATAGCGCCCTAAAGTAAACGGACTTGAGACAAGTTTTCTATCTGCACAGAACAGGATTCCCCGCAGATGGAGAATCGCCTTGCCGGTCTCTCCATTTGCAGCCCTGGGTCCCCAGTGGAGTGGCTAGCTAAGTCCCACTGGCGCCTGCTGTAATCATCAGACCGCTCACTTGTGTTGCCACACCGGCTGGGGTTGTTGGAACAGCAGCACAGGTGCCCACGCTGCTTGTTCTAAAAAAAAAAAAAAAATAAAGCTTGGGGCTGCCTATTGCAGTCTTCCTGTCTAAAGATGCAACCGGCTCCTGCCGGCATCAAACTCAAACTGATCCGCCTTTGGCTGGGGTGTATAAGTTGAGGAGGCTCAGGGCTTCCTGGGAGCTGAAACTTTGACTGTTTGGTGTCCGGTTAGCTCCAACCACCTACACCCCATGGTTATCCCGGTGGATCCCTATGGACCCTGAAGAAGAAAAAAAGCTGAATATGGAAGTATAACATGGCAATATTAAGTCATTGGTGATGGCAATATCATTTCTATGGAAAGATTAATCTTAAATTAAAAGAAAAGACAAAATCAAGGAATTCCTGGATAAGAAAGACCACAGTCCAAAAACCTGGAACAATTTTGGGATGCAATTTACATTAAAATGATTACAGTATATGTATATTCAAACAGACATGACATTGATCACAGAAAGAACAAATCTAAAAACAATACCAGCAGGTAGCCTCTTGCATAATCTGATCTCCATAAGGAGTCGTTCAGACTGTATGAGCATTTAGATAACATGTTCCTGAATACTGCAGGAACAAAACATTATAAAAAAGGTGTACACAGAACTACCATGTAATGATACTGGATCAGAACCTCTATACACACCTTCCTATACCTTCTAATATCCTGCCTATACCTTCTAAGGATGACGCTAATTTGTGTACGCAGTCATACCATAAATAAAGACTTAGATGTGGAATCTGTGGTTCCAAAGCACGTGTTATTCAGGTAAAAGTTCAGACAGTTACACGCAATTGATCTAGACACAATTTAGGCGCAAAAGGAAAATTATACAGACCCAAGTATAGTATACATATGCAGGCGCTTCCGGACCCGGAGATAGGCATCAGCAAGAGACCCCTAGTCATACAGCGTTCAGAAGGAAGACTGAGAACCAGCGTTTGTGCACACATATTTATACCCCCCAGAATAAACAGGACAATAGGGAAGTTTGTTGCTGATTTCATTGGTTCCCAGGGGAGAAGCATCTGTTACAGAGCATTTAACAGGCTGGTTCAAATAGACTTTCCCTGCCTCTAACAGCTGGGGATCTTCCTCTTCACGTCCCCTGCAACATTCTAACAGTTGTTCATGAAATATACATTTTGTTGCTTGTAGGCTCTGCGATCCATAACTTGAGTTTGCATGATGCGACCTCCCCACTGATAACACCGGAATACTGTACAAAGAGCACGCATTAGTACAAGACCAAACGACTTGTTTAGCATGTATAATACCTTAGTTATCAAATACCTTTATTTCTCAGCATTTAAACTAACTGAACCAACTTAAATAATACACTTTAAAGCTTATTGAACCTTATGTGTGAATATGTAATGTGTGGGTATTGAGGGTTTGATATAAGGACGCTAGTTAACTTGGGGCAGATGCGTGCGCATAAAGCTAATAAAACAGCGGTTTCATACAAAGTCCTATGCATTCGCTAATATGCGACTAGTTAACAGCGCAATTGTGTGTATTAATGTGTGTATGAGAAATGGTGAAAAATGCAATCGCATGGTGCTAATAGTATCATCGCCACATGTACTAAAATGTGAGTTTATCTAAAATGGCGTCTTGCGATCTCATTTTCAAGATGGCGTAGCCGCGAATAAATTTTAAACTGAACTTGTCTCAGCCAATTATTCAGCTTCGACACATGGGTGAGGGAGGCAAGGCCACTATGGGATTCAGACTAGAGTGGGCCCTGACAAATCCCAATTCCCCCACTCTGGTTTAATAAGAGTGGAGTCCTGTTCTGAGGAGCAGCACGTGTATGGTGGGCCTACCACACATGCCAGACCACGCATCTTCACAAGAGGCTCCCTCTCTGCTCTTTCCCGAGCAGATCAGGGGGCCCAGGAGGTTATAACTGCATTACAAGGCCCTTACCTAAGCTTTGCTATGGACCCAGCAATGCAATGATTGACCCTACCAGCACATCTCTGCTGCGAGCGCCAGTTCCAATATACCAAACAGGACAGTCTGCAATGCAGGGAAAATCGTGTCATTCTCTAGAGCATTGCCCTGACCCACGATTTTGTATGACACTAACAGGAAGAGCATTGATGTGCAAGCACTGAGATTAATGATCCCAATGCTTGCAGTCTGCTTCCATCACATTTCCAGTTCCTGCAAGAACGCTCGTCTCAATGAGCCTTTACAACTGCGCTTCTGGGGCTTCAAGTACATTACTGAAGATAACGTAATTGTGGGGATTCTTGTTATACATTGCATAAGAAAAGGATATGGCTGTTATTTGTATAATACTAACATGTACCAGGTTGGCTGGGAAATGTAAAACACTTGGGGTGAAAGACTTGCTGTGTGCTCTAAGAAATGTAAACTCAGACGTGCTCAGTAAGTAATAATTCATGATTATATATTCAGTAGGAAATAGAGATGTGCAGCTTGGTTCTCCAGAAATTTGAATCCACCCGAATTACATGAATATGGGTAAAGCCGAGTCGCATTTCTGATCTTTTCGTGGTTCGGAAATCGGTTTTTAAATCCAAATTTTGGGTTTTTGTTTGCATAAATTACATGATCTTAGCTGTTTTAAATTTTTTTTTATCTATTTCTTTCTTCTTTTTTTAAATCCAGATACCAAACCCTTGAGGATGGTTTTGCAAAACCAAAACAAGAAGATGAATCCAGATCCAAAACACAGTGGACAAAGTGGCCTTAGTCCACAACTTTATCCAGGTGTATTGTTTAGCACTTTCAGCAGATGGATTCCTTCATTCATTGTTTTCAAATGGAATGAAAATAATAAGCAATCAGTTACCACTCAAACACTAAAGGTGCCCACACACATACCGATGTCCTCACGATACGATTTTATGGCCAATTTCATCATGAACTTTCATGGTAGCTCCCTTGCCGTCGCGATTTGGAGTTAAAATTGTCCAATCTGACTAAAGATCTATCTTGCAGCCAATGCATTGTATCCCAGATTGGCTAATCTGCCCTACAGCACGGCAGATCAGAAGATGCGATGTACGACGAGCGGGGACGCGCATCGGTATCGTGCTCAGGAGTATAAACTCACGATTTGTACTTTTTTTACCCGATTCGTCGTCACAATTCGTCGAAATCGGCCAAATCGTTTAAAATGTCGCTATGTGTTTGGGCACCATCAGAGAACTAGGTGAGCGCAAAAAAAGTTTCTTCCCTTATGTGAAAACACCTGAAACAGAGGACTCAGAGCCTCAGGAACTCACTAACATGGTTTTGAATTCAACATCGTTAAAATTAAACCACCATGAGTGTATAACTTGGAACAAAAAGTTGTGGCGTTCCGTATGCACAGCGGCTGGGCTGCACCTTTTATCCTATGCAAACGAGGACAATGTTATACTGTATATGTAACCAGTAAACAGGGAACAAGTGTACTCTGCTAAAACACTTACAGTGCTTTGGAGAGTTGTGCAGCGCGGGTTTGATTTGTTAATAAAACAATGGCAAGCAGCGGGCATGAGATCTAAGAGGCTTCACTGTCGGATGTTCTCCTTTGCCGAGATGCTGGCAGCTTTTGGGAACGTTATGTCAGAGAAATTGCTTCTGCCTAAATCTAAGACATCGGTACCAGTCTTTCTTCTTATTCAAGCTGCATTTCAGCTACACACAAACCACGGGCATATCACTCCTAGTTGATGCCTGCTGTCTGGAAAAAGATGGCTCCTGCAGGGGGAGCTTTACTCACAGGGCTGCAGGACAGAGTTTTAGGACTGCGGTGTGGAACAATGGCACTGTCAGGACGGACAAGATCAAGGGCATCAGCAGTTGAGTCCTGTAGATAAACACAACTTAAAGTGTACATTGGCCACTAATATACAGTCAGGTGCATCAATATTGGGACATTGACAGAATTTTCATATTTTGGCCTCTTTTCACCACCACAATGGCTTTGAAATGAAACAAACAAGATGTGATTTAACTGCAGACTTTCAAATTTAATGTAAGGGTAATTACATCCAAATCAGGTGAACGGTGTAGGAATTACAATGGTTTCTATATGTGCCTCCCACTTTTTAAAGGGGCCAAAAGTAATGGGACTATCAACTCAAAAGCTATTTCATGGACAGGTGTGGGCTATTCCCTCGTTATTTCATTATCAATTAAGCAGGTAAAAGGTCTGGAGTTGATTCTAGGTGTGACATTTGCATTTGGAATCAGTTGCTGTCGACTCTCAATATGAGATCCAAAGAGCTGTCACTATCAGTGAAGCAAGCCATCATTAGGCTGAAAAATCAAAACAAACCCATCAGAGAGATAACAAAAACATTAGGTGTGGCCAAATCAACTGTTTGGAACATTCTTAAAAAGAAAGAACGCAACGGACAGCTCAGCAACACCAAAAGACCCGGAAGACCACGGAAAACAACTGTGGTGGATGACAGAAGAATTATTTCCCTGGTGAAGAAAAACCCCTTCACAACAGTTGGCCAAATCAAGAACACTCTCCAGGAGGTAGGTGTATATGTGTCAAAGTCAACAATCAAGAGAAGATTTCACAAGAGTGAATATGTAAACCATTGGTGAGCCACAAAAACAGGAAGACCAGATTAGAGTTTGCCAAACAACATCTAAAAAAGCCATTACAGTTCCTGAACAACATCCTATGGACAGATGAGACAAAGAACAACTTGTACCAGAGTGATGGGAAGAGAAGAGTATGGAGAAGGAAAGGAACTGCTCATGATCCAAAACATACCACCTCATCAGTGAAGCATGGTGGTGGTAGTGTCATGGCGTGGGCATGTATGGCTGCCAATGGAACTGGTTCCCTTGTATTTATTGATGATGTGACTGCTGACAAAAGCAGCAGAATGAATTCTGAAGTGTTTCGGGCAATATTATATGCTCATATTCAGTCAAATGCTTCAGAACTCATTGGATGGCGCTTCACAGTGCAGATGGACAATGACCCGAAGCATACTGCAAAAGCAACCAAAGAGTTTTTTAAGGCTAAAAAGTGGAATGTTATGCAATGGCCAAGTCAATCCCCTGACCTGAATCCGATTGAGCATGCATTCACTTGATGAAGAAAAAACTGAAGGGAAAATGCCCCAAAAACAAGCAGGAACTGAAGACATTTGCAGTAGAGGCCTGGCAGAGCATCACCAGGGATGAAACCCAGCGTCTGGTGATGTCTATGCGTTCCAGACTTCAGGCTGTAATTGCCTGCAAAGGATTTGCAACAAAGTATTAAAAAGTGTAAGTTAGATTTAGAATTGTTTAGTTTGTCCCATTACTTTTGGCCCCTTAAAAAGTGGGAGGCACAGATAGAAACCGTTTTAATTCCTAAACCGTTCACCTGATTTGGATGTAATTACCCTCAAATTAAATCCGAAAGTCTGCAGGTAAAGCACATCTTTGTTCCATTTCAAAACCATTGTGGTCGTGAATAGAGGCCAAAATATGAAAATTCTGTTAATGTCCCAATATTTATGCACCTGACTAACATCAAAACACTCAGATAATGGTGGTATGTGTGTAACAGAAACTTTTCAATTGATTATTGCTATTTTATATATATACACACATATATATATATATATATACACACATACACAGTATATAAGGCAATAGTCAATTGAAAAGTTTCTGTTGCACATATACCACCATTATCTGAGTGCCAACCCTGGCAGGAGCTGCAATCTTTTGTGTATCTTGTTTTTAAGTGTTTTGAGATAATATTTAATGTTGATATATAATTGTGCACTTAAAAATAAACTTGCCCCACTCTTAAAACCCCCACACACGGAGCAATATAGCGGCTGATACGACGGTTTTGAACAATATCAATGCTATATCGTTCCGTGTGTGGGCATAATATTGCCCACTGCACGCTCCCATGGGGTCGTCCGTCGCTCCTCCAGATCTTTCGGCATGTTCAATTGATCTGGAGAATCGACGAAGGATCCCATGCAGCGCTATGCGGGTGGGGGAAGGGGTTGCCAGCATATCGGGCGGTCGGCCACCGGATCACTCCGTGTGTGGGGACCGCCTGATATGTTGGCCATTGTATCGCAAGGTGCATATAGCACCTTGTATGGGGCCCTTTACACTTGCATGGTGGGGCACTTCCTTCTGCAGGAATGGAACAAAGTCTGAAGCCAACGATACCAATCACTTTTTACTGTGAGGGTGCAAAATTTAGATCAGTTGCCCCCTAAGCATAGAGGAATGAGATAAGAAAATAGAATAAGAATGAAGTTTTCAAGTGGAATAGGCCTTTCAATCAATTGTTTTCATACATTGTGACTGTCTCTCTCCTACCAACAGCACAGATACAGTAGATGGATACTTGCCAACCTTATGGCTGCTCCTCTGGGGAGCATTGCGGGGGGAAGGCAGAGGTGGGCGGATCTGGTGGGTGTGAAGATGCGATAACCAAAATTAATCGGCATTGTGGAGCAGAGCTACGATGACGCGAATCGAAGCAAATCGTATCATCGGCCTGTGTGCGGCTGGTGGCCCCAAACTTGGGAGGCCAAGAGCGATTTTCGATATTTGGGACCCCCCGGCAAGTCCGGGAGGGTAGGCAAGTATGAATAGATGTGCCAAATGGGTTTGGTATATTTTGTGCACATTCATCATGTCGACATGGTCATAATGTCGACACTGACCACGTTAACATTCATCGTTTAAACACTGATGAAATGTCAAAATGATTAGAATGTTGATACAATGTTCCTGGTGTTCTAGCGGTGACTTACCTGGTTCGATGGCTACAGAGGTGTCTTCCGGTTCTGGTGGTCAGCTGACTGTAACCTCCAGTTGATCCTGAAGTGGTGCTGGCAGTGAATATCGCTAACACCTAACTCACCCCCTAGTGCCTAACTGTAACCTCCCCTCCCACAGCCTAACCCTCTCCTGAGTGCTTAACCATTAACCTAATGTCTGTGCAGAATGTCAACATTTTACAATTCTGCAGATGTTGACAACTCCCTCCCTCTGATTTGGGAATTTCTCTTTGTAATAACATGTGAGATGGCATCTGACTAAGTTGATTCATTTACTTTACCTAAAGTGAAAAACAATGGTGTAGTCCATGCAGGTGGTCAGCCCAAGTAGTGCCTTGATTTAGGATGCATTCTACCAGCTCATGTAGGTCTTTAAAAGAGGAACATAAAATACTTTGTGGATCGTACATGCCAATGATGCAGCCATTCATGGCCATGCGGGTACAATACTCACCCCATTCTTATCTTAATTGTGTTCTGCTCCATTAAACAAAACCATTGCTAATAACTGGATGTGAATGCATCCTTATTCTGTTTGTAGTTGTTAAACACTGGTAAAGAGGAATACTGCAAAGAGATTTGCTGTTGGGGTTCTTGCTCAAGGACAGTAGCGAAGTACCGGAAGAGTTATTCCCATTGTACAACCAAATAAATAAAGAAGAACATTTTTGCCATGCAAATAAGTACATAAATTGCATCCCACAAACCTGGTAATAACATAATAAGCAAACACTTCTTTATGAGGCATATAAATCCCCATATTTTTCATAGCAAATATGATTTATTCTCATTTCTGTCCATGCTGATGGAAAGCTGTTTAGGACTTCATATCACTGGAGTTTACACGTACTGTACATAAACTTTATGAGTTTACTTTAACTGTACATTAAAAACAGTTTAAACAGCAGCTCATTAACTTGCAATTAGATGAGAAACTAGTAAAGAAAAATGACATAAGTATATAAACTGTTTGGCACTAAAGTGCACATTTTATTTATAAATAATTACTGTTGCTAAAAAAAAAAACCCGAGCTGGAGATTCAAGACCCACAGTTTTACGTAGCAGCAACAACTGCTTTCTACATACGGCTGGGGTCAAGGACACTGAGCTTTGGCAAATAGAACATGGCTGACGTCCAGAAGTCAATCACTCAGTGACGACTGGAATGCATTATTAATTTAAGGACACTGCCCATGGGCTATCATGCCATGATCGGCATGTAAAGCACAAGTGTGTATTACCATGGCTGAAAACAACACAAGCATTGGTTTCCCAGGAGGCAAAAAGAAAAAAAAAATGAGGACACGGTCAGGTTTATAAGCAGTACTGGAGGGCATGATCAGATCTGCACCAACACCATGGTAAAGAGAACACACAAACAATCAAGTATGAACCTGGAGAGACAGGTAAAACATAGCATTAACAGCCACTGAGGTGTTACAATTACAACACAAATGCACATCAATAAAAAGCTTTCATCTGAATCAATACCATCTGAGGATGAAGGCGGAATAAACGGTTTGCCTTAAATCCTGGGGAAAAGATCTTCCGAATACCCATCATTGAATTAACCTCCGAGCATGTAAGTCTGAGCGTGTTTATGGATTAGAGATGAGCAACAATTTTCTGCCTCCCACAATAAGAGACCATTGAACTCAGAAACTGGAGTATTCAAGGAGCAGCCATAAAGGCAAAAATACACTGAGATTTATCAAGTCAGTCTCTGAATCATTCATTTCTGGATGGGAAGAAAACTTCAATCCTTACACCTGCGCCAAACAGCAAATCTCTGTTCGCCAGGTCCCGTGCAACTCAGCTTGTGCCGGGCTTTTTATTATGTATTTTTCACCTGTAAATGCCTTGTAATCGGTTGTGAGAAACAGCTTCACGAGAACTAGACTGATTAATTTGATATGATACTTGTAGAACTGTATGCGACCTGAACCTGTATATGAAATGCTACGATGCGGCGACCGCGGCTTTGTTACACACCAAGTTCCCTTGTGCTTCGTATACAGACTCAGTCGTACACAGATATAAAAGTGATGTACATCAGATGACTCAGTGCAGGCTCGTGTAGCAGTTTGTTGCATCCGTTTGCAACTAAGACCCATTTTTCGTCCAAAAAGACGATCGGCGCAAGCTATGACACATGGAACCTGGCGGATTACTCGCACCAGGCGCCTAATCGCGTATTGAGGGTAGGTGTATGAGGACGCATCTGTACATAATTGTGATGGAGTTTAGCACAATTCCCCCTCCCAAAACATTGTGCAGATAGACATTGGAACGGCACAATTAGGACATATATATATATATATATATATATATATATATATATATATATATACACATATATATATATAAAAATTCCAGTTCTTATAAATATGACCCATTGCACAGTATTACGCATTGAGCATTATTTATATTCATTTTTGAAAGATAAATCAGGACCAGAAGCTGTATCGGGGCATTACACTATTTGATGGTCATTAATGGAATAAAGGAGAGATGGGATTAAGGCAGAGTTGAAAATAACGCTGGTTTGCGGAGCATATTTTAAGTTTTCTTGCTCTGCGCATGATCTGGAAACAAGCGGAAAATACTACTGGTGATCTACTTGAGACGGAGGAGTAACTGGGCTGTAATGGGGTGGTCTCGTTTATACAAGAGTCATTGAGTGTCAACGTAACTACAGGCCATGCAGAGTTGGATGGGAGCGTAAATACCTTTATTTCCAGTGTATTTTTTATTTTACCACTGACATCAGTCCCTGCCCAGACAAAGCTTACCATCCAAATCCTCTACCACACAGACGCACTAGGCTCAGTTTTGTCAGAAGCAAATTAAATAAACAGAATGGTTTTGGAGTGTGGGAGGAAACTGGAGTAATCGGAGGAGAACCCATGCGGACACTGGGAGCAGTAGGCTCGTTTCCCCTGCCAAACACACAGTGTCCTGAAGCGGTCACATAATTAACATCACCGGCAGTATAAACCATAATCTACAACTTAATGCACACTAGGGGGGATGGGGGTGGTACTTTAAATAAATATTCTGCTTTTTTAATCTAATTTAAAACAAAAACATTTTCTGCAGAAATCGAAGGGACTCAATCCACATGCCTCCAATGTTGTCTATCCCCTAAAGCCTATGTGCTGAGATTTTCCTAATAAGGCTCCTCAGTGTAATGCAGTAAGAAAGGGACATACAAATCAAAGTACATTTAGAAACCTGGTTTAATCCTCTATGTTTTAACATTCGGCTGAAAGAAATGTCTGATTCCTGCACAACATGTGAATGTTTGTTGACAGAGTTAACGGTAAACTGTGTAATAAACTGTGTAATAAAAGGCAGCGTCTGATGTATCCGCCTTCAGATCTCCAACCAGCCTGCAGGCATAACTGTCCTCAACAGTTATTTTTTTTTTTAGCTAATGATTAAAATTACTATTAAAAATAATTAAAAGGTAAAACTAAAAGTAAATATATAAATTGTAACCAGTGGGTTATTTAATTTCTACATAAGCATATAAGTTGTAATACCTATACCTATGTTGGGCCCCATTAAGAAAAGGAGATTGTATTCATGCAATTATACTATGCATACTTTCACAGGAATGGGTATGTAATGCCGGCTGTCGGGATGCCTCCTGTGAAAATTCCGACAGCGGTATCCCGACAGGGGTTGGGCAAGTATACTTACCCTCCCCCCTTCTCCTCCTAACCCTCCCTGTTAGTGCCTAAACCTAACCCCCCCTAGTGGTGCCTAACCTTAACCCCCAAAAACCTAATGCTAACCTGCTATGTTACCTAAACCTAACATGCCCCCCCACAGCTAACAGTTAAGACACCCCCCGGCTTACCTCGTTCGGGCTGGCGTCTTGTCTGTATTCCGGCGTCGGGATTAAGATAGGTATTTCGATGCCTATTTTAAGTCCCATGTCGGACTTCCAGCATCAGGATTTAGACCGACGGCATCCCGGCCACCGGTCTGTTAACTACATCCCCTTTCACAGAGTGGTCAGCTTATGTTGACATATGTTGAGAGGTCTTCTTGTACCTGACATTAGCACAGATATATAATGGGCCCTTAAGACCTTATATGATGTTAGCAGCAGACAGTGAGCCACATTCCATAAGAATGACCATTATAAGATGTGTAGAGACGCTAAGCATTATGGGTTACTAATAGCGAAGCCCATATTGTAGACAAAGGGGCTTTGGAAGATAATGTAACTCCAGACATCCTAGGACACGTCATTACTGTATTTCTTTGTCTTGGTTATACAGTATGTGCTTACTGCACATGTGCGAGATATAAGAACGGTCAATGCTATTTTGAAGCTACCAGTGCTTGGTACCCAGTATGTAACTAATATGGGCTTAATATCCAGCAGCCAACACCCAGATTATGGTATATAATGCATGACCCAGACAAAAGCCCTTCAGCTCATGTGAGGACCTCAGACTGCAGTAAGGTGCCTACAGGGGATCGGTATGATTTACCGCTTGGCCGGCGGTTCAAATTCCGACAGCAGTAGCACGGCAGGGGTGAAGATCCCGACAGCAGCTAAGGCGAATACAAACTAACCTAACCCCCCTCTAACCCTAACCCTCCTCTTACTTGCCTAAACCTAGCCCCCCCCCCCTTTCCCGCTGCCTAAACCTAAGTCTCCCGGGCGGTTGCCTAACCCTAACCTCCCCCTGGGAGTGCCTAACCCCCCCTTCCCCTAGCCTAACCCTAAGCCCCCCCAGGAGCCCCTAACCTAACCCTCCCCCCGTGGCTGTCTGCGCCCGGCTTGCCTTCGATCGGGATGCTGGGAGTCGGGCTCCCGGCAAAGGTAAAATGACAGACATCGGGATTTCTATGCCTGTCATTAGACCCTTGCCAGGATTAGACAGTCGGGATGCCAACGATTGGGATTTAGACCGTCGGCACCCCGACTGCATACCAACTACAGTGTAAATTTAAAAGACCTGGGTGTTGTGAAACAAGGGATCCCTTGTGAAGAAGATGAATCACCGGTGTTGTCTGAATACAAGGACAAAAAGCGAGTATATACTCTGTATGTTGTTTGGTAATTATTATTATCCTTTATTTATATGGCGCCACAAGGGTTCCGCAGCGCCTTACAATGTACATAAACAAATGAGCACACAAGAAAACAGTTATTAACAGTACAAACAATGCAGGACAGATACATGATTAATACATTCCTGCATAACACTTAGATAAGCAGCATGGTGTCGGCAACCAAGGGTGTGGTACTGTTGTATATTAAAGTATAATCAAGAGAAGGAGAAGCACATGAGGGAAGAGTGCCCTGCTCGTGAGAGATAACATTCTAAGGGGAGGGGGCAGACAGACAGGGGTGACATATGGGCTGGATACAAGGGTTACAGTAATATAACATTTATGGAAAGGTTAGTTTAAACTTAAGAGGAAAGGACAATGAGTTGATCCAAATTTCACCAAGCCTCAAGATTTGGGGGCCACAACCAAGCTCCATTAGAGGGGTCAACTTGCTGCATCGTTTGGTATGGCATAGTTGGAGTGGATAAGCAGATTGCATGAGGAGGTCAGGAGGGATGTGAGCAGCATTGGGGATCCAGGTGCAGGCACAATCCATAGGCATGTTGGTTTTTAAAAACAGTCCTTAATAGCAGGAATAGTTGATTTGTTAGTTTCTCCTTCTGTTCTCCTCCTGTTTAACTCCTTAATAACCCCGGCTTCAATTTAAAAAATTCTAGTTACACTTTAAATTACGCACTTCAACATTAAGCACTCTTGCAAACGCAGCCCTGGCTTAGCAGCCCAAGATGTAAGTAATAAGTATGGCTGAAACCAGGTGTCCACACTGATTCTACCCCTCCCCAAACAGTAAAGGGTCAGCAAACAAATAAACAAATGGTCAGAGGACAACCCACAAACACAGATACATAGTAAATTCCTGCCTTGGTACAAATTTTAAAACTATATGAAATACTCTATAGTTAGATTACCTAGCAATTTTAAAGGCTGTGTAATAGAAACACCATGCAGCAAGATATGTTGGGAGCAGTAGTTAGATTACACTTTAAATGAAGCACTTCAACATTAAGCACTCTTGCAAACGATGTTTGTTTGTTATTTGTAATAAAGTGTGTTGATTTGTACTCACTAAATTGTTAACGTTGTATAACTAATTCACTTTGATCAGAATGAAACAGTAGGCATAAATAAAATCCATCTCACAGATATAGCTCTGCATATCACTCTTGGCATTAGCTAGTGTACCCGGCCAGGCTGTTTTAGCGGGGCAGCGCACCCTGCCCAATTTGAAAGTAATAAAATACTCAATGCCATTATGACGACGCCCCGCTGAAACAACGGTCCCCACCCACAGGCCGCAGTGTCCCGCAGGGGAAAAGTTCCGATGAAAATCACCTGTGAGTGAATAGATGCCGTGCGGAATCTTGGGGGCTGCCCAGCATCTCTGTGCCCCTCCCCCTTTTGAGAGACCGTGCCATTTTTTTGGGTGCGCATAAATAGTCCGTCTGCCTTTCCTAGAGTGAACACTAATTCGCTATGGTTCTGCGCATTACTCTCGGCATCAGCTGTGGCTCTGCACATTAGTCTTGGCATCAGCTATGGTTCTGCACATTACTCTCGGCATCAGCTGTGGCTCTGCACATTACTCTTGGCATCAGCTATGGTTCTGCACATTACTCTTGGCAATAAGCTATGGCTCTGCACATTACTCTCGGCAATAAGCTATGGCTCTGCACATTACTCTCGGCATCAGCTATGGCTCTGTACATTACTCTAGGCATCAGCTATGGCTCTGCACATTACTCTAGGCATCAGCTATGGCTCTGCACATTACTCTAGGCATCAGCTATGGCTCTGCACATTACTCTAGGCATCAGCTATGGCTCTGCACATTACTCATGGCATCAGCTATGGCTCTGCACATTACTCTAGGCATCAGCTATGGCTCTGCACATTACTCTAGGCATCAGCTGTGGTTCTGCACATTACTCTTGGCATCAGCTATGGTTCTGCACATTACTCTTGGCATCAGCTATGGTTCTGCACATTACTCTTGGCATCAGCTATGGCTCTGCACATTACTCTAGGCATCAGCTATGGCTCTGCACATTACTCTAGGCATCAGCTATGGCTCTGCACATTACTCTAGGCATCAGCTGTGGTTCTGCACATTACTCTTGGCATCAGCTATGGTTCTGCACATTACTCTTGGCAATAAGCTATGGCTCTGCACATTACTCTTGGCATCAGCTATGGCTCTGCACATTACTCTAGGCATCAGCTGTGGTTCGGTACATTACTCTTGGCAATAAGCTATGGCTCTGCACATTACTCTTGGCATCAGCTGTGGCTCTGCACATTACTCTTGGCATCAGCTGTGGTTCGGTACATTACTCTTGGCAATAAGCTATGGCTCTGCACATTACTCTTGGCATCAGCTGTGGCTCTGCACATTACTCTTGGCATCAGCTGTGGTTCAGTACATTACTCTTGGCAATAAGCTATGGCTCTGCACATTACTCTTGGCATCAGCTGTGGCTCTGCACATTACTCTTGGCATCAGCTGGGGTTCGGTACATTACTCTTGGCATCAGCTATGGTTCTGCACATTACTCTTGGCAATAAGCTATGGCTCTGCACATTACTCTCGGCATCAGCTATGGCTCTGCACATTACTCTTGGCATCAGCTATGGCTCTGCACATTACTCTCGGCATCAGCTGTGGTTCTGCACATTACTCTCGGCATCAGCTGTGGTTCTGCACATAACTCTTGGCAATAAGCTATGGCTCTGCACATTACTCTTGGCAATAAGCTATGGCTCTGCACATTACTCTCGGCATCAGCTATGGCTCTGCACATTACTCTCGGCATCAGCTGTGGCTCTGCACATTACTCTCGGCATCAGCTGTGGTTCTGCACATTACTCTCGGCATCAGATGTGGTTCTGCACATTACTCTCGGCATCAGCTGTGGTTCTGCACATTACTCTCGGCATCAGCTATGGTTCTGCACATTACTCTTGGCAATAAGCTATGGCTCTGCACATTACTCTCGGCATCAGCTATGGCTCTGCACATTACTCTCGGCATCAGCTATGGCTCTGCACATTACTCTCGGCATCAGCTATGGCTCTGCACATTACTCTCGGCATCAGCTGTGGTTCTGCACATTACTCTCGGCATCAGCTGTGGTTCTGCACATTACTCTCGGCATCAGCTGTGGTTCTGCTCATAACTCTTGGCATCAGCTATGGTTCTGCACATTACTCTTGGCATCAGCTGTGGTTCTGCACATTACTCTTGGCATCAGCTATGGTTCTGCACATTACTCTTGGCATCAGCTATGGTTCTGCACATTACTCTTGGCATCAGCTGTGGTTCTGCACATTACTCTCGGCATCAGCTATGGCTCTGCACATTACTCTCGGCATCAGCTGTGGTTCTGCACATTACTCTTGGCATCAGCTATGGTTCTGCACATTACTCTTGGCATCAGCTGTCGCTCTGCACATTACTCTCGGCATCAGCTGTGGCTCTGCACATTACTCTTGGCATCAGCTGTGGCTCTGCACATTACTCTTGGCATCAGCTGTGGCTCTGCACATTACTCTTGGCATCAGCTGTGGCTCTGCACATTACTCTCGGCATCAGCTGTGGCTCTGCACATTACTCTCGGCATCAGCTGTGGCTCTGCACATTACTCTTGGCATCAGCTGTGGTTCTACACATTACTCTTGGCATCAGCTGTGGCTCTGCACATTACTCTTGGCATCAGCTATGGTTCTGCACATTACTCTTGGCATCAGCTGTGGCTATGCACCATGTATCATGGGCTTAGACCAGCAGTGATGGGCTGGACGGCCTTCCATTGGCGTACGACACCCTTTCACCACCAGTGACTGGGACATAACTTCCAAGATCCACCCGTGTAGCTAAAGCTGTGCCAATAATAATGGTGGTACAGAGTCTAAATCAGGACAGTTCCTTAAGTATTTTCTGAGAGAATTTTATCGGACTAATGGGAGAGGGATTTGTGGATATTTTTTTTTAAAGTAAAATGTACATTGATCTGAGATCCTGATGACCCACAAACAGTAGACCCCAGTAGTATGAAGGGTCGAAGGGGACTTGCTGATGTCAGACATGTGGTATTCTCCCATCTATGGGTGACATAGTGGTACTGTAAGGGGTCTCATCGAGTTAAAGTAAAAAAAAAAAAAAAAACCATTTTGAGTGGAAATTTCCTTTATGTTTAATAACGGACTCACATAGGTCTGTGCGGTTTCCGTTCAACTCTATTCCTTGTCTTGCAGCTTTGTTTTCTCAAAATAATTATAGTAAACTGACAAAATGCATTGCAGCTGCCTGCTTACATTTTAATAGGATACTACTACTCTGATATGGAAACTTCAAAAAGATCAAATAAGGGTCTGTCTAGATAACTGCGTTTAAAACAGAAAGGAACTTTTGTACTTCCTTCTATTTATCAGCTCCTCTAAGCACAGTGAAAAGGCCAGCTGTCTTTTTAGGCCATGAGAATACAGCTGAGCCTGTCTATTGCCTCTCAGTCACACGCAAGAGCAAGTGACATCAGGCAGAAAATAAAAGTTGGGAGATTACAAAAGTGAAATAAGTAAATGTACCCCAAAAAAGCAATACATATACTGTATGTAGCTATTTTTTTCATGCAATTGATAGAAGTACAGTTTGAAAACGTACTTATGAGGCTCTTATCATATTGTTATGTGTTGTGACTTAAGTGACTGCTACATATTCCCCAAAGACATGTGAGGTCATGGAAGGGCTTAAGCTGGGTACACGCCGATACAATCCTTAGCTGGATCATACGATATTGGATGAGCGGGTGTCACAAGCCGTGGCAGCGGCTTGTTTCCCACCGGCTCAGGACCTACACTGACTCAGAATCCGGTTCCGCTGATTACCAAGCACCGGGGATGCTGCAGAGAGTGACTCATACTCCATATGCTGCTGATTGGCTGCTCCTCCTCTTTGTAGCTTCCAGATTCATTCCCCCTTGCCAGTTATAGAGTTTCCTCCTACAGCTCGGTCTGGTTGTTCCAGCTATCCTCCGTGATTGTCTACACTTCAGCCGCTGCTTCTATTTACCACTCTCCGTCTCCCTCCACGCTGCCTTCCAGGCTTCAGCAGGTAGCTCAATTATTCAAGACTGTTGTTCCACTCTGCTCTGATTGCTGTTAGCTTGCTGTCTGCTTTCACCATCCACATGCTGTGCTCAGTGTATGCAGGCCCAAGCCTTTGGGTCCGCAGCTACAGTTTTCTCAGCCCTACTGTGTGTAATCAAACTGTACATTTACACCTGAACTATTTTCAGCCTATGTTATCCTGCCCTCCCGGCAGGCAACTCATCTAGCCAAGAAATCCTGCCCTCCCAGCAGGCAACTCATCTAGCCAAGAAATCCTGCCCTCCTGGCAGGCAACTCATCTAGCCAAGTAATCCTGCCCTCCCGGCAGGCAACTCATCTAGCCAAGAAATCCTGCCCTCCCGGCAGGCAACTCATCTAGCCAAGAAATCCTGCCCTCCCGGCAGGCAACTCATCTAGCCAAGAAATACTGCCCTCCTGGCAGGCAACTCATCTAGCCAAGAAATCCTGCCCTCCTGGCAGATAACTCATCTAGCCAAGAAATCCTGCCCTCCTGGCAGGCAACTCATCTAACCAAGTTATCCTGCCTCCTCGCAGGCTACTCTACAAACCAAGTTTTCCTGCCTTATCTGGTGAGACACTTTTTCATAACAGCGGCTGAGGACTGTATAGGTGTGTATGGTGTACCGCTGCAGGAGCGTTAGCCGATAAATGGCTTTTAATGCTTCTGTAAAACTCTGGATCGGGAGTTCGCATCTTATGTACTGTTTAATAATTTGTCAGTCTGACCTCCCGATCCCATAGAAGCCTCTGCATGCTGTGCACAGTGCTCCGTGACAGCTGACAGGGGGTCATACTGGGGACACACCGGCTGATCAGGAGGGTTTAATCAGATCAGCCGCTAATTGAAAAGGTGTTTACCCATCTTTATTCACTGATTCCTTAAAACAGTTATAACAATCAATTACAAAATGTGATAAAGCAACAAATGTTTTGCCTTGGTTAACCATTTAAGCTGATATTAACAATTTATAGTTCTGTGGAGTTTGCTCTGAGTCTTGTGATTTCCATGGAAACCAGAGTCACATGGCTCCTGCTGTAGTGTGCAGAAAGGCTTTGGACCACCCCTTTCAGCTCCTCATGATTTTGTACAGTAAAATCCTCACCCTCATCTTCCCTCTCTGCTAACACATGACCACATAAGCTTCCTGCACAGTAGAACAGCTCTGAAAAGTATGGAAAAAGCAGAAATAGAAGCTATCGAATATTACTGCTGTGTAAACAGGAACTGGCAGTACAGAGAGAAATGCTGATTTCAAGGTCATGTGAGGTCACTTAAACTAGCATAATTTACTGACACACAAATGTATTTCTATTTGAGTCTGAGTGTGAGTTCCAGTTGAATGTCTGACTTACAGCCATATTTGTCTCCCTTCCAGAGAAACTATAAAAAGGAATTAATGATTTCTAGGAGGACAGATAAGAGAAATGACTAGAAGTTCAGCAAAGTTGGCAAGTATGTATCACATCCATGCTTAAAAGGTACTTTAACATGCTAATTATTTAAACAATAAATAGTCTATGCGGAATTGCAGCTTTAATTTCCAAACATCCAGGAACACAACATTTTAAGATGAGGCTTGTTGGAACAAAAGATCTGAACCTGTTTCCATATTGGTAAAATATAAGAGTTGCATCAGCTGTTTGTGATAAAGTAGAAAAGTAGCACTTTGCTTTTGATTAGAAAATATGAGATATGGTAAGAACTTACCCTTGTTATCTCTATTTCTACGAAGTCCATAGGGTTCCACAGGATACCTTGGGGTATAGGTGTGACGTCAGTCATCGGGCACCAAAGAGTTAAGCTTTCAGCCTCCCAGGATGCACTAGGTCCCCCTCCTATACCCCGCCCCCGAGCCAAGGCATCTCAGTTAGTTACCAAGCTATAGGCCGGAGGAGGAGAAGGAAGAGAGAGAACAAAGATCTGGACACATACAAGAATTACATTCTCACCAGAGGGAGACGGAAAACCGGTGACCAGAGCAAAGCCCATCTGCAGCACAGGTGCGACAGGGCGGGAGTCCTGTGGAACCCTATGGACTTCGTAGAAATAGAGATAACAAGGGTAAGTTCTTACCATATCTCATATTTTCTACTTCAGGGTCCATAGGGTATCCACAGGATACCTTGGGGATGTCCCAAAGCAGTATCCTTTAAGGGTGTGGACGCTCCTGTGCAGAAAGGAGAATCCGCTGCAGGAAGGAAGCACCCTGAGAGGCGAAGGTGTCAAACCTGTAATACCTCACGAAGGTATGGACAGAGGACCACGTAGCAGCCTTGCAGATCTTTACTGCAGAGGCACCACGTCGAGCTGCCCACGAAGGACCCACAGACCTAGTGGAATGAGTCTTCACAGAAGGAGGAACCGGCAGGCCTTCATGAAGATAAGCTTCAGAAATAGCCATACGGATCCCGGCTGCCAAAGTTTGCTTTGAAGCAGGCCAACCCTTTTTACGGAAGCCATAGAGGACAAACAAAGCGTCCGACTTCCTAAACGAACAAGTGCGGTCAACATAAGTCCTTAAGGCCCGCACAACATCCAAAGAGGCCTCACCCACGGAAAGACCCGGTGAGTTAAAGGCCGGAACAACGATTTCCTCGTTAACATGAAACTGGGAAACAACTTTGGGAAGAAACTCGGTCCGAGTGCGGAGCACTGCCCTGTTCCCATGAAAAACCAAGAAAGGGGGTCTACAAGAAAGAGCCCCTAACTCAGAAACACGTCTGGCCGAAGCAATAGCCAGAAGGAAAACAGTCTTAGCTGTTAGCCATTTAAGATCCACTGAGCCCAGTGGTTCAAACGGCGGTCCTTGGAGAGCCCTCAGGACCACAGCCAAATCCCAAGGCGCCACAGGTGGAACAAAGGACAACACCTTGCATAAAGGTGCGCACATCCGGGATTGTAGCAATCCTACGGTGAAACCAGACAGACAGGGCCGAAACCTCGACCTTCAAAGAAGCAAGGCGAAGCCCATGATCTAGTCCCGCTTGTAGGAAGGCGAGAATCCGAGACAGACGAAACTCCCGCGGTGCATAACCTCTCGGTCGACACCACTGGAAGAACGTATGCCACACGCGATGGTAAATCCTCGCGGAAGACGGTTTCCGAGCTCGCAACATGGTACGCACCACAGAGCTGGAAAACCCCCGGGACCTCAGTATGGCCGTCTCAACAGCCACGCCGTCAAAGACAGCCGAGTCAGGTGCGGGTGAAGACAAGGACCCTGAGACAGAAGGTCCGGTCGTAGCGGCAACCGCAGAGGACTGATCACGGACAGACCCTGAAGGTCTGAGAACCAGTGCCGTCTGGGCCACGCGGGAGCTATCAACAGGAGCGTCCCTCCTTCCTGTTTGAATTTCCGGATTACCCGTGGAAGAAGGGAGACCGGAGGGAACAGGTATGCGAACCGGAACGTCCACCGGACGGACAGAGCATCCACCAGAGACGCCCCTTCGTCTCTTGTGCGAGACCCGTACACCGGCAACTTGTTGTTGTGCCGGGACGCCATGAGGTCGATCTCTGGAAGACCCCACCTGTCCACCAGCAGTTGAAAAACGTCCGGGTGCAGGGACCATTCCCCCGGATGAACGTCCTGGCGACTTAGAAAGTCCGCCTCCCAATTTAGCACTCCCGGGATGAAGACCGCTGATATGGCCGGAAGATTGCGCTCCGCCCAAACCAGGATCCGAGAGACCTCTACGAGAGCCGCCCGACTGCGGGTTCCTCCTTGCCTGTTTATGTAGGCCACGGTGGTAGCGTTGTCCGACTGGACCTGTACCGGGTGACCCTGGAGAAACCGATGTGCCTGCTGGAGAGCATTGAAGACCGCACGGATTTCCAAGATATTTATGGGAAGATCCGCTTCTGTCAGCGTCCACCTGCCCTGGAACAAGTGTGGACCCAAAACCGCTCCCCAGCCCCGAAGACTGGCGTCCGTTGTCAACAGGACCCAATTTGGAACCCAGAACGGACGTCCCTTGTTGAGGTGGGTCGTCTGTAACCACCAAGCAAGGGACAGGCGATCTTCCGGGGTGAGCACAATCGTCTGGGACTTCAGAGACTGAGGCAGCCCGTTCCACTTGGACAGGATCAGGTGCTGCAGAGGTCTGGAGTGAAACTGGGCGTATTAAACCATGTCGAACACCGACACCATGGAGCCCAGTAACCTCATCGCTGAGTGTAGGGACACCCGGCGGCTGTGCAGACAACTGCGCACCCTTGACTGTAAAGCAGAGATCTTGTCCTCCGTCACGAAGATCCTTTGCTGTCCCGAGTCCAATAAGGCTCCAAGATGCAGAATCCTCCGAGACGGGATTAGAGTGGACTTCTGCTAGTTGATTAGCCAGCCGTGCCGTTGCAGCAGTGCAATGGTCAGGTCCAAGTGGCGTAACAGGAGCTCTGGAGATCCTGCCACCAATAACAGGTCGTCCAAGTACGGCAACATGCGGACTCCCTGCAGCCGCAGAGAAGCCGCCATGACCGCCATCACCTTGGTGAAAACCCGTGGTGCTGTCGCCAGGCCAAAAGGTAACGCCCGAAACTGGAAGTGGTCGCTGCGGATTGCAAACCTGAGGAACTGTTGATGGTGCAAAAGAATAGGGACATGCAGGTAAGCGTCATGTATGTCCAATGACACCATGTAGTCCCCAGGTTCCAGCACCAGAATGATGGACCGTAGGGTCTCCATCCGAAACTTCAGTACCCGCAAAGACCTGTTGAGAGCTTTGAGGTTGAGAATCGGACGATACGACCCATTGGGTTTCTGTACCAAAAAAAGATTTGAATAGAAACCCTGGCCCCTCTGGGAGAATGGAACAGGCACTATAACTCCAGCCTGGAGCATAGTGTGCAATACCTTCCGCAGCTCCGTAGCCTTGTTCCGGTCTGATGGTAGACCCGTGGTGAAGAATCGAGCCGGGGGTCTGTGCCGGAAGGAGAGGGCGTACCCGTGGGAGACCACCTCCAGAACCCAAGTGTCTGTCGTAGTGGTCGACCAACACAGGGCAAACTGCAGCAGGCGGCCTCCCACCCTGGGATCCCCCAAAGGGAGGCCCGGACCGTCAGGCCGAAGGCTTGTCATCTGGCTTGGGGGCCGGACGTCTGGTACTCCATGTCTGCTTCCGGGGCTTGACCGATTTCTTAGGGCCAGCCTGTCGAGGAAACGACTGTGGTTTGGGCCTGCCCTGGGCCCTAGATGACCGAAAGGACGATGGTCCAGAACCAGAAGGAGCAGCGGCCGACGGGAGACAAGCCGATTTGGCTGACGCCAGCGTGGCCACAATCTTATCCAGATCCGGACCGAAGAGAACTTCTCCGGTAAACGGCAACGCCTCCAGACCCTTTTTGGAATCTGCGTCCGCCTTCCAGGATCGCAGCCACAAGGTGCGACGAGCAGCTACCGCTGCTGAAGAAATCCTAGACACCAGAGTACTAATGTCTAGGGCCGCCTCGCTGATGTAGGTGGCCGAATCACGGAGATTGCCAATCAACTCTGCCTGTTCGGCCGGACAGTCGGAATCAAAAGAAGCCTCTAATGAATCCGCCCAGCGCTCCATCGCTCTGGCAACCCAGCAAATGGCCATAGCCGGCCGTGCTGCCCCCCCCGCAAGGGAATAAGCGGACTTCAGGCAGATCTCCACCTTGCGGTCCGTAGCATCCTTAAGGGAGGACATGGATGGCATCGGCAATGTGGCACTACGGACAAGACGGGTCACATGAGAATCCACCTGTGGAGGGGATTCCCACTTTGCAAAATAGTTATCCGCGAACGGATAAGCCACCGCCAGGCGTCTCTGCGGCTATCTTTTGCCAGGCTGTTTCCACGCCTCCTCTAAATGGTCCACCAACTGACCCGAAAGAGGAAAGACTGTGGCATCGCCCTTCACATCTTTGAAAAAGGCATACTTAGATTTAGCCGCTGGGGGAACTTCGTTCTCAATCACCAAGGCTGTGCGGACCGCCCGAATAAGTCCAGGAATATATACTTTGGACTTAGCATCAGCGTCCTTAGCATGGAGAGGTTCCTGATCGTAAGGATCCAGAATCTCCCCATCATCAGACGTCCCCTCGTCATCCTCATAAGGAGCCGACAGACGCCACCGGCCGTTTATGCGGCCGCATCACAGACTCCCCTTGCAACACATCCGACAAGTGCTGTACAGAACTCGTCAGGGAGTTAACCCACGCTGGCTCCTGAGAAACCGGGAGCGGGGAAATAGGGAGACTGTGGGGTACCACCAATTGTCGTGGGAAACCCTGCATGGGTGACGACACCACTGACTGCTGGGACAAACCCATCGGTGTAAACGCGGGCTGCGGAGCTAACTGGCCCACTAAGGCTGTAAGCGCTTGAGCGAAACAAGCCCAGGGCGGCTCCTGTACCGGTGCAGTAACCGTAAGAGGCCGCGCCATAGACAAACACTGCCGGCAGAGGCCCTCCGCGCTACCCTCCCCCTCCGCTAACGGTACTTTACACGTAGTACACTGTAGCCGGAGGGGAAAATCACTTTCAGACATGATGGCACCACGTATGTGACCCCTCTCACCAATTATATATTTAAGAGGCGAGAGACCACCCTGCAGCACCGCACCGCAAGGGCTTAGCAGAAAAAACAGGGACAGTATAAAGCTGAAAGTTTAGAAAAAAAGTTACAGGCAGCAGCGCTAGCACAGTCACATACAATGCAGAGAAATAACAATTCCTGCACTACCAGCGCTGATCACTCAACTACACAGACACAGGGCCTGGTAGGACACAGCGCTGCATACACAGACCTGACCACAGCGGAGGAGAGGTATGCGGGGGGACCCAGACCACGATGCTTCCAATGCAGGCTTCCAGCAGCGTTCACCATGCTTCAGAAAAGATGGCCACCGAGGAGCAGAGAGAAGGCTGGCCCGGGGGAGGAGCGCTGACACAGGGCCAGTCAGCACAGTGCAGAGAGGGCTGTGTGCAGCGGGGGAGGCGCCGGCTGTGAGACAGGGAAGACGCGTTCCCCTGGCATGCATTTAACCCCTGGGACGCCGCAGCGCTACCGCTCTGCTGCGGTCCGCTGTCCCAGGGGGTAGTGGAAGCGCAGGTTGGTCGCCTGGCTCCACGCTGCAGCCAGTCCCCAGGGAGCCCCCTGCCTGGGGACAGGAACATGTGATCAGCGGGGACCCCCCGCAGGACCCCGCTGCTTACCTCTGTCCCCCTTGAATCTGGCCATGGTCCGGAACATCTGGGGTCACTGCTAGCTGTGACCCCAGATGTCCACCAACATCCCCGGATCAGTACCGGCGTTCTGGTACCGGCGGGGTGTAGGGAAGACAGCATGGACGTCAGGACTGACTGTCCATGCTGTTCATCCAGATGTGCAGCCACAGCTGCATGAAGAAAAAGCTTCAGGGGCTCTTCTAAGCCCCCCTCTAGCAGGTGCCTCCGACTACGACCGGGCAACAAACGAAACTGAGATGCCTTGGCTCGGGGGCGGGGTATAGGAGGGGGACCTAGTGCATCCTGGGAGGCTGAAAGCTTAACTCTTTGGTGCCCGATGACTGACGTCACACCTATACCCCAAGGTATCCTGTGGATACCCTATGGACCCTGAAGTAGAAATGAGCGGTTCGGTTTTGGCTGGGATCTTCCCGCCAAGTTCTGATCTCAGAACGAGGCAAAACGTCATCTTTCATGTACACCTGTGCCGAGATGTCAGTGAAAGATGATTATTTGTCTGAGATCTGAACTTGGCGGCAAGATCCCAGCCAAAACTGAACCGCTCATCTTTACTTTTGCTAGAGCTGCAATGGAAATGTCAGAATATCACTGAACTATGTATTTTTACCTTCATGGTTCAGAACTGACAATTTTTGTTTTGGGATTTAGTGGCCCTTACAGCCTTTCATTTACTTTGCTGTGTCTAGCCCAAGTGAGTGGGTGATTCTGTGTGTGACGCACGGGACATTTAGGGGCCCTATTCATCAAACAATAATTGACCCGGTAACCATGTGGAAACGCTAGTTTCCGCATATTTAAGTTACCGGGCCATTCATCATTAGGGGTCCTATATACTCCCTTGGTATTCAGCAAACTCCGAAAACTGAAAGCATTCGGAGTTTGCTGCAGAGAACAAGCGCCATCTTCAGACGTCGCTTGCTCTCGTAGCCCCGCTACTTCCTATGGGAAGGAGTTTCGGGGATGCGAAGAGTGATCTGAGCGGATCCCTCCGCCGTCTCCTCACTCCCTCCCTGGCGGCTTTGCGCATGCGTGACCCGAGGTCAAGCATGCATAGCTGGGATGACTGGGAGCAGGTATGTAACGCAGCTACAGAAGTAGCTGCGATACAAACCACGGGGACAACTGCTTTTCGGAGCAGCTGTCCCCTCACTGGAGCAATAATGAATTGCTCCATGTCACATTTCCCCCGCTGCAAGTTGGATACTAAAGAATCCCTCACAGAGAGTTCAATACTTCATCATCAGAGTCCCATGCATCACGCAGAGTTTTAAAAAAATCCAGAATGAACAGTTTACTGTAGTGAATTTTTTTTTTGGTGCATATTTTCTACTAACGAAGTATTTAAGACCTGGACATCAGAAAAAAAATAATTGTGGTATAGAAACAGTTCATGTACTTGAATATATGTAAATGTCCTGGGCGTCACGCAGTGTCACCCATATGCTAAACATAGACATGCTATTTCTCTCTTCCCATTGCCTGCTTGATCAGATCTAAGACCGTCCAAACTTGTCACTTGCCACCGAAAGGAATTTCAGTTCCTGAAACAGTCGCCTCTTGGAGATCGGCCTCCCCTAGTTGCATGTGCAGCTTAGGCAAAAGCCAATACTGCATGCACAACCTTAGGCTTGTGACCACACCAGGCTGCAGGAACCAATGGGTAAGGGTAGTGTTCCCGCTCGACCTGGGTGCCGGCAGGGAGTACATAAGCTCGCCGAAGGGGCACGCTCTGCTGAAAAGGGGGTGTGGCTGGTCAGGAGGGGGCATGTCCTTGGGAAACAGCTTCACTGTTTCACAGTCACATGGCGTCTATTCACCCGGCAGTGATCGTTCACCGCGACTTTGGGTGAACCCTGTGGGTGGGGAAGGATCAGGACATGCTGTTTTAGTGGGGCGCAGCTAAAAGGGTAGGGCGCATTTTGCCCTTTAAAAATCAGGCAGGGCGCGGCGCTCCGCTACAACAAGCAAGCGGGAACATTAGGTAAGAGGATTATGGGGCAACAAAAAAAGAGCAAGGACACTCTACCGAATGGTAAAATCTGCACATGGACTTGAAGGGGGCTGTCTTTATCCAAATTTATAGTCAACATATAAAATAAATAAAATATTAAACAATCTAAAAAGTACACAATTATACATGTAACACCTAGGGGCCTCATTTATCAACAAGTTTAATCATGCAACGAGTGTTAAAATTTGTTGCGTATTATAATGGTGATCCCGCCAATCCGCTCCTGTCATCTGTTTGAAAAATGACAGTTGAGAGCTGATTGGCTGGAGCACTATTTATCATACTCAATGAGTTTTAACACTCATTGCATATGATAAAACTCATTGATAAATGAAGCCTCTAATATTGACATTAAAAAGATAAAATATATATAAAAATTGCTAGTGTCCTCAACAGAATAAAAACAATGCCACTTTGTTGGGTATATTAAAATAAACAAAAAAGGGCAGTAAACTATGTGTTTAGGGGGAGATTTATCAAAGCTTGGAAATCACAGTTGGAAGCTGATTAGTTAGTGCTTTCTCTCTCCACTTTTTCTATCTTCAAGCTTTGATAAATCTCCTCCTTAGCATTTTTTTATTCTACCAGTATTGTGTCGGCACACTGTCTGTTACCCTCCATAGCACCCCATCCTCATTTACGATAATTTTTTAAGTAGTTACAGAACATTCTCTTGAAATAAAAATAACTATGCTGAATTATGCTTCACTGGTATGCTATGAAGTTGATTGACATGACAGCTAAGTAATTACAAAGGCATGTAAATCATAAGTCGGATGTGGGTCATGTATCTTTATTGCGCTAGTGTGTGCCTTGAAAACGCTGCAACACTTCAAAATCGAGTAAACCAGAAGACTCTGAACGGAGGGGGAGCTGAGAGCAGCTTGGACGGATTTGTGAACACCGTCTGTAGGATGATTTACTTCAGCTTCCTGCTGTTGCTCTGTGATCTATGTAGAGAAAACATCCCTGGGCCATGTTACATGTAGCAGACAGTGTGCGTGTGTTTACATCAAACCTCAGTCTGCTTTGAAATATTGCTAGCATACACGTACTTGAGGCAGATCCAGCTCGCTTCTTGCCAAAGAGCAGATTACAGATACATTCATTTTTACAGTGTAAAGGATGTGATTTATAACACTACAAATTACACAAATCTTAACGTAATAAGCACTGTAAATATTTGCTAGAAATCTGCATTATGCCTTTCCAATGCATTGCTTTAAAACATTATATATATATATATACACATATATATATATATATATATATATATATAGTGTGTGTGTGTGTGTATATATATATATATATATATAGTCACTGCAAGTTTAGCGCAACATATACAGCAAAGTATATTCAATAGTAATTGTGACAAGTCAAGTGCGCACTGTGCTAAAAAATAAACAATAGTTACAATACTTCCCAACCATGTTCAAGTAGGGATCCAGTGTATAGTCGTCGAATTTCAGCGATAGTGTTTTCATTAATATGAACAACAAAAAAATCATCCGAACATGGGCCCTGATTCAGAGCCGGACGCTCTGAAAGAGCGCTCGCTCTGAATCGGGGAGTTGGGTTTTTTTGGAGCCGCCTCCTGGCCACTCGCATAGCTGTGAGTGACCACCCACAGCTATTGTGAGCGGCCAGGATGATGGTCAAGACCATCGCGACCATCGGTCTTGCGATGAGACCCTTGTGGTAGGGTCTCGTGGCCGCAAGCCCCAGAGAGCTTCTGGCTCTAATAGAGCCGGAATCTCTCCCACTGACATCACTGGTGATGTCAGTGGGGCCGCCCACAAACGGCATGCATTCGCATTGGAACGCCTCCATTTGTGAAGCCACCCCCATGCCATGCCTCCAAAACGGTGCGAGCTGTCGTTCAAAATTAACAGCCGCCAACTTTTGGTGCGAGACCCGGAGCGACGGAGTGCCCGTCGCTAGCCGGGTATCGCGCATGCGCACGTAGGAGCCGGCTCCGGCGGGCAGATGCGCAGTGGCCTAACATCGACCCGCACACGAGCGCATAGCGCTTGTGAGTGGGTCTGAATCAGGCCCATAGTGTGATATAGTTAGGCAACAAATTTATTCAAATACTTTCTACTACAGGATAAAAATTGGTATATCTACCACAATACACCTTACATATAGGAACATATGTGTCAAACAATATGCTCTTTTGTGGTGTATACAGATACAAACATACAATGGTTATTCAAACATGAGGGTTATTGCTCCTCGTTTAAGTAATCAATGGGGAATTACCGGAAGTCCCTCATATAAGGGCCCGTAGTTTTAAAGGTGGAGGTCTCCGGATAAGCTCTCCCTTATGCAATTCCTCCCAGATAGATGATCCTGTCACTGTATACCAACGCGTTTCGGGAGATAACGGTTCCCTTCCTCAATGTAGTGTGACATTACTAGAATGGATCATCTTTTATACCCTTCATTGGATAAACTTCCATGTCATAGGTCAAAACAGCTCACAAAACTTAAAATCCACTTGTGATTACTCTGTAATACAGAGTAAATACCTTTCATCTGGTACTTCAAGAACAGGTTTCAATCAATACACAATATAGTTTAAAACTGAAAAAATATATTATAAAAAATTATCGCCGGACCGGAAGTACGTCATAACGACTTCTGGTATCGGCAACTCCTAGTGCAACAATAATCTAGTCAGTGTTTAAGATCTCCATTACAGCGGGGCTGTTCTACCTCTGTCCTTCGGAGTTCGGTTGGTGAAGAGGATTTCTAAAAAATTTGATAAACTTAGGAACTTCTTGTTATATGATGGAAATAATGTAACCAAGAAGGAGCAGACTGAAAAAATAAGAGTTATGGTATAACATACCTTTGTTAACTCTTTTTCTTCGAGGTCCATGTGGTCCACAGCCATTACGTTGGGGTATGAATCCCGGTCACCAAACAGTTAATACAAACGAGCTCTCTGCTCCCAGGATGCACCAGGTTTCCTTCTCATATACCCCACCTCCTGTCTCAGGTAGCCAGTTCGTTACCAAGCTCAAGCAGGGAGAGACAAACAAAGGGTAAGAAAGAAAAGACTCGTACTTACGAGTCCAAACTCTCAAGAGAAGAAACTACGGAAAACCTCCCCCAGAACTACAGGTGCGCCTGGGTTGGTGTCCTGTGGACCCCATGGACCTCGAAGAAAGAGTTAACAAAGGTAAGTTGTACCATAACTCTTATTTTCTTCTTCGGGGTCCATGGGGTTCACAGCCATTACGTTGAGGATATCCCAAAGCACTAACCCTACGGGCGGGGACGCTCCTGACTCTTGGAAGAGAGGAGAATCCTACGCCCAAAAGGACGCATCCTGAGAGGCAAAAGTGTCAAAGGCATAAAATTTGACAAAGGTATGGATGGAAGACCATGTGGCTGCTTTACATAATTGCTCAGCAGAAGCACCCCGGCGGGCCGCCCATGATGGACCTACCTCCCTAGTAGAATGTGCCGTCACTGAATCCGGCACACGCATACCAGCCTGTGTATAAGCCAATGAAATTGCGCCCTGAAATGCTGGAACTACTATTTCTTCATTAATGTGAAATTTAGACACCACTTTCGGAAGGTAACCCTCCCTAGTACGTAGTACTGCTCTATCTTGATGAAATATCAAGAACGGCTCCCGGAAGGAAAGCACAGCTAAATCCGACACTCTACGTGCAGATGCCATAGCAAGGAGGAATACCGTCTTTGCTGTTAGCCACTTGATGTCTATTGAATTTAAAGGCTCGAACGGAGGAGCCTGTAAAACCTTCAGAACTAGAGTCAAGTCCCACGGAACAACCGGGGAAACGAAGGGAGGCTGAATCCTCAACACCCCCAGAAAAAAGGTCTTTATATCCGGTCTCAGAGCAAATTTATGTTGGAACCAGACTGAAAGAGCTGACACCTGTACCCTTAAAGAGGCCAGGCGTAGCCCTTTTTCCAGACCGCTTTGAAGAAAACCAGCACTCTGGATATCAGGAATTTATGTGGATCATACCCTTTCAGTTCACACCACTGAAAGTATGCCAAACCCTATAATATATACGGGCTGAGGATGGTTTCCGTGCCTTCAGCATCCCTCAAGACGGAGGCCTCAAGAGCCATGCCGTCAAAGATAGCCAATGAAGATCCGTGTACCAGCAGGGACCCTGTAGCAACAGATCCGGTCTCAATGGCAGAGGCCATGGAGTGTCTATGGAGAGAAACCGTAGATCTGTTAACCAGTGCCGTCTCGGCCACGCCGCAGCTATTAATATGACGGTGCTGCCCTCTTGTTTGATCTTTCTGACCACTCTGGGCAGAAGAGCAAACAGGGGAAAGATATACCAGCTTGTAACGCCACTTTACTGTCAGTGCGTCTACAAACTCGGCTCTCGGATCTCTTGTCCAGGATCAGTACCTGGGAACCTTGTTGTTCCTTCTTGATGCCATCAGATCTATTTCTGGTAGACCCCACCTGTCCACAAGGTTCCGAAAAACCGGTGGATGTAGGGCCCATTCCCCTGCATTTATCTCTTGCAGACTGAGAAAATCGGCCTCCCAATTCAGGATTCCTGGAATGAACACTGCAGATATCGTGGGCAGATGAGTTTCTGCCCATACCAGGATTCTTGATACCTCTGTCAAGGCGGCCCGACTCCTCGTGCCCCCTTGATGATTTAGGTAGGCGACCGCGGTGCGATTGTCCGACTGTATCTGCACCAACCTGCCCTTTAAGATTTCCTGAGTCTGCACTAAAGCTTTGAATATAGCTCTTAGTTCCAGGATATTTATCGGTAGCCAGCTTTCAGTCACTGACCACTTTCCTTGGAAAGTGTGTGACCCCGTCATCGCCCCCCAACCTTGAAGACTGGCGTCGGTTTTGACTAATGTCGAATCCGACACCCAAAAGGGGCGACCCTGCCTGAGATGCTTTGTCTGCAACCACCAGGTCAGGGACAACCGTACCTCTGGAGAGAGATGCAGCAGCTGGGACTTGATCGTGCGATGATCCTTGATCCAGCGAGACAGAATGAATTGCTGCAGTGGTCTGGAGTGGAATTGAGCATATTCCACCATCCTGAAGGTGGCCACCATGAAATGAATGGCTACTAGAACGGATATTTGCCTGTTGCGAAGCAACCTGCGTATTCGTGATTGTAGAGCAAGGATCTTCTCCTCCGGCAGATATATTCTCTGCACCACGGAGTCCAATCTCGCTCCCAAATGACACATCTGTTGTACCGGACAGGGTGACAACTTTTGCCAGTTTATGATCCAGCCGTGACTGTACAGACATGATACTGTCAGCCTCAAATGATCCTGTAACTGCTGTGGGGACTGCCCCAGCAACAGGAGGTCGTCCAAGTAAGGCAAAATCCTGACGCCTTGGCGCCTGAGGCATGCCATCATCACTGCCATCACCTTGGTGAATACCCGAGGGGCTGTGGACAGGCCAAACGGCAGGGCCTGGAACTGAAAATGTTCCTCCCCTACCGCAAAACAAATACATTTTTGATGAGCCTGTGTGATTGGGATGTGAAAGTAAGCATCTTGTATGTCTAGGGACACCATATAGTCCCCCTGTTCCATTGCCAACACAATCGATCGCAATGTTTCCATCCTGAACCCGGGGGCTCGAACAAATTTGTTGAGCTCTCTCAGATTTAGAATAGGCTGGTATGACCCATTCGGTTTCAGAACCAAGAACAGATTGGAGTAAAACCCCTCTCGGAACTGGTTCTCTGGCACCGGAATCACTACTTCTGATGCTAGTAAGGCAAGAATAGCCTTCTGAAGGGCCAAAGCTCTTTCTGAACCCACCTGCGGGTTTACACAAAAGAACCTTTGAGGAAGAGTCCTCCAAAACGTCAGGGCGTACCCTCGGGAAACAACTCCCCGAACCCAGGCATCCTCCGTCGTGAGGTGCCAGGTCTCTGAGAACCGAAGCAGTCGATCCCCCAGGGGGAGGCCCGTCCCATCAGGCCACTGGTTTATCCTGGACCCTAGATCCTGGACGTTTGTTCTGCCAGGTATTCCTGGGTCCTGCCTTTCTTGGTGGAAATCTCGCTGAGGGCGACCTTTGGCCTTGCCCTGCGGCCGAAACCCCCGAAAGGACGCCCTCCTCAATTTAGACGAGGTTGCTGATGGTAAACCTGCCGTCTTTGAGGCTGCCATGGAGGATACAATTTTGTCCTGTTCTGGACCAAAGAGCACACCTCCTGTGAATGGAAGGAATTCTAGGGCCTTTTTGGACCAGACATCTGCCCTCCAATCCTTCAACCAGAGGATCCTATCTGCCACCACGGACTCAGCTGAAACTTTAGAGGAAAGGATCCCTGCATCCAAGGCGGCATCACCCAAATAAGAGGCCCCTTCTCTAATAAAGGAGATCATATCCAGTTGCTCCTTAGAGGCATCTGGTAAAGACTCAGTTAGAGTTTTGGCCCACTCCTCAATAGCTCTTGCTACCCAGGCAGTGCCCATAGCTGGGTGGGTGGCCGTTCTTGCCAGCGAAAAAATTGATTTGAGACAAGACTCCAGTCTCCTATCCGTGGTTTCCTTCAGCGAAACTGCTGGGATTAGCAAAGTGGTACGTTTAATCAGTTGTGCCACATGCGCATCAACTGATGGTGGATTCTCCCAATTGGCACAGTCCTCTCCTGGAAAAGGATATAGAAGCGCCATTCTTTTAGAAGAATGGCTTATCTTTTCCGGATGGACCCAGGCTTCCTCCATAAGTTCTGATAAATGTTCAGATTTTGGGAATTCTGCCTTAATCACTTTTTGGCGCTTGAACAGGGGGGCTTTCCTAAGCGGAAGGTCCCCTTCCTCGATATTTAACACCGATTTTACAGCCCTTATCAGAAAAGGGACATCGGCTACTGGGAAATGATCATCACCCTCCTCGGAGCTAGACTCCTGCGAAAAGTCCTGTGCCTGTTCCTCCTCGAAGGAGGCACTCGAGTACTCACCCATGTAAGGCGGTACATGGCGCCTAGATTTAGGCTGCTTTGGCTCGACAGCATGAGGCTGAAAACCCCCCGAGGATGATGCCATAACCTTACCAGCACCAGGGTCCATCCAAGGCGGCCACATCATGGGCATAGGATGCATCTGCTGAGGCAAACCGGGGCAGCCAGCCGTTCCGCCACCTGAGCCATAACCTGAGAAAATGATGCCCAAGGAGGCTCAGGGCATGAAACAGGCAAACTTAAGTGGTGTGGTGGCTGTCTGAAACAGTTCCCACAAAGCCCATTTTGTAGAAAGTCCTGTGGGGACAAACCTGCCTTGCAGGCTACACAGGATATCAGCAACGGGGCTCCCACCACCTGACCCTCAGACTCCTTAGACATAACACTATGCCACTGGTTCTGAGTGTCTGTGCTGCTTTCTACTCTCAGCCCACACACCTGTAGCAAGGGAAGGGGAGAGACAGTGACAGTATACAGGAATTACAGTTCTTTTACAGAAGAAACAGTATCCATAAACAACAATCACATGTCATGCATAAATACTCTGCAAGCCATATGCATATAAGCTCTCACTACCATAATCAGCCTCAGCTAAGGTAGGATAGATCCTTGTAAAAACCTAGACCAGCAGTAGGCAAGGTATACAGGGAGACTGCCCAGCGTCCCTCTTGTAGGAGCAGCGTTCAGAGAGCAACTGACATACACTCTGGGTGCCCTATATGGAGGCTGGGAGGAACAATCCACAATCAACTGTGCCAGAGGGCTGAACTAGCGTGTGGATTGGAAGAGGGGCCGCCGGGGAAGCGTACCTCCCCTATGCTGCTTGGACCTGCCCGGTAAACTGACCTGGCCACCGCCACAAGCCCCGGCTGGTCAGGAACATCAAATTCCGGCGGTCTAGGCTAGGAGAACAAGCCGTATGCCTCCTGACTGCAGTGCGCCTCCGGCCAGTCTCACCGCCGGAGACCGGACCGCCACGTGGTCCCGGCGTCAGCGGCGGCCACTTGCTTACCTGCCATCCCCTTGATCCGGTTGCGGTCCAGGGCCAGAAAGCCCCTGCCGAATCCCTGCCAAGGACCTGCCGAGGCTAGCGGTGCGGCGCCGGAGGAGGTAGTTGCAGCGCGTGGCCGGTGCTCCTCTAATCAGGCACGAGGCTGCTTCCAGGATAGCTCAGACCACCCGCTGAGATAGAGAGTAAAACTTTCTTTTTTTTTTTTTTGTACTCGTCTGCAGGACTGCTCCAGCAGTCCCACTGTCTATGTGGTGAACACACCAAACAGGAAGAACTGGCTACCTGAGGCAGGAGGTGGGGTATATGAGGAGGAAACCCGATGCATCCTGGGAGCAGAGAGGTCATTTGTATTAACTGTTTGGTGACCGAGATTCATACCCCAACGTAATGGCTGTGGACCCCATGGACCCCGAAGAAGAAAAGCGCTGTAATGGGGCTATGGAAGAAGTAATGAATGAGGAAGGATCCAGTTGGGATATTCAGACGAGGAAAGAGATGAAAGTCTGGTTAGCAAGGTGGACTGATACCTAGCTCAGCACTGCCCAGCTTATTTATGGGGTAACACAATTTATGCTTCAGGTTTCTACATAATCATATTAATCTGAGTGGGACTGACTGCGCAGGAGCTGGGGATTGGGTCGGAGGGTTTCATTATGAGACTGTTGGGGACAGACAGATCCACCCCGAGTTTATAAAGCAAAAACATGAGACCTTGTTCTAGGTCGGTTGAGATCTGGTTTCTTGTATCTCAAGGGTTGATATACCAAGCAGTGAAAAGAGTGGCGAAGTGGACCACTGGAGAAGTTGCCTATAGCAACCAATCTACTACTACCTATCATTTTATAGAATACAGTTGATACATGCTACTACAGGAAACTTCTCCACTGCTTGATACATCAACCCCTCATTGTCTGTGTAATGCACTAATTTGAAACACTAGATAACTCAAAGAAACATTACAGACAAAACAAGACGTTAAGCAGCGACAACAGAGCTTTATTAATGCGCATTTATCATAGAACTAAAAATTCTGCTACAGAGAGACGTAATGGCTATCACACTACATCTAAACATCCTAAATGATTCCTTGCCTCCATTAATATTATAAGGCTATTACAGTCACCTCTGCTGTGACCATGAATAGTCCAGTCCGCAAGGCTTATTTCCTACACATTTTAATAGGTTATTACTAAACAAATGAGAAAGAGACCAACGCAACTAGTGGCAAGAGGCCAAGATGTTATCATTCCTCCCGTGGTTATGCTGAAATAGATTTAAAGTCCAGTGTAACCTTGATTTTTTTTTTTTTAATAGAGTCGCACTTAACGATCTTTAGCGCACTGAGTAATAATTCCATTATTATCGCATCTAACAAGATATTAAAAGGGAAACACCATTATGTTTTGACAAGATGAACAGTTCCAGAGCATAATATATTAATGGCAGCATTTTAATACAAAATCCATCTAAATCAAACTCTCTAATGTAATTTTGAGCTGTTTGAACTCTTCAGATTACAGGAGAGGTGTTCAGGCTATCAGAGGTGCCAGCTATTAGCCACAAAACAGGATCATCATCTCTCGGTTCTCACCCACAGATTCTCGAATATGTAGAATGATGTCTATTACACATGTGTGTGTGCTGGCAGAGAGTGCGGGCAAATACAATGGAGCCGCTCTAATAGGGTATGATAAACCCATAATAAGTTCCTTCTGTAAAAGGGAAACAACTCCATATTATAAAGACACTGCATTCCTGGTCACTCTGCATACACTCTAATCCAGCACGCATTCAGCATACAAATACATCAAATGAACTTTACTTGAGGACTATTCTAGCTATATTACGGTATCAATAAATAGTAGATATGTAGATATCGAAGAATATAATAAAAAAAAAAACGCATGTGTTTTCAACAGCAGAAATCACTCTGGCTACCTATAGGCCAAAACATTATTTTGATTTTTTTCTTTAAGCAGCAATTATTTACTACTGCAAGTGTCATGACAACCAGAGTCACATGGTATATGCTGTAGTTAGCCAAGGGGCTTTTATTGCACCATCTTACTCAACACACCTCCTTCCTCTCCCATCACATGACCACTGAGGAACTTCCTAACGGACTCAGACATCAGGTTGACACTATCCTCCCGAATATGCTTGAGAGCTGAATGCAAATACTTTCTGGCTGAGAGACTTTATCGTGCAGTGGCAGCTATATTACTATGTGGAATATCGCTTTAACCATAGCTGTATTTTGACTATTGTGACACTTCCCAGACATTGGAAACCATGTAGCTGCTATTTATCCACGGCAGCCTCTATGCCAACAGTTCTGAAGCCTTGCTGTTCTGTTCCACCCCATCCCCTTCTCATCTAGAGACCAAAAGCATCCTGCTCTTGAAGTGGATAGAACATTTCCTGCAGGGCTATCCAGCATGACAGTACAGTCAAAGGGGTAGAGTATAGAATTATGAGGAGGGCTTAAGGGCCCATTTGAAGGTGCGGATGCTGGAAGAGAGTCTGATATAGAGAGAGAGAGAGAGAGAGAGAGAGAGAGAGAGAGAGAGAGAGAGTTCTACAGCAGCAAGGACAGCACAAGAGAAATCTTGGATGCATAAGTGAGAGGAGGTGACAAGAGAAGAGGTGAGAGTCTGCAGATGTAAGGAAGCGAGGTGATTAAGGGCTTCATATGTGAGGATGAGAAGTTTGAGTTATATGCAGATAGGGGGCCAGTGAAGTAATTGGCAGGGTGCTGAGCAGCGGTAGAGATACAGATGTGTCCACATACAACTATCCTCCGTGCGCTACATAATGCAGGAGCTCTGTGTGACTCAGTAGCGCCGAGCATCTTTTCGTGCAACTCTTTTTACCTTCAAATGTGTCTTATTCGCACAGCGATGTGAATAGGTAGCACAAGCAGCATCTGCTGATTAAAATGATATGCAGCATGTTCTCTGTGCGACTGCGGGTGTATCTGCATGCTAAAAGCTACGTTTCAGTGTTACAGCCGATGCTTGTGCTACCTATTCACATCACTGTGCAAATAAGGCGCATTTGAAGTTAAAACAGTGCACGAAAACACGCTCAGCGCTACAGAGTCAGGCCACGGCATGGCACGTCTAGATGGGCTGTTCAATGAGCAAGGAGGCTAGATGTATGAGGACAAATCTGTAAATGAGACAGCAATTATGTATATACAGTATTGGTGGTGAGAGACAAATGAGAGGAAAGCAGAAAGGACAAGATTGCAGTAGTCCAGGTGGGAAATTAGAGCATAGATGAGAGTTTTGGTGGCCTCCATGGTAAGAAAGGGCCTGATTCTGATTCTATAGATATTTCGGATGTAGAATCAACATGATTGTGAGTCACTCTAGATGTATAGATTAAAGGAGAAGGGGGGTCATGGATTATGCCCAGGCAGCAGACTTGGTGGCCAGAGGTGAGGATAAAATTGTCTAAAGATAGAGAGTGGGGAGGTATCAAAACAAGAAAATAAATTATTTAGTAAATAAAAGCATTGCACTGTAGACTAAGTATTAGGAGCATAGGATACAAGACTACAAAATAACTCATCACTATTATAAATCCGTATCATATGTTACTTGTATAATGTCGGTTATAGGTGCATACATATTTGTAAAGATGCATTACAAGTATAAGAAAGAATGGCCATGCAGAATGGGTAAAAGCACGTAGAACAGTTTCTGAACTACTTGTAGAGTCAGCCATCTCCATCTCAAGACCCGAACAAAAGACAACACCACCTTTACCGTAACCGCATGGCTAGATCTTGTAATGAATAATATGCTTCTGAGGTGACATATCTAAATTGAGCCATGGCAGAGACTTAAGATTAAAGAAGTACATGTGGTCGGTTTTTATATCGCTATAGTCAACACAGCTTTACAGAAACATTAAGTTTACCAGGATTATTTTATGATCCTTCTCCAGTTTTTCTGTAAAATAAAAGCGTAACAATGCTATCACAATACCCCCTCGGGAATCAATTGTGCAATCCTTCAACAATTCTGCTGCAAAGCTGTGGCTACTTTGGTAGAAAGAAAACACTACTCATTTAGACCCTAAGAACTAAGCTACAAAATATTGGAGAAATTAAAAAATACAGAAACATGTACGATATATGTTCGGACGCATTTTCTTTTAATTCTACGTCTTCGTTACATAGCAGACGCAGGGAAAAGTCACTCATAGGGGTAAATGTAATAGGTTGCGAATTTGTAAAAAAAATGCGAGTTTTGTGCTAAACTCGCATTTTTTACTCATTCGCAAATTTAATAGGGTGCGACTATAGTAAAACTCGCATTATTCAGGCTTTACTATAACTTGCAAAAAACATCTCTCATCCAGATGTTTTCCTATTCTCTAGATAGAACTTGGGCAATGTAATAGAGTGTGAGTGCTTCACTCGCACATAGCAAGTTAATTCTGAGCAGGTCAGAGTAACACAGAAACATGCACATATCCATGAGATACGTGCATGTTTCTGTGTGTACATATAAAAACACTTAAATTTAAAAAAAATAAAAAAAAAATAAAAAAAGATGTGCAACCCCTCCCCATAAGCATAACCAGCACCGAGCTACATACAGCCTTGTCCTGGTTCCCAGCACAGGGCTTTGATGAGCCTGGTTGTGGAAAAACAGGGGACAAAACGAGTAGGGGTCCCCAGTAATTTCCATGACCAGCACAGACAGGGAAAACCTTTCATCGGTTTCCCCGGCCAAAGCATTACCCCTGACCGCTAGTCAGCCCAGGCCGGGAATCCCTGGGGAGGTGGGGACCCCCCCAGAAAAGTACTTTCATTTTGGAGGTGAAAAAAAAAAGTTGGGGGGGACAAACTAAAAAACTAGCGAAATAGACTCCAGGGAGGTCTCCAAGTATGCCTCAGGTGTTTTTTAAGATTGCAGGTGTTTGCAGCAGGTGGATTTTTAATGTTTTTTTTTAAACTTCACTTTAGCAACTTTAAAATATGCTAGCACCCAGTTTCATGTACCCCAAATTTGCTGGAACTACTTATTTTCTGCAAAAACCCTGCAAAATGCTATACTTCACTTGTGCAAAGACGCTAATTAGCAGCTATTGAGAGCATTTAAGCACCCCAAATACCTTCAGCAGGGCTATTCGGGGGTATCTATAGTAATCCCCAATGTCAGTGCATCTTTTTGGGGGGTGTCGGGCTTATTTCCCCAAATCTAACAGGGCTTTTCGCTGGTTTCGAATTCACCGGGTTCCGTTTTCACAGATTTGGAATTGAATATGGGGATTAGCGGGGACGAGGGCGATACTTTTCCACATGGAAAACCAGCGATGTCGCGACGAAAAGTCCGGCATGCGAAAAGTACGGGACTTTTCACGGCTTATTGATTATGCCCCTGAGAGACACTATTTGGAGCGACTGAAGCCACAGTATAAAAAGACACAACTGTATAATCGGTGACTGATCGGGACACTAAAATTCTAACGTTTTGTACGGTCTATGCAGCAGAATCAGCAGTGCACGTAAGTGCAATGCTGAATGCAGATTCCCGATTATCAGGAAACTGCGTGTGTGCAGAACGGATCCTGCGTGATCGCATGCAGCCCCTGCTATGCCTCTGCCTGAATGACAGCAGGAAGAGGCATTTATGGGGCGGCGTTTTCGGGAGTAGCACGGCCAGGATTTGCGTCCACGGATGCAGTTGCTTGGCCTCGCAACCTGACCAGATAGCGTAAGCTGAGGCTTGCTTAGCCGGCCAGCAACATCCACCATTCCGAACGATGGTTGCGATGTTGGTCGCAGTGCTGGGATCGCAAATGCAGCAGGGGGTGACAGACCGCTCCTGCTGCATTTGTATATTTGCAAGGACGGAATTGCAATGCTGCTTGTGTGCGGCTTTGCAATTCCGTCCTATGCTGAATCAGCCTCTATGTTCCTGAATTTCGACCTGTGTTATGTGTATTACAAGAGGTACCTCAGATGGTTAAATGTAATCATCTAAAATATCAGTAAGAAAATATCAGATAAAATAATACAAAACTTCTAAGGCGTAAGGGAGTATTTTTTAAAACATTCGAATGCATAAGGAATGGCTTGTTATAAATTCACAGAAATAATGGGGAACTTTCAATATATCTACAGATTAGGAGGCCGAATAAAGGAATAAAAAACAAAGATGAGAAACACTAGTAAGTGGTTTCGAGTTGAAAACTAGGACGGTTACCTATTAATTATATGTACCATAGACACTGCACATATGGAGAGACTGAGAAGGAGCTCAGCATTAAGCTGTAACAGACTATTAAATATTATGCCTGGAGCAGGAACGAAAAATCCTCCCAAAGTCCATTAGAGAAGTAATTCAGACAAGTTCTCCATGTAAACACAGAACAACAGTGACTTAGCTGATTTTTAGAAGAGTCTGCTGTCGTGAGCTGAGCCATGCAGCAAGAAGACTTTATGCAGAGGAAAACCTTAGGCCCTGTTCACACCTATCCAACATTAATATGCTTTTTCAGCTGCTAACACTTGAAATCCGTATTAAAAACAGGATATTAGGTTTGTTAAGGCTAGCTCTCCTACTGCGCTGGCAATGTCAGAACACCGCACAACCTATGTCCCATGAGTGACAGCTAGTATTACGGTAGTTTGCATCGGTAAAAGTGCAGCGCTCGTAATGCATGATAAAAACACCACCAAACTGCTCAAAAAGCATGTATTCATTTTCACGTGTTCGCTTATGTGTGGATGAGACATTATAGTACTGTGAAAAATGCTCTGGAATTACTAGCACTTTTCTGTGACTTTGAGATACAGATTAAACAGGATTTGTTCAATAACGATCATGGTTTAATTAATGCAGTGGTATAATGAGAGTGCATTCTTTCTGATTACAGTGCACTAGTCAGGAATAGAAGCAACTTTCTGCTACATAATACCATTTATTTGTGTGTAGCTTCATGTGACTATGATAAATAGAGGGATACTGGCAGTACACGCGCTCACAGAGTATGACGAAAATAGTATTTTTTTCTATCCTTTGTTGCGCTCTCAGCAGGCCTGTGTTCTAATCCCTGGCTGACGTCACAGCAGAGGAATCAGGGAGGCTGGGGACGTCTTTTCGGATGAAAAATAAAATGTAAACAGTGCGAGAAATTTCTTCTGGCTCCTGTTAAAAGGAAGACGTAATCTGTGGTTTTCCAGCAGCTGTTTAACTACAAGTATCAGCAAGCACACCAGCCAAGAACTGCCTAATGTTTGGTTCTACTGATGGGATGAAAAGTGAAAGAATTTGAATACAAATACTTTCAATTCAATTCTTATTTATTTCTTTTTGCAGGAATGCAAAGCTGGGATGTTCAGTTAGTTATTAGTTGCTGCAGCCACACAAAAGCCCTAGCCAAATTAGTGCCCTAGGCAAGATTTTGGGTTGTGCCCCCCTCCCCGTGGGCTCCTGAAAAGGGGTGTGGCCTCACAGAAGGGACCCAACACAGCACGATATCAGCACCTACCCTCTCTCACCGGAATGGGCGGCGGTTCGATTCCCGTCAGCGGCAGCCCGACAGGAGCAGAGTGCGACGCAGCGGAAGCCCGACAGCGCTGGAAATCCCGATCGTGGATAGGTAAGTATCTACTAACCTAACCCCCCTAACCCTCCTTAGGGGTGCCTAACCCTAACCACCCCTTCCCCGCTACCTAAACCTAAGTCCCCCGTGGGGGTGCCTAACCATAAGTCCCCCCCGGGGGTGCCTAACCCTAACCCTCCCTCCCCCTAGCCTAACCTTAAGTCCCCCCTGGGAGCCCTAAACCTAACCCTCCCCCACCGCGGCTGTCCGCTAGCGGCGCCCGGCATCACTACCATCGTGATGACGGGCGCCGGTCTCCCGGCGTCGGTGAAATGCCGGGATAAGACAGTCGGGAAGCCGGCTGCCGGTATATAGGCAGTCGGCTTCCCGATTGCTTCCCCCCTCACCACCCCTATCCCAGCAGAGCACCCCTCTACCAGCAGTGAGCACCACAGCACCCAGGCGCTCTCCCAGATCCAAACTTAACTTTAGCCTGCAGAGCCGTCCGTTTCAAGGTACAATAAGCTGTAGGCGGAAGACCTGCTTTTCCCATCTCTGGCTGGCAGGCGGCAGCTGTGTGTGATGATTGCTGGAGGGAAAGCCCAGAGCCGTGAGGTGTAACTCACTACTCCGAGCTCCGCAAAGGCACATGGTGCAGAAGCCCTCCCGCTACCATTTACTTAAAGTCCTGAATGAGCCTCTGCCCATGCGCAGAAGCTCATTCTAATTGTGTGACACCTCAGAACCGGCCTGGCGCTAACCACTAGCCGCCGTTCAGATGTTCCGCCCCCGCAAACTGCTGCCAGCTGTTCCGCCCGCCCACGGTTTGCTGCTGCCAGGCACAATCAGGGCTGTCAGCTGAGCTCCAATTGTGGACGCTATGCAGCGGCAGTAGCAGCTGCCAGAGTCTCTAACCAACCGTCCAGCAGGTGCCCAAGCCGTGCCTGACCCATCGGCCCTGGTTTTTAGGCATGTCCCAGTATGTTATAACAATCAATAGAGTATAAATGGGCAGACTAGAACACTGGGGTAACGGGAAAATCTTTGGTCAGCCCCATAGCCCAATGGCTGCCCCTACTCAATGAAGGCTTGAGGCATGGGCTAACCCATCAGCACAGTAGCCTTTCCATATAGCCAAATTAACTATGTGTCAGAGTGGACTTGCTTTGATCTGTAGTGGCACTCTCCATCTGGGAGAGAGGTAGCCAAGTCACCTTTTCTCCTCTTCCACTGGGCTACAGTGCCGGAGAACACCTTCTCCCCTGGCACATGCAGCATTGATTAAACGCACTTACAGTAAGTATGTCTTCCTGTCCCTTTTCTATTACTATTTTGTGCCTGCACCAGCCTCTCTGCCCTTCTCGTGCCTGCACCAGCCTCTCTGCCCTTCTCGTGCCTGCACCAGCCTCTCTGCCCTTCTCGTGCCTGCACCAGCCTCTCTGTCCTTCTCTTTCCTGCACCACCATCTCTCCTTTGCACACTTTTTTGGTGGGCCCCTACCAACACACATACTCAGTGGATTCTCCATAGACCAGACACTTTGAATGGGTGTCCTTGTTTTTTTTTATCTGATGATATGAGCAATGCTGGCCATGGGAAAAATAAGAGTAGGAAACCACATTGTTAGAGAGTAAGTAAATAGCTCTTCCCCACCTGTCAACCTGCTTCTACCATTAGTTTGTAGAGAGGAGAGGCAAAACATCTCCCTACTGGGGGAGTCATGTGATCAGGTGGGATACAGGGAAGGCCAATTTTTTTTAAAAGTATACAAGATTATATCCTCTTTTCAAAAATCTGTATAAACAACATAATGGATAACTTTATTTATTTATTTTTAGGGCACTTTTGGGATGATCAAGAGACCTGCCAACTCACACAGTGGAGGCAGCTATTTTAATTGACAAAGCAATAATCTTATGAATCTGGCTTTTAAATTTACTGGGTCCTAGACACCATCTTTGTGGATTCAATGCACACAAAGGATGCCACCGAGTGTAGGTGCTAAATCTGCTTTGGTATAAATAAGAGCTACCATGTTGGGTTTCACTGCTAAATTAAAATCATAGCAGCCATCTACAGTGGAACAATGACCCAAGTGTACGGTAATCATAAATATACAATATCACCATATATAACATAACTTTTTCAGTCGTATCAATCCGCGGAGGAGCAGGTTAAGTTTGGAATTATTATGACAGCTGAATTCCTGTATATGGAGTCAGGAATCATAACACTGGGAAAGGAAACTAGTACACAATACAAAGTTCTACCCTGATAGGCAGCTTAGTGCACAGCGCTTCTCCTTCCCCTGCTTGGCAGCTTAGGATACAGAAATCCTTCCCTCCCCTGCTGGGCAGCTAAGGATACACAAATCCTCCCTCCCCTGCTGGGCAGCTTAGTACACAGCACTCCTCCCTCCCCTGCTGGGCAGCTTAGTACACAGCACTCCTCCCTCCCCTGCTGGGCAGCTTAGTACACAGCACTCCTCCCTCCCCTGCTGGGCAGATTAGTACACAGCACTCTCCTGCCTCCCCTGCTGGGCAGCTTAGTACACAGCACTCCTGCCTCCCCTGCTGGGCAGCTTAGTACACAGCACTTCTGCCTCCCCTGCTGGGCAGCTTAGTACACAGCACTCCTGCCTGCCCTGCTGGGCAGCTTAGTACACAGCACTCCTGCCTCCCCTGCTGGGCAGCTTAGTACACAGCACTCCTCCCTCCCCTGCTGGGCAGCTTAGTACACAGCACTCCTCCCTCTCCAGGTTAGTACACAGCACTCCTCCCTCCTCTGCTGGGCAGCTTAGTACACAGCACTCCTCCCTCCCCTGCTGGGCAGCTTAGTACACAGCACTCCTCCCTCCCCAGGTTAGTACACAGCACACCTGCCTCCCCTGCTGGCCAGCTTAGTACACAGCACTCCTCCCTCCCCTGCTGGGCAGCTTAGTACACAGCACTCCTCCCTCCCCTGCTGGGCAGCTTAGTACACAGCACTCCTCCCTCCCCAGGTTAGTACACAGCACTCCTCCCACCTCTGCTGGGCAGCTTAGTACACAGCACTCCTCCCTCCCCTGCTGTGCAGCTTAGTACACAGCACTCCTCCCTCCCCAGGTTAGTACACAGCACTCCTGCCTCCCCTGCTGGGCAGCTTAGTACACAGCACTCCTCCCTCTCCTGCTGGGCAGATTAGTACACAGCACTCCTCCCTCCCCTGCTGGGCAGATTAGTACACAGCACTCCTGCCTCCCCTGTTGGGCAGCTTAGTACACAGCACTCCTCCCTCTCCTGCTGGGCAGCTTAGTACACAGCACTCCTCCCTCTCCTGCTGGGCAGCTTAGTACACAACTCTCCTCTATCAATGTATGGTAACCCTAAATCTAGTGAGCAAATTGTTAGGATGTGACAAACAGTAAGCTTTAAAAATCATTTTGCAGACACCATTGTTTTACCAGATAAGAAGAAATGCAATGAATAGCCTGTTACAGTATATCACTTTCATTTTAGAAATTGTAATATTTTATAAAATGGTCAACAGGTGCAGCTAATTTCACAAAGTAAATGTTTAACATAGATTGTGTAATGTTCTCGCATAGCGAATACAGATGCTGCTACAGCTGCTGGAAGGAAAATGATAGATTAATACAAAGCAAAAAATAATGTAACCAGAACATCCGCATAAATAATTCATTTGTTTATTTGTGCATTAAATGTTTCCAGAATATGTACATTGTCTATTGTGAAAACACTTAATTCATGGCATAGACCCTATCACCAGTCCATGATGGGTGGTCCTTCTAATTGTTGCTTTGCAAACCTGTATTGTGCTAAACTAATAACCTAATTACCATGTTTTCTTATTATTTGGTACAACTACACAGTTTTCTATCGATTGTAGCAGTAACTTATTTCATTATAAAACATTAATGAAAAGAAAGCTAGTTACTTATGGGTAAAATAAAAACATTCAGATCATGTGCAGTGTTTTTGTATTTTTCCTTGTATCTTCCCTACTGGTATGTCTGTTTACTTTCAGAAAGCTACATATATAGGGATTCCTGTCCATGGTTCCAAATGCTGGACTTGCACATCTGCTGACACTTCCCCCATCACTGCCTCCATTAGGACGGTAGTCAATGGCAGATAAGTAGAAAAGCTTTATTGTAACATGTTTTATAAGTTCTGTTAAGCTTGTATACACTGTACCTTATTGTTTATTTTGCCCTCAGCGACATATTTACAACTCCCCTACCACTTTGCACTATTGCAACACGCTTAGTTCTCACTTTAATACCTTTACATTGAGATGGCACACTCATGCTTCAAATTCACCAGCCTTCTAAATGTGGCATATGCCTATGCATGCTTTGTAGCACTGTTCATTAGGACCCTCTAGCATACTCGCCTCTTCCCCAACCTCCTTCCACTCCCAGTATACTGTCCCCTTTCCTTCCCCTAGAAACCAATTCCTATTTGCCTTGGTTGTCTGGGTCCCTGTCACTTAAGCGCTCTATGTGATCACATTCAGTTATTTTGCAGTAGCTATTGAGCTATTATCATTTACTGTAAAAGGTTTGAACTGCACCTAAAAAAATATTTACCTTGTTCCACTCTATTCACCAAGCCAGATTAATTCACATTTGTGATCTTCTCTTGGGCCACAGGAAGGGTAGAGTGGTTTTCCCAAGACTTTTTATAATATACTTGATAAACACCCAAGGAAACTCAGCAGACTATCTCGGGTCCTACGGTTTCTTCTCACATAGCACCTACTGTTTGATGCATGGAGAATGAAGGAACCTAGAATAGACCTTCTACTCTCCCGTTAATGAAGTCCACACGATAAAAAAAAAAGAACCCATCTTAATCGCTACTTGAAATTACAGCTAAATATTAAGATATGGAAAAATTTCACTGCTTATGTTGACTCACAATGCCACCCATGTTACTCTGGGATGCCAACTAGGCAGAGATCCACAGTACGTTAATCACAGCTACAGTCTACACCAAATAAGTTAGGTTGCAGCAGCTGCTTGAAGTTTCTGAAAAGCTCACAGAGAACTACATGAAATAGCCAACGGAGACTTTTTATGAAAAAGAGAACAAAGCGGACATATTGATGATGTCCACACTTAGGACAAAACTCTCAATAGCAATGTGTTTACTATTATATCTAACTCTGGTAAAATTACTCATGACATAAGATCACAGAGGAGTTCTGGCCATTCTGCAGTAAAGTTTATAATAACAAAACAAACCACAAGTTTGAGGTGTTGTAGGTGGAAATGAAAGCTGAAGAAACCTACAATAGTAATAAATAGAAACTGCAAACAAGACCCCAGGGCCAGATGGGTTTATGGATACTTATTACGAAACATTTGATGGATTAATCTGGCTCAATATAGTTTAAGCGTTCAACAGTGTCTTGAAGAGTAACAGGGTTGCTCTTTTACTCAAAGCTAGAAATTTGGCAATCCATAACGATGGCAAACATCTAATTGCTCTCACGACTGGCCCATTTGCTGCTGAACTCTGATGTCAAGATCTATGCTAAAGATCCTGCAGAACGCTTGCATTTGGTATTACAACAGCTGAGCCATTGTAATCAGATGGCCTTCACGCCCGGGAGGTAATTCCATGGATAATACTAGAAGGCTCATAAGTCTCGTCCATTATAACTCCTCAAAGAAAATCTCAGTCTTGCTGCTTTCTCTCGAGAAAGCATTTGATCAAAATAGCTGGTCCTTAATGGTGTATACCCTTAAGCAGTTTGGGTACAGTATGGACTTCCTTCAAGGCACTGCACCTATCTCATTCAGTAAGGATTGCAAGGAAGTCTGAACCTTTTGCAGTCACTGAAGTCTCTAGATAGGGGTCTCTTACTCTACCTGATATCTGTTACTCTACCTGATATCTGCACTGCTCATCAAAATTGAGATCATATTTGTAGGGAAGGAGGAATATAATGTGTGCTTATTCACTGGTGATGTAAACCTTTCTCTGACTTCCCCCCTCCCACATATCCCATCCAAACATTGTCCATATTCTCTTACTCGCTTCTCAGTGCCCATAATAGACTTCCCAGCTGTATTAATACCTCCTCTACTTCGGTCACATGACATCACTGAATTTACAAGGCAAATATGGGATAACTGTAATGTACATTTGACTTCTCTCTAGGTCATCGTGTGGTACGTTTCCTACAATTGGCATTCAAATGATATTGATATAATGGAATCTGACCAATGATTCCTTATTGTTTCCTTAAAATAAATATAAAAAAACTTTTTGGAGAGCCAACCGCTTTGCTTATCTACAGGTGAAAGACTGTCAAGTCCCTGCCTAAGCCAAACACAGGCCTTTAACCCCGCTCAAATCCTTATTGGAGCACAATCCTATTTTAAAAGTCATTAGCTCAGTTCCTTACATTCTTCTGGAGATTGCTAATAGGATGTTGTTCCAAGTCATAACACCAGAAGGGATGCCTTGGGCGACCTGCCAGATGAGGATAAGAGCTTCACTTTGATGGAAAGAGTCCATAAGTCTTTAGGCCCCTCAGCAGTGGATGAAAATGCTTATAAATTATGTCATATGTACCTGCTCCCCACGGGGTAAAGGAGGCCTCTAGGTGATGTTGGAGAGACTGGTGAGACAAGATCCTTTGACCACATGTAAGATTGGGTGGTAGTGGGACAGAGTGGTTATCCTCCTCAGTCATGTCACTGAGTGATGTCACTAAAGCGGCTAGATACAAATCACTGGAAATGGTTGTATTACAATATCTGTCTTTGAAATAGTTAATTTACTTTAACATTAACAAGTGCTACACATGAGTGTTTCTACTCTTTACTCTGCTGTTTTATAAATGTCAGGTGTCCTGGTCTCATCCCCAACTTCCCCCTCCCTTGAATGCTACGCTCTCCTTTCCCATTTCTTCCTACAACCCCAGTTAGCACAGCTTTACTTGTGAACTTTTTTGTTAGTGCTAATCAAATGCATTAGTCCTTAATACCATTTTGCATAACCTCTCTGCTCATCTTGTGGCCTCTTTTTACTTGTTAGCAAAACAACTAACATTCTATACACTGGCCCATGTTATACGTGAAAACGTAAAGATTTTATGAAAAAAAAAAAAAAAACTGTTGCAAAATATAGATATAATTTATCTATTACATTCTATAAATTATATCTACAATCGGATTGGTTGATATGGGCAACACCACCACTTGTCCTCTTCAGAAGGTTTGATGAATCTCCCCCAATATCACACTGCGAATCTCAGCCCTACCATCAGAATGTCAATCAGGGGCGTATCTTTAATGGGTGCAGGGTGTGCGGGGAACGCGGGCCCCTGGGTCCAGAGGGGCCCCGGACCGCACACCCTGCACCCATAATCTTACTTACCTATCCAGAGTCCCACGTCGGCGCAGGTGTCCAGCTCTGTAAAACGACTGGAAAATGGCTGCGACGCCCATTTTCCCGTAGTTTGCGCATGCGCAGTACAGGGAAAATGGCCGCCATGGTTATTTTCCTTGTAACCTGTGCATACACTATAGACTCTGGGCGCACTCTAGTGCCCAGAGTCTATAACTCCGGCGCTGGCCGCGCACAGCTCAGTGCACTGCCGGCCGCCAGGCGGAGAGGAGGGGGCCCGTGTCGGAGACTGCACACGGGCCCCCTTCTCTCTAGAAACGCCCCTGATGTCAGTGATATAGAGATGGCACTTTTTGGTACAAATTTCTATTAGAGTACAAAAAATAACCTGAAATTGAGCATTGTTTAAGAGCACACCCCTCATATGCATGCCAGTCTACACAGGCGTATACTACACTACAGTATATACAGCAGTCTCTCTGCAGATCCGGGGTGTATGCTGAGATGTAATAGGACGTCACAATAGTAGGTTATCACTCTTATTTATTACCAGTTACTTACTGTATATAGCGCACACACATTCTGCAGCACTTTACAGATAATATTGATCTATTCACACCAGTCCCTTCCCCAGTGGAGTTTACAATCTACATTCCCTACCACATGTACACACACACACTAGGGTTGATTTTTGTTGGAACTCAATTAACCTACCAGTATATTTTTGGAGTGTGAGAGGAAACCGGAGTACCCGGAGGAAACCCACACAGTCAGGGCCGTAGTGGTAATGGAACCCATGACCTCAGTGCTGTGCAGCAGTAATGCTAACCATTACACCGTCTGTGCTGTCACATCGCTCTTGTGTAGTCACACTTTCCTGCTGTGTAACAGAGTGTATAATGCGCTTTACTAGTTTTCAACGGTTCAGTGATTAATTGTTACATAAATTTGTTTCTATACAGCACAATACAAGACTTACAAACCTCATAAATAAACATTTTTTCTTAAAATCAACAATTATGTATATTATATACCAACATACAGACACATTAATGTAAATGTTGATTGGAAAACGCTTGTTTCTCAACAGGAGGTATACAATTACACTAAATAATTAGAAATACAGTACAGTGTGTTTTACGCAACATTTTTTATTTATCCGGTTAAAAGGAAAAATACTCTATATAACCGTACTACAAATAATAAACCTCCTACCTGTAACTTCTTGTGTGGAAGTCTGGAAGCTCCCCGCTGCCTCGAGTTTGTCAGGAACGGGGGTTCCTCCCTCCAATACCCTGACAAGTTCTCGCAGCTTAATGCACTCCTCCTGCAGACTCTGCGCCTCATCCTTGCGCTGCCGTTGCGCTCTACTGGTCGGATTCATGCCGAAATGGATCACCTTAACTTTGCTTGGATCATAAGAACCCTAAAAAAAAAAAAAAAACATTTCAGATTACTTCCTGCAAATACAAATGAACATTGCAGTTGCATTACTACAAGTACAGACATCTACATAAAGCATTACAAATAAGCCAAATGAAGATATGGTCAGATGGACCAACATGTAAAAATTATGGTGAAACTACAAGCCCCAGCATGCTCTGCCAGTCTGGACAGCAACATGTTGTTCAGGCCTGATGTTAACATTTACAGCTGTATAGGATTATCAGCAGCGACACCTACTGACTGAAAAAAGTAATACACCACCTAGAAGACAAACGTAAGTTATCTGCTTATAACTATGCGATGGCATGAGCTGAAATAATATGGCTTTCCCTCCCACGGCAGGGATAGAAGGGCTTTAGAATGATCCGTACAGATTTATCATCTGAACAGTGTTCATAGAATCCAGACCCTTAGCCTCAAGTGACAGTAAAACATAATAAAATGGCAATTCCTAGAGCAATCACTACATATATACCAGTGGCACATACCTATATATAAAAGGTGCCACAAACGTAGACTGGGTGTATGAGTTTCATTGGAAAAATCCTGCCAAGTGCAGAGTTATCTAAATAATAACAACAATAGATCACTGGAAAACAACAGTAGACCGACCAGAGCAAATATAACTAGTAAACTGAACGAATAGTGGCCCAACTCAGGGCTATGGGGGAGATTTATCAAACCCTGGAAAGATATAAACTACCAACCAATCAGCTCCTACTGGTCATTTATCAAACACAGCCTGTATAATGATAGAAGCCGATTGGTTAGTACTTTATCTCTCTCCACTTATGCTCTCTCCAGGGTTTGATAAATCTCCCCCTATATTGACTATATCAGTCTCGATGTCGTATGCCTATAGATAGTGACTTTGGGGCCATACAAAATCATGTTGTTTCCTTTTTTTATTGGATCTCCAACCACCCATGTATTGAGCCAACAGGCAATTAAATCATCACTGGTCCCATTAACACAGGATTGAGTCACACGCAAAGAGGCTGTGCTTGCAGAAACCCTGACTTACTACATTATTCCAGATTCCGTAGGTCTAATGCGGTGGTTTGTGCATGTGCTAGCAGAATGCCTGACTTACTACCTTATGGTAATGCCAGATTCCGAAGGGCTAATTTATTTATTTATTACCAGTTATTTATATAGCGCACACATATTCTGCAGCGCTTTACAAAGAGTATTTGCCTCTTCACATCAGTCCCTGCCCCAGTGGAGCTTACAATCTATGTTCCCTATCACATGCGCACACACATACACACTAGGGGTAATTTGTGTTCGGAGCCAATTAACTTACCAGTATATTTTTGGAGTGTGGGAGGAAACCGGAGAACCTGGAGGAAACCCATGCAAGCACAGGGAGAAAATACAAACTCCACACAGTTAGGGCCGTGGTGGTAATTGAACCCACGACCTCAGTGCTGTGAGGCAGTAATGCTAACCATTACATTGTCTGTGCTGCCCAAGAAGTTCCTCAGTTTATCACATTTTAAAAAAATTCTCAGTACCAACCATGGCTATTCTACTCTATTGTCATAATGCGGGGGGTTTTGCATGTGCTAGCGGAAAGCCTGACTTACTACTTTATGGTAATGCCAGATTCCATAGGGCTAATACGGAGGTTTATGCATGTGCTAGCGGAAAGCCTGACTTACTAACTTATGGTAATGCCAGATCCGTAGGGCTAATGCGGTGGTTTGTGCATGTGCTAGCAGAATGCCCGACTTACTACTTTATGGTGATGCCAGATTCCGTAGGGCTAATGCAGGGGTTTTGCATGTGCTAGCGGAAAGCCTGACTTACTACTTTATGGTAATGCCAGATTCCGTAGGGCTAATGCGGGGGTTTTGCATGTGCTAGCGGAAAGCCTGACTTACTACCTTATGGTAATGCCAGATTCCGTAGGGCTAATACGGAGGTTTGTGCATGTGCTAACAGAAAGCCTGACTTACTACCTTATGGTAATGCCAGATCCGCAGGGCTAATGCGGGGGTTTGTGCATGTGCTAGCAGAATGCCTGACTTACTACCTTATGGTAATGCCAGATCCGTAGGGCTAATGAGGGGGTTTGTGCATGTGCTAGCGGAATGCCTGACTTACTACCTTATGGTAATGCCAGATTCCGTAGGGCTAATGCATGGGTTTATGCATGTGCTAGCGGAATGCCTGACTTACTACTTTATGGTAATGCCAGATTCCGTAGGGCTAATGCAGGAGTTTATGCATGTGCTAGCGGAAAGCCTGACTTACTACCTTATGGTAATGCCAGATTCCGTAGGGCTAATGCAGGGGTTTGTGCATGTGCTAGCAGAAAGCCTGACTTACTACTTTATGGTAATGCCAGATCCGTAGGGCTAATGCAGGGGTTTGTGCATGTGCTAGCAGAAAGCCCGACTTACTACCTTATGGTAATGCCAGATTCCGTAGGGCTAATGCAGGGGTTTGTGCATGTGCTAGCGGAAAGCCTGACTTACTACCTTATGGTAATGCCAGATCCGTAGGGCTAATGCAGGGGTTTGTGCATGTGTTAGCGGAAAGCCTGACTTACTACCTTATGGTAATGCCAGATTCCGTAGGGCTAATGCAGGGGTTTGTGTATGTGCTAGCGGAAAGCCTGTGCTACTTATAGATTTTGCACCGGCAACCGCAATCGTCTTCAGTAGTATCAGCACATGCCCCAGGCCCATGCTAGGTGCAGGAGATGCGTCAGATACAGGCTTCTCTTCTCCCTATGCACGACTCAGAACCGCATAGCACATTAGATACACGCACACCACACTTCCTCAAGTCAGGGCAGCTAAGTGCAATCCACATGCTCCCCAAAATGCCCTATTTCACAGAAAGACACAAGTACTGTCTGAATCAGAATAAGACAGACATACGAGTATATGTATAAATAACTGTATGCAAAACTCTCCATTTGCATCTGAGGAAAGCAATCTGTCTGACGCAACATCAGGCCCTAAGTGCACTTCCCATAATGTCTTTTGCATTATACATGTTCTAAAGATAAACAGAGACCATGAACGAGAGGCGCAAAGTCTGTCCCCACAGGTACGTTTTGGCATTGTCACATACAGCATGCAGACACATCCCATGCGCTCCTCCAGGCAGCGGGAGCAGAAGATATACACCAGTGATTCTCAGATCCAGTCCTTGAGAAACACTAAAGCTGGGTACACACTACACTGCACGATATATCGTCCACGGCGTATCGGAAGAACCATTGTACTTTGTGCACCCTGAAAACTACCCAATTTATCGTACGATGACTTGGTTGGATGCATCTTCCCATCGGATGTGCTGCACATATATGGGACAATGCGGTATACAGTAGTTTACATGTAACGATATATAGCAGAGTCCTGCAGCGGATCATGCAGTGTGTACGACAATACAATATATCATTGGGTCGTCCAGGTGTATACCGGGCTTAACAGTGCATGTGACATATCTCCTTGCTGGAGAACAGGTGTATTCGTTACTGACTGACTATTATTTCACTTGTGATTATGTGAGAAGACCTGGTGGGCAGAGTCATCAGCGGGTCTGGTGACACCAGGTGCACACTCTGACTATCCTGCACATCAGAGGCGTGCTTGTGCCCCGAAAAGGGAGCATGGCCTAAAATAAAGGGACGTGGCCTCACTGGGGATCCCCATAACATCACTCAGGGGGCAGCCCAGCATCGCCGGAGATGTTGGGCTGCCCCCGGAGACTGGGCTGTCAAACTGTTGGCTCCTCCTCTGTGACAGGAGCCGGTTGCTGCAGGAGAATGTCACACTGCAGCACCCACTTCCTGTCACTGCAGAGAAGCCGGCATTTGGTGTCACCACCTCTGAGGTGGACACCCGGATGCGACCCGCACCCCCCACATGATGCCACTGTCAGTGTGTCCTGAGGACCAGAGTTGGGAGTCACTGTAATACACAGTGCATGTGGCACTACCTAAAATGTGTTTACTGGTCCACTGGGATGTATTTATTATCCAGGCTGTCAGGATGCCGGCACTCAGAATCCCGACACCAGCCAGAATCCCGGCACCGGAAACCCCGACACCAGCCAGAATCCCGGCGCCGGAATCCCGACACCAGCCAGAATCCCGGCGCCGGAATCCCGACGGTAAATAGTGGGCTAAGGGTAAGGCACTAGTGGGGGCAAGGTTCGGTTTAGGCACAAGGGAGGAGGTTAGGTTTAGGGCGTGGGGAGGGAGGGTTAGGTTTAGTGTTAGGATACTTAACGACAGATGTCGGCAGCCTAACCCTAACGGGATGCCGGTGTTGGGATTCTGACCACCGGAACTCGGTCCACTTTAGAAACATCCTCATACAAAAGCTACAGTTCAAAGACTGGTCGCCAGACTTGCTTTGTTGCTGCCTTTGTAGGGGACTGGAGAATCTTTCTTAACCAAATTCTAAAACTACGGTAAGTGACTGAGAGGGTTAAAGTTGCTAGTTTAGGGTGTGCTTATTAAGTATTATTGGAAACACAAACCTCTTTGTACACAGAATGATCACTTTTATTTGGATAAAACTCACACAAGTCAGGGTCCCAAAGTCATCAGGACACTTCTCTAATGAAATAACGCACAGTATCGCTAAGAAAAAAATCTTGGTCAGACGTTAACTCCTGAATGGTGCCAGACTTTGAAAACAAAGTACATAGACAAGAGCTTAGACTAAATATATGATACGGTGTAACTGATGAGCCTGTATCCGAAATGTGAATCATCTCACACCCAGAGGGCAATAAATGCTGAAAGAAACTAATAAAAGTATAATAATCTTGCAATGAATAGCTGAGGATATAAAACTAGATCTCAGTACGCCTTCAAACACAACACCCTGGGAACACACAACTCATCAATCTTTCAAGTTCTTCTAAGCATGAAAGCCATCCAAACCTTTAGGATGTTTCAGGTCTTTGCACTAGTACGAGTTAATGATTCCAGGTGCTGATCAGACAGCAAGCTGACAGAAGTAGGAGAAAAGTGCTGAAGACCCCTGTTATTTTCAGCGCATAGCTTATGGTGGAATAAAATGGGAAGGGGCTGAGATCAGTACACCGGGTCTTTGGGAGCCCTGAAAACTCCCCATTTTACTCAAGTCCTCAAACTATACATGAACAAGGAATGTCAGATCGCTACAGCCAGAAGAGGGGAACAGGGCTCAGTCACCAGCTCTCAATGAAAAACGTGTTTACCTGCTTATTTTAGTATATCTTTATACCTATACAAGGGTTGGTAAATATCAAAGTCAGAAGTTTAGAGAGGTTACAAAAATATATTGCATACATAATATTATGCCACATATAGGGCCCAATTCCAACGCGGACTGTATTGCAGAGCCGACAGAGCGACTGTGCAATACCGTACAACTAAAATGCAAATGCAGCAGCGGGTGTCTGTAGGAAATAGACATCTTGCTGCAGCTGCGATCTGAGTGCAGCGTCCATAGACGCTGCTTCATTGCACCACTGCTGCCCTCAGTCAGGCTGCATAAGCTGAAGATTACTCAGCCTGGCCATCGGAACCCCTCTGCTAGGTCCAGTAAGTCTGCATCCGACTAGGCAGACCCTGGGCTTGGAACCCATACAAAACGGGGGCGACATGCCCCTGTCGCTGCCCCCAAACGCTGCGGCAGCTAAGGTGGGACTGCGAACTATCACGTAGCACAGGTCCTGCCATGCGCAGACCCCCAAACATTAGATATGTACATAAACCATCTGGTTTACATACATACCAGAGTCAGGCCCATAAGCTGATGACTTCTAACCAACAATACCATCAATTGACATTCTCCTACTTAACCCCCATATAATAATGACACAAAAATTGGCAGTTAAAAGGTAATTTAATATTATTCAGGCAGAGAAAGCATTGCTCAATCAAATGGAAGAACAGGAAAATGACAGCAGAAGGGGGGCAAATGTATGCCCCCCACATAGACTGGGTTGTGAGAATAGCCACCTCCTGGGCCAGAGTGTTCCTCACGGATGAACCTGGCTCCCCTCGCCATACTACAACAACGAAGGTGCCTTACAACCGGAAATTATACAACTGCCACTGTAAAGCAATGTTTCCCACAAACGCACACAGTAGCAATCCATAAACACAGACACGGCAAAAACAAAATGGAAAAATGATGGGATTGTGATGGCTGCAGCATTGCTTGCACAAACCAGCTCTGCCACTGATGGTGACAAGTCATCCCAAGGTCTGTTGCTTTAGCGTCAGCGCCGCAACCATTGAACCATGATCCAGTCTGTGCTTCTGGTAACTAGGGATGCCCTTTGACGTTAACATTGATGGTTAACCAACGAAGGTAAATGGTGTAACCATCATTGGCAGATATCCATCATTGATGATGTAGATATCCCAGATGTTTATTTATTTTTTTCTATTTGGTATAGGGACACAGCCCAACTCCGTCCCCTGCATACAAAGCGGGTGATTACAGGCTGGGAGAGATTTACACGGTCCGCACAGCCCTGCCTCCACCTCTGATTAGCCCACTGCCTATCTAGTAATAGAGCAAGGCTTACCATTGGTGGGTGAAACCATCAATGGTTTCATACCATCGATGTTAACCACCAATGGTTAACACACCGATGGTCATTCCTACTAGTAAACCTGCTCCTTCCACTACATAAAACTCTCAGTCTCTAACTTCCTGCTTCTACCCGACTCCTCCCATCATGACCTCCTCGGTCACAGGCAGTCCTGTTCTTATTTACACATCATCACACAAGAGCAGCTCACCTGTCTCATACGGATACTCTGTGTTCACTATACTGTGAACAATCAAATGACCTGATTAGTAAACAAATAGCGTATACATAAATGAGCAGTATATGAGCAGAAAACACAATAAAGTTACCAAAACCGAATCAAACGGACCTTAAATTTGCCCCTCTAGTTTCCCCACTACGCCCCTGGAATTCGATTTCTCATTACATTGTCTGGCAAGGGTCATAGTGACTGTAAGGGATAATCCGTTCGCCATCATGACAGAATCACACAATAGCTGAAATAGTTTAAGTTCTTTCTGATTTTTAGAACTTTCTGAATAATAGGTTTGGGGATAAGAGATCCCATACCTGTAATAGATTACAGAACATCATTTTAGGTGTGAAGTATTCCATTTTGCAGTATCTTCCATGCACCGGTGAAAAAGCTTAACAGCACCACAAGTGTATAATGTGTTATTATTTGCTGTTAAGCTTTCCTGACTACACTGCCCAATAAAGTTTATCATTTTTACAACTGCAGAGCGACCAAACACACAGTTGACACAGAGCATTTCCATCTTACACTTGTTGGGAACAGACATTAAGATTTATAGGGAACAACTATCCAGGAGACTGGACTTCAGGCTGGCAAATTAGACTGTAAACAGCAGTTACAAGCTCGGCTAGGCTGGATACTTCAGAAAATGACAGGACCTCAGCATTCACTTCTAATTTGAGCAAAATGGGGCTCGGTGCAATGTGGAGCAGGTGATTAGAGGCTGGGGGAGATTTATATGGTCCGTCACAAATCAAACCAGCTACTACTACTAATAACAAAGAAAGGAAAGGTCATGCTCTAGGACTATCACATGGCATGCACAGCGCAAACACACAAACATTGCCTAACTGGGTCCTTAAACTGCAGAGGTGACAACTGAATTCACAAATGACAAACTCCCCCACAGGGCACCACACGTAAACACTGCAATACACATAATAAGGGTCCATCATAAACGATTCGTCATACAATCAAAATGGAGTAGTTACTGGCAACATAACCCAGCTTTTAGAATTAGTTAAATAATGCCTTGTGAGCATGCTGGAACTTGTGCCTCAACAATAGTTAAAGCACATGTTGTCTAGCTTTAAAACTTCTGTGATTAATCAGTAAATCAAATCAACAACTTAATATGAGTAATTGTTGAAAAGATTACAGGATATGCAAGGGAGGAAATGGTTACACATCCACTGGTGTCCCACACAGTCAGGGTCAGATTATGGTCTGTTGGGGCCCCTGGGCAACAAACGTGTAGGGGCCCCTATCAATGAAATGTATATATATCTCCACATGCAAAATTAATTATTTATATAT